>OX637534.1:96156332-96625815 GCA_951800035.1 Linnaemya tessellans
GGATACCCTGTATATCTCTTGCCCCAATTACTTTTTAATTTTCCCAACAGCACTGCTACTAATTACCTAAGAGAAATTTGTTATATCTCTTAATTGCGTAACGAAACCGTTGTCCATTTTTCACAGCGCACTTAAGCATTGAGTTACTAAATGTGTTGCGGTCAAAAAAAAAAAAACTGAAAGTATTTAATTTGCAAACATTTTGCTATTCTAGTGGTTTTTAAATTTATAAAACATGTTTTTGTTTTTTAATGTGCTCCGAAGGTCTTCTGTGGTTTTTAAACCTTTTTAAGTTGAATGTTTTTTATGTTCTTTTTCAGCTTCTGGTTATAAAAATGCTACATTAATTTTGCTTCTAATAGCATTTGCATTTGAAATGTTTATACGCGCATTGGTCTGGTTTGCTGCTGCTATTGCTGCTTGGTGTGTCCAAATGTGACAATGACAAAAGTGAAGTATTTATCTTGCAAAAGTCTGAGCAAATACTATGCAGCTGTAGGAAAAGAATGATGCAAATTTTTATTTTTTATTCTAATTACTTTTCGTTCATAAAACACATTTTTATGTGCTTCAAGAAATGCGGTCCTAAAAATGTTAATAAACTTTATGGCGCTGATAGCGAAGCAAACGGCAAGGAGAATAAGAGACTAGAGTAAAACTGTCCATATAACTAATAAAATCAAATAATTATTTGCCCTAAATGTTAATTCCCTTTCACAGAGATACTCGTAATACCAACAATGGAAAGCAGATGGCTGAGCAGAAATGGCCAAGAAGTTTAGTGTCGTCCTGTTAAAGCTCAAGACATTTTACACCTTCGGGCTATTAATGCGGTATGGAAATAATGACTTAAGCCAGCATCATGATTTTATTGCGTTCTTTTATCTTTAATGTTTATTTAACAATGCTGACATCATCTGCTAGATTTTGGTACGTGGCAGTAAAAACTTAATTGTTCTCTTTCAACATTTGCTTTATGTGTTTGTGTTTGTACGAATGTATGCGTGTATGTATTAGAGTACCCAGCAGGGAAAATATGGAGTAGGCATGTCTTCTTAGAGGTTAATTTTGGGACCGCTTTCATTATTTCTAGAAATCAGCCATTCAGAATCGTTTACCATTCACAGAAAATCTAAGTTCGCAAAAAATCTTTGAAACGTCTCTCTCTGTCGTTCAAAAGTTACAAGCAGGTCACATACTTACACACAAACACACAGAAACACACATAAAGCCACAGAAACACATACGGAGTACAACCAGGCATTTCCAGATTTTTTGAAAAATTTCAATTTTCCTAGCGGAAAGTTGGAAACATCTAATATAAATAAATAGAAAAATAACTAATTATAGAGGCCTGGCTTGTGGCCTTATTTACCTGAGACAAAAATCGTACTTGCTATTTCAGGGCCGGTGCAACACTTCTTTCAAATCTAAGAGTTTGACTTCCGGGTGTTCCAAAACGTCTCTTTGTCAGATCTAAAATATTCATTATATCTTCGAAATGTTCTTTTCTTTCTTAGATTTATTTTCTTTTGTCTTTTTTAATGATAGCAAGAAGATAATACTTTTAAAGAAAATACTTCAAAAACTAGAAATTTATCAAAGTTTGTTCCAAACAATTTTAACAAAAAAAAAAAAATATATAAATAAAAAACAAGTAAAATCGATATATTCGACCAGGTCGAATCTTAAATACCCTCCAAATATTTAATAAGTAAATTTAAAATGTTTAATTTGGTGGGGCAGAGTTCCTTTAAGACTTCTCTGTACGCAATTTTAAATCTCTATTTTGACAGAACCATTCCGGGAAGGGTGGTGGAGGAGACGTTTCACCTCTGCAAGATCAGAGAACATCTCAGCTTCTTATAGCCTTAAGGTATACAAATTGTTCAATATTTACATATAATGTCGTACGTCAACGCCCACTAAAAGGGGCGTGATCCAAAAATAGACTTTACCATGTTTTCCACAGACGATTGTATGGGCTTTGCTACACCGTCTTAGAGTTTATCACTGATCAAGAATATATATACTTTATAGGGTCCAATTATTTTTGGAAGGTATTAAAACTGTATTTTGGCAGGGTCGCTCTGGCAAGGGCTATGGGGGAGACATTGCACCTTTGTCATAAAACTCCAAAAATAAATGTTTGGGATAATTGTATACAAAATTTGAAAAAAAATTTTTATAAGGTTTTTTTATAGGGTCATTAAGGGAGCAAAAGGGGAGGAAGGGGTAGGTCAGGGGAGTACCACGTTACGTCTCAGCTTCGTCACTAAGGCTTAAAAATTTTATTTTTAAGGAATGTAGGCTTAAGTAAAACAATTTGTTAAATTTCTATACTATTTTTGCATATAACGCCCACTAAAGGGGCGGGGATCCAAAAATATTTTTTTTTGGATTTTATGTTTCCTAGTTTAACGCATTAGACCTTTGTTGACATAAAAATATATCATCTGCTTAATAAAATTTCAAAAAAAAAACATTCAAATTATATGGTGTTTCAGAGGTTGATTTGGTTTTTTTAGGGGAACTTTTTTCCCTCTGGCCCGATTCAGCCCCCTTTATGAACTTGACCTGTGCTATCCTTCAAGATATATTTATAATTAATTTCAAGAATCTGGCATTTTTCTTTTGGACTAAATCGTGATTTCCACAAACGCACGGATGGATATGGCCAGATCGCCCTAGATTTCATCACTGATCAAGAATATATATACCTTATGGGTTCTCAGATGGATATTTCGCAGCGTTACAAACGTAATGGCAAAATAAATATGCCTCCAATTTTTTATTTTTAATAGGATCATTTAGCGGGCAAAGGGAGGGGGGGAGGAGGTGGTAGGGCAGCAACAGGCAGTCATAAAACTCTAAAGATAAATGCGTGGGATGATTATATACAAAATTAACAAAAAAAATTTTTTTGGCAGGGTCATGTAGGGGGCAAAGGGCAGAAATCGGCAGTCATAAAACTCTAAAGATAAATGCTTGGGATGATTATATACAGAATTTAAAAAAAAAATTTTTTTTTTGGTAGGGTCATTTAGAGGGCGAAGGGGAAGGAGGGGGTAGGGCAGAGTAGTACCAGGTTTCGTCTCAGCTTCGTCATTAAAGCTTAAAAGTGTTATTTTTAAGGAATGTAGGCTTAAGTAAAACAATTTGTTAAATTTTTATGCTATTTTTGCCTATAACAACGCCCACTGAAGTGGGCGGGGTCAAAAAATATTTTTATTTTATTTAATGGCTCCAAGTTTAAGGCGTTGTACCGTATTTGACATAAAAATATATCATTTGCTTAACAAAATAACCAAAAAACTTTAAAAATTATGTTGTTTTTTCTGGGTTGGTTTAGTCCTTCTTAGGGGAACTTTTTTCCCTCTGGCCCGATTCAGCTCATCTCCGAACTTAACCTGTGCTATCTTTCAAGATATATTTATAACGAATTTCATGAGGCCAGCTCTTTTCTTTTGGACTGAATCGTGATTTCCACAGACGGACGGATGGACGTGCTCAGATCGCCCTAGATTGCATCACTGATCAATAATATATATATACTTTATGGGTTCTGAGATGCATATTTCGCAGCGTTGCAAACGTAATGGCAAAGTGAATTTGCCCCCAATTTTTTTGGAGGGTATAAAAATGGAAGAACCGAAATCTTTAAGTGTCTCACTGAGTCCCCGTCTACAATCTGCAAATTTGAGGAAGAACACACAACAATTTTATTTCCGAAAGTTATACAGTTCATACAATGCGCTTGTATATGTGTGCCTACAGAAAACATAATTTTAAAATCGTCAAAAGAAAAAAATAAACTTCAAGAGCATGCATGTGCATGCTCCTTTCCTAACCTCCTTCTTCAACCCGCCTACAAAGTAAACTTCTCAGCAACAAAACTGCCACAATGTAAACGCCGATTTTTGTCAATGTTTTTATTTTCTTTGTACAAGAATTATGTGTTAATCGATTTTACGCTTTTAGCACTCATAAAAGTAGGAACAAACAAAAAAAAAAAAAAGGAGAACATATTCGGCCATATGTTTTAGAGTGCAACACTCGATGCTTGTAACAAATGCTGTTCATTAAACGTACAAATTTACAAAAGCGAAGTCATGTAAAGGATATGCCGGCACACAAACACATACACAGCATGTCCATGTAAATAGTTCATATGAGTGGGAACAACATCTGTTGTTTATGGATCGGAGTTTTATTTTATTGCTTTACATGCCTGATAATTGTTATTGATGTTGTGTTCATTCCATTCAGTTGCTATTCCGCTCGCTCCTGTTTATTATGTTGTGCAATTTTTCTTGTTTTTATTCTTATACCCCTCCCACTTGTGCGATTTTTGGCCTGCCAAAAAGGGACGAGGTGTACTATTATTTGAAAATATCTATTCTCATTTCTTTTTCAACATATAAAATAAAATGTCTGGATCTGATTACTTCTATGCTTCTTATGTGAGTTATTTAGAGCTATATTTCTCGCTGATGCACAGTGGGACAGAATGCATATATTTTATAAATGAATCATATATTTATGCGGGAACACTACCATGAGAACAAATTTATAAATAGACGCAGTGGCGGAATATATTCACAGGGATTTCCCACGTAATTTAATTCTCCTAAGAAAACAACAATTTTGTAAAATTCTACAATAAATCAAAGGCCATTATTTCTTTACTTAAAAAGGACGCTAATATTTTGGAGAAAAATGGTCGGTCAGTGAACAACAAATATCTCGACATCAATTTCATTTTCATTATTGTTGCTTTTTGTATACGACTGACTCTCACCATAAAAAAAATAGGAAATAAAAAATGGACATTTTGTTTTGGCTACAAAATCTAAACCATAATTTATCCTTGTCAATAAGCAGAATGTAAGATTAGATTGTTTTCTTTTTCTTCTTTTTTTTCAATAAAAATGCATTTCATTCATTGATGACTTTTTCAAAATTACACATGATTTTGGTTTAACACATTTTTGCTATTATTTTTGTATTCTTAATTTTACTTTCTGTTGAACTTTAAAAAATATTTGCTGATTTAAGCCATTGACGTTTTTCATTTGTGTCGTTGGAATTTTCTTGTAGTAGTCAGGCAGGCTGATTAATGGGGCTGTGTGTGTTTTTAATATCTTGTCAACATGAAAAACCAAAATGTGCTTTAAAGGCATGTGCATTTGTATGTGTATGTGTGTTAGTGTATGTAGCATAAAACAAAAGCCGTCTTATATGTTCTTTATTAGGATCTTTAAACTTTAAACGAAGGCTGTCACTGGCAATAATTTAGTATAACTGTCAGTTCGGCAGTTCGATTTGATAAACAACATTTAAAACAAAAATAGATTTTAACAAGTAAAAACGCTATATTCGACCAGGTCTTAAGATTCGACCCTCCAAATATTTAGTAAGTGAATTTTAAATGTTTAACTTGGTGGGACAGAGTTCCTTTAAGACATCTCTGTACCCAATTCTAAATCTCTAGTTTGACAAAGTCATTCCGGGAAGGGCCGAGGGAGAGACGTTTCACCTCTGCAAGATCGGAGAACATCTCAGCTTCTTATAGGCTTAAGGAATACAAATTGTACAATATTTATACGATGTTTGCATATAATATCATGCGTTAACGCCTACTAAACGGGGCGGCGTCCAAAATTAGACTATATCATGCTTTCTACAGACGAACGGATGGGCATTGCTAGATCGTCTTAGACTTTATCACTGATCAAGAATATACATTATATACTTTATGGGGTCCAATTCTTTTTGGAGGGTATTAAAACTGTATTTTGGCGAGGTTGCTCTGGCAAGGGCTGTGGGGGAGACATTTCACCTTTGTCATAAATTTCTAAAAATAAATGTTTGGGATAATTATATAAAAAATTTTAAAAAGAAATGTTTATTTTTTTATAGTGCCATTTAGGGGGCAAAGCGGGAGGAGGGGGTAGGGCAGAGTAGTACCAGGTTACGTCTCAGCTTCGTCATTAAAGCTTAAAAATGTTATTTTTAAGGAATGTAGGCTTTAGTAAAACAATTTGTTAAATTTTTACATTATTTTTGCATATAATAACGCCCACTAAAGGGGGCGGGCTCCAAAAATTAATTTCTTTGTTTTTGTGGTTGCAATTTTAATCCGTTGGACCTTCTTTGACATAAAAATATATCATTTGCTTAACAAAATTACAAAAAAAAAAACGTTAAAAGTTGGGGGAACATTTTTCCCCCTGGCTCGATTCAGCCCATTTACAAACTTGACCTGTACTATCCTTCAAGATATATATATATATATATATATATATATATATATATATATATATATATATATATATATATATATATATACCAAATTTCAAGAGTCTGGCTCTTTTCGTTTGGACTGAATAGTGATTTCCACAGACGGACGGAAGGACGGACGAACATGTTCAGTTCGTCTTAGATTTCATCACTGATCAAGAATATATATAGTTTATGGGGGTCTCAGAGGATATTTCGCTGCGTTACAAACGGAATGAAAAAGTGAATATTGTACCCTAAATTTTTTTTTTTCAGGGTATAAAAATTGCTTTTGTTTTAAATGTTGTTTATTCGGTCTAACCTCAAACTTTTTTCTTTTTACTTGAACAGGACTCAACGTATGCCGCCTACTCTTGCAATGCACTGATGTATTGTTACTATAAAAGTGGGTAATAGTTTGGAGAGGACAGATGCAGAATGATAAGATGGGGAACTACTTGTAGTTCTTTTAGGATATTCTTCGCGACGAACTTTTGCTATACCAGCGATAATGGCGAGCGCTGTAATGACCCTTCAATGCTAATAACGCTCATCGACCAGTGCTACGTTTTCGCCATTGAAACAAGCATTTTTTCGCAAATTTCGAAGGCTATAGTCCATCCTTTTTTTTCTGGTCAAAAAATTTTTTTTCTTGTTTATTATTTTATATTGCATTTTCAGTTATCGTTCGAGCTAAGATTAAACCAGCGCCAAATTTCATCAAAATCCGCCCACTGGTTTTCGAGATACAGGCAGTACAACTTTGCTCACAACATGCGTTTTTTTCGCAAATTTCAAAGGCTATAGTCCATCCTTTTTTTCTGGTCAAAAAATTTTTTTCTTGTTTATTATTTTATATTGCATTTTCAGTTATAGTTCGAGCTAAGATTAAACCAGTGCCAAATTTCATCAAAATCCGCCCACTGGTTTTCGAGATACAGGCAGTACAACTTTGCTCACAACAAGCATTTTTTTCGCAAATTTCAAAGGCTATAGCCCATCCTCTTTTTTCTTTTTTCAAAAAATTTTTTTTCATTGATAGCAATGAACACAACCATAACCTAAAGTAGATCTGAAAAATTCGATAAGATATTCATTATTCATGGCTGAATGCGGAATCGAATCTGGAAGCTTAGGATTCGTAGTCTACCATTTAACTACATAAGCCTCATTTACTCGAAATATGAACGTGCCGCAATGTGATGTGATTTTTGGCAGCCGTAATTAGTAGACAGCCAAACTAGTTCTATTACCTAATTTGGGTTATGGTCTTTGGTGCTACTTCCTGTGTGATATTTGAAACTTACCACCTTTCAGGAAGTGTATAAGCAAACTCTTTGGATGGCCAATATTTTCCTTATGAATGCTTGAGATCAGAAAATAGATGCGAACACGGTTTTAAATGGACTATAAGCTTCAATTGCTCTATGATTCATAGTGTTCACTGCTGTCTTATGCGTACCATCAAAGGCCCCCTACTTTTCGTACTGGAAATGCTAATAGCGATACTATACTGATTTACTATTGACAAAGTCATCAATACTATTACTATTTACTATAGACACTTAACATGTGCGTGTCATTGATCATCCACTACTGACATTGGTACTAGTGATTCACTAGTACAAAATGAGCAAAAAGAAGTCATCCGATGCTGTTTAGTTCTCATTTTTTTCCGTTGTGGTTCACGCAGTATGTGCCGTTGCTCCGTCCTATTGGAACCACATGTCCTCCAGTAACAATTCGTTCAGTTGCGGCCGAAAAAAATCAGTTATCATGGCCCTATAGTGCGCACCGTCCACTGTTGTCGTTTGACCAGCAGCGTCCTCGAAAAAAAAAATGGCCCAATGTCTCCTCCAGTATGAACAGCGCACCATGCAGTCACTTTGAGCGGGTGTAATGGCTCCTCGTGCAACATTCGTGGTTTTTCGGTACCCCAGAAGCGATAGTTTTGCTTGTTCACGTACCCGCTGAGGTGGAAATTGGCCTCATCGCTCATTATGATTTTGGTCGAAAAATCGTCCACTTTGTCCTCGAGATTGAAGACGGGGAATGTATCGCTCCATGTCTTGTTCACTTGTATTCCACATCTGTCTAGTTCACAAATGTCAAAACAGATTTGACATTAGCCGCCATTTGCAAAAATAAGAGCATCCTGCAATAGGGTGATTTCTTTTGGCCCATCTTTCACATTTTAGTAATTCTATTCTACACTTTTGACGCTCTTCGCGGTAGCGTAAGTTCTCCATTTGGCGATGTCAATTGACCGCCTCGTTCGTGTGATTTACCGCCGCTGGACTATTTGCTCCGAAGCCATTTGAAAGACATTGAATATGCGAACAAACTACAAACAGCTGAAGCTCTGAAAAATGAAATTCGGCGCTGCATTAACGAGATAAGCGAAGTTTTGTTGCAAAATGTGGTTCAAAATTTTGTGAAAACAACGGAAGCCTGCCCGACATCATACTTCATTATTAATTCTCAATTGACTTCCTAAGATCAAATTTGCCCAATCTATATAAGACTGTCAGTCGAGGCCTTTTGTGCTAAGGATTAAAAATATACAATATTGTTGCTGGTAACAACTATAACAAAGTTTAACGTCAACTCCTGTCCAAAAGGACCTAATCACCACCACCCCCGTGCACATTAGGGGCCTCACCTAAGCGACCCTTGAGTCACCCAGGTGGCAATTTCTAGAACATGGTAGGGTAATGTTTCATGCCCTAACACCTTGTTGATCCTATCTAGAAAATCTTAGTTCTATGAGACACGAAAGTATTCCAGTAGAACCCCATTTGTTGATTAACAACAACACATAGACGGACCGAAGTCCAACCAAAAAGATCGGTCATCACTCCTTATCTGACAAATCTTCCACCAATTGGTATCAACCACAAACCACCACGTGAACTCCCGAAGGAGACCTCACCAATATCCAGTCACAGTAAACTGCTGGGCCAGTAGTGGATCCCGTGGTACCAGTTTAGACTACTGGTGAAGCCTCGAAAGCCAAACCATTGTAGGTTCTATAAACTTTCTGTTGACTTCAGTTTCTGTTTAACCCAAACTCAGGCGTTCTTTCACCTATTGATTCTTACTCAGACTCGTAGGCGAACCTACTTCTTTTAGATTCTTATATTCTTTAGATTCTTATTGGTGGTAACAGTATACGGCCTTAGTTACATAATACCCCCGCACTTTATTTCTTTTCCACAACCATCTCTTTGATTTTAAAGTGACTGTTCAATCAGCCGTCTTATATACGAGTATGTATGCTCGTATGTCTTTATGTATATGAATTTAGGCATTACATGTATTTCGGGAGGACATTAGTAATCGTTGTTGTTTTAGTCCTCATGACTTGTTGACACGAAGATGTGCGCTTGAAAGTAAGAAATTATTTACCAGTTTATTTTTTCACTGATGATACCGAAATGTCAACATACATGGTGTTTTCTAATGGAAGTCATTTTTCAAAACAAAAAAAAACAAAAAAAACATGAAAAATTGAAAATAAAAAGAAAAAATCCTTGTTAAGGATTTGGTTTTTAAAAAATGATGTGAATATTTTGAAAAAGGTTATTAATGTCAACCGACTTTTTTGTTTACCAATGAAACGTTAGAGCGACATAAAATTTCTCTTGCCGTTAAATAATTTAGAATGTCATGAAACCCAAGTCACGCACTAGTACAGCGTGTGAACAACTGCAACTGCTTTGATTAAAAAAAACAGATAAAACGATTTTTTTAGTGCTAAATTTGGTATTATTTTCAGAGTGTATAAAGGATTTATTAATCGCTTTTCGAATTTGGTTGTTTTGGGGTCCGCCGGGAAGGTATACTACTTTGTTTGTTTGTAATTTTTGATTAAACGTCGGCAATTATATATGAAATACAATATCAGATAAATGTCCGCCTCTGTTAGCCTCACAAATGTGATCCTTTTTGATCACATTTTTCACTACATTCTCACACATTTCATGCGGTATTTCATTAATTTCATGAGAAATATTTTGTTTGAGTTGTCCAAGCATTTCTGGTTTGTTTGCATTTTCAGATATCTCCCCAAAAAGAAGTCCGAAGCAGTCAAATCAGGCGACCGTGGAGGCCACTCAACATCACCATTTCTGGAATTAACTTGTTGTGGCAAGAGGTCTCGCAGTAATTCCATTGGCACCATCCCGTTGATACCACATGTTAATGAAGCCCAAAGCATGCAGTTGTGGCGTTAAAAAGTTTTCAATCATATCACGATACCGCTTCCAGTTCCGTTCACAGTTACCGTTACGCCGTTTTCAGTTTCAAAGAAGTCGGGTCCAATGATTCCTCCTGCCGAAATTGCACACCACACTGTCACTTTTAATGGATGCAAAGATGACTGGTGAATAATTTGAGGGTTGTCCATTGCCCATAACTGACTGTTCTGTTTATTCCCATATCTATTGAAATGAAAATGTGCCTCGTCACTCTTTTATGATTTTATCATGAAAATCGGGGTTGTCATGGGCGAGCTGTAACATCCTGTTATCATGTAACGGCGGCGTAAATGCTCTTGTGGAAGAAGCTCTTGTGTCAACTGAATCTTAAATGGATACAAATGCAAATCCAAAGTTGATCTTTGAAAACCAAACTCCTGAGCACGGCGTCGAATTGTGGTTTATTTGAACACTTTCTTGAGCAGCGGTAATGTTTTCAGCCGATCTTGCAGTACGTTGTGGCCCATAATTGGGACTATCACCTACAGACCCTATTTCCACGAAATCATTCACTACACGATAAATAGTGCGTTTTGTTGGCACGTTGTTTCTCTCAAAAATTTCACGTAAATTTCTCATCGTCACAGTAATCGATTATTGATTTTGATTAAATGTTTTAACGATTAAAACACGTTGGTTTATCGAATATTTTTCCACGTGTCTACTTCACGACTGCCAAATATGAACTGTTAAGACTATTGTTTACCAAAATGGCGGCAAAACAAAGTGTTATACTTTCCCGGCGGACACCCAGTACTTATTGCAATTGCCTTTCAAATATGACAACAACAGCAACATGAACATGAATGTCCTTGAATGATTTATAAGTGTCAATAGAATAATTAGCGTTGCATGACAGCATAATAAACAACGTCTACTCTCATACAAGATTGTAGTCAATTATGATCTTTCATTTAGTTTCCTTCTGTGGCCTGTCTGTAATATGTAAAATTTTGCTGGAAGCATTTAAAAAAAACTACTAGACATGTGTTTCCCATAAAAAAAGAGGACTTATTTACTTGGCTAATATTAAACAAAATAAACATTATTTTACAAGTCTTAACCCGAGGAACAGAAACTAAATACAAGGTAAACTCACAAACAAAATCTTGAAGTTGTCTAGCATCTTCGGTTCTACAAATACAAATAATAATAAGAGAAATCTTAATAATAATGACGATAATAGACAAAATGAAGAACTTTATGTAAAAATATTTTTGCAATAACTTCAATGTTGTTGGTTTGTTTGTCTCTTTCCATTTTAGTTGTTGAAGTTTGTGTGTTTTTTTTTTTGATGCTGCTGTGTTGGCCGCTAGCCAAACAATTTTGTTTATTGCCATAAACTTGTAAAAAGCTTAAGTTTATCAAAAAATATTCATCATAAAGATATAATATTCTAGTCTAATAACAAACAACATCATAAACATCATCATTAGCATCATGGAGTTACTATTTTATAAAAAGGGTTTATACTAGCAGTTGCCGTCTTTGAATAATTTGATGGATAAAAATTCACATTGTATATCGCCACAGCAACTTCAAAAAACCCTACCAGAAAATTTTTTTATATAAAAAATTTTTCTGACATTTAACGAAAATTTGATTGTCATAATTTTTCATTTAATAAATGTATATAATGCACCTGCTAAATTTTTAAAATGTTAGATATGTTTCAGAAGCATATTTTTAAGGAGCTAAAATTGTCGAGTACAAAACGATATAGTGTCAGCAGCCCACGGCTTTGGAAAAACATAAAAAAATAATTTTTTTAATTCAATATTCTTCGAATCAGAAACAACAACAATATCCTCAACTTTCTATCAACGTGGTTGAAAATACTAGTATCCAAGAATGATAAAATAAAGATTACGCCAACAAGCTGAAATAAAAATACTTTTCTGCGCATGATGGAACTCTGACGTCACTCTACATGTGTTCTGATTGGCTAATAAAATTCAACTGGAGAACTATTATGTTATTATAAAAACTGGACAGTGGGGCAAATTGCGATTTTGCAAATTAAATTTGTTTGATAATAAACAATTTTAAAAAATTATTTTACTTTCCACTTTTTTTATTTGAAATTGTTCATTTATAGTTATTTTATATAAATTATTATTTTTTCTTCCCCATTCAAAAAAAAATTTTTTGCTTGCAATATATCAGCCATAACTTCCTTTGAGCTTCATCTCTTGGAAAACTATAACATGACACAGCTTTTTGAAAACAAACCAAATTTTGATAAAAATATTGCATTTTAACACAATTATTTCTCACCTGTTTTTTTGCTGTCACTTTGTTTGCAATTGCCCACTGCACATTTCATGCTTGTTCTTTTTGTTCTCTTTTCTCTTTGATTTAGGTTTTTTGTTTACAGTTTATGAGCCTTAAAAATCAAGTTTTAATAAGTTTTTTATACTTTAAGTTATTAATAATTATTTTAATATATTTATTTTAAAATATAACAGAATTTATTATAAAATACAACACAAAACTTGCACTTTCATAAATCCGATTTCATTTGCTTGTTGGAAATCTCTCTGAGTAAATTGTGTGAAGAGTTGCCAAATATAGCATAAAATATTAATTTTGTACGAGAAAGTATTAGTTTTGCATATGATAAACATTTGGCAATCACTTCGAGGGAACAAATACGTCATCAAACGGTAAATCATGCGAAAGGCGTAATCTTTATTTTATCATTCTTGCTAGTATCTACATATATTAAAATGCTAGTCCTAAATGAAGACTAATGTATGAAAGTATGATTCTGGAGTGAGGGACCAAACCTCAATTTAAAAAAATTTTCCAAAAAATTTTTATATGAAAATAATGTCAGTGTCAAGTTCAAGGCATTTTTGGTTGTGAGTCTAATTTGAGGCAAAGAAAGTCTGATGCGAGAGCCACTAGGAAGTTTCCTATCATTTTGAGCGCCTTAGAAGATGTCCTCCGATTTCCTTGTCTCCTCGTTCGATTAGTTATTCAACCAAAATTTTTAAAGATCAAATTCAATTTGATTTTAAGGCCAGTGTAAATGTTTCCATTGCACAAAATAAAAATACGTAAAAGTATGAGAAATTGATTTTGTCTTGAGAGCCAAACAGTTAGCAAACGTACTTGCAACAGCCAGTGGAAATCTTTTCATATTAAACTGTCAAGTGCAAGTAGCAGATGAGTTGTGCTGTGGCATGAAGCAGCCAAAGAATATTAAAAAAAGGGAAGAAAATACAGCTCAAACAGACACTTACACACAAGGTTTTAAAATAAATACAAGGTGGCCCAAATGTTAGTTGTTTTTATATTCCTCATTAAAAATGGTGAAGAGAAATTTATAGGTCTCTCATTCCGTGTGCACTTGCCACAAAAATGATAGAGTATTTTTATTCCCGGTCCTTAAGAACAGGAAGTCGAATAAGCGCTGTCCGCCTGCCTGCAAGTCCAACTGTTTTTCCGAAGACTCTAGTTGGTGTTGGATTGATAAATTGGAAATACTCTTAAATAAATTGCTATTGAAAACCAGCAAAATCTAAAATATGCCTCCAGAGCTGGAAAATTTAAACTTAGATTCGGTATACAAAAGTAAAGAGCTAAAACTAATATTTGTTTATTTTATTTTTTTTTTTATGAGTAGCACTCAGGGGATGACCCCTACAAATGCAATACATTGCTCCGGAACTAGAAAGGAGGAGATAGTATTGAGGGGACAGATAAGGAAAGATAAGAGAGAAGATAGACAGTTTTTTGTAGCTATTTCAACCTTTTTTACTCCGTCGGCTAATTTTTGCTACAGGGCCGACGAAGGTGGGTGCTGTTACTCTGCTTTTAGTACATGATTGGGTCAGTCGCTGCCAATTATGTTCAGTGACCAGTGACTATGCCTTCATCATTGAAACAGGCTGCCAACAACTAACAGAACCAGGCACTAGTGCTGATCAGAAGAATTCAACGCAATATTTCATGACTCACCGCGGGCTCGAACTCAGAACCCTCTGCTTCATAGTCTCGTGTTCTACTACTTCAGCCAACAGCACCCACTTAATTTTTTTAACCTATTTTGTACTTCAGGAAGAGTTATTTTGATATTATTTTGATATTAAAAATCAAAGAGACGATTTCAGGGTTGGATAGATAATTAATTTTTTTTTTTTGGTATATAAAAGCAACAAACTCAAATTAATTTTTTCTTTTTCATTATTAAGATAAGAATTTTTTATTCAGACTCAAGTTCAAGTCAGATTGCTGATAAATAAGTAAATAATTTTTTTTGCTAATCTTTGATAAATTCAAGTAATTTTATTAACAGTGGAAATAGTTGATGTTCCTAATGACTAATACCACCGTCACCGTGAAAATGGAGAAACTTGAACAAAGAACGCTGATGAGATGGCGTAGCGGCCTCGAAATCGATACTTATCCCATTCTCATGATTATAAAAATGTTGTAAATATTCCGCTCTTAATAAAAAAATTTAATAAAAAATCGGAAAAAATAATTTGAAGATTGTAGATTTCAACTTCAGTCTGAGTAAAAAAATTCTTATCTTAATAATAAAATTGAGCAGTTCGAAAAATACTAACTCACATTCATGTTTTATACCCTTCAACAAAAAAAAATAAAAATTGGAGGCTATATTCACTTTGTCATTCCGTTTGTAACGCATCGAAATATCCATCTCAGACCCCATAAAGTATATACATTCTTGATCAGTGATGAAATCTAAGACGAACTGAGCATGTCCGTCCGTCCGTCTGTGGAAATCACGACTCTGTCCAAATGAAAAGAGACAGATCCTTGAAACTTATTGTATCTTGAAATATAGAGCAGGTCAAATTCGTATATGGGCCAGAGGGGAAAAAGTTTCCTTAAGAAGAACTAAACGAACTTCTAAAAAACAATATAATTCTTAAAGTTTTTCTTTTGGGATTTTGTCAAGCAAATGATATATTTTTATGTCAGAAAAAATCCAACGCTTTAAGCTTGGAGTCGTGAAATAATATAAATTAATTTTTGGACCCCGCCTCCTTTAGTGGGCGTTATTATATGCAAAAATTGTGTAAAAATTTAACAAAATTATATTATTTAATATATTAAATTGAATTAAGATTCATAGGATAATTGTTGGAAATTTGTTTAATTGTATTATTTAAGCCTACATCCCTAAAAATAAAACTTTTAAGCTTTAATGACGAAGCTGAGACGTAGCCTGGTACTCCTCTGCTCTACCCCTTTTGCCCCCTAAATAACCCTATCCAAAAAAAAAAATTAAATGTTAATTTTACATTTAATTATTCCAAAAATTTATTTTTAGAGTTTAATGGCAAAGGTGAAATGTCTCCTCCACGGCCCTTGCCAGAGAGACCCCGACAAAATACAGTTTTAATACCCTCCAAAAAGAATTGGACCCCCATAAAGAATATATATTCTTGATCAGTGATGAAGTCTAAGACGATCTAGCAATGCCCATACGTTCGTCTGTGGAAAACATGATTTAGTCTATTTTTGGACTCCGCCCCCTTTAGTGGGCTTTGACGTACGATATTATATGCAAAAATAATGTAAATATTGAACAATTTTTATTCCTTGAGCCTATAAGAAGCTGAGATGTTCTCTGATCTTGCAGAAGTGAAACGTCTCCCCCACGGCCCTTCCTGGAATGACTCTGTCAAAATAGAGATTTAAAATTGGGCACAGAAATGTCTTAAAGGAACACTGTCCCACCAAATTAAACATTTTAAATTTACGTATTAAATATTTGGAGGGTATTTTAGATTGGAGCCGGTCGAATATAAAGTTTTTACTTCTTTTTTCTTTATTGATTAAATATGTTTAATGTTTTTGAAAGAATTTAGAAAAGCCAATCAGACAGCTCCAGAGCTGATTTTCGTGCAATATTAAAGAAACAAAATAAAGATAATATTTATACACTCAAAAAACGAATTGGAGGATGTAGTCGCCAGCGAAATACCCTTTTATATATTGTTGATCAGTGATGAAATCTAAGATTTCATGTCTGTTCCTCCATCCGTCGGCCTTTGGATATCACGATTTAGACCAAACGAAAAAAGCCAGATCCTTGCAATTTGGTGTGGAAGGATTACACAGGTCAAGGTCATAAATGGGCTGCTTCAGTCCAGAGGGAGAAAAGTTCCCCCAAGAAGAACTAAATCAACCTCTAACAGCACCCACCTTCGTCGGCGCTGTAGCAAAAATTAGCCGGCGGATTAAAGGTTGAAATAGCTACAAAAACAACTGTCTATCTTGTCATCTTTCCTAATCTGTCCCCTCAATACTATCCCTTCGTTTTCAGTTCCGGCGCAATGTATTGCATATGTAGGGGTCATCCCCTGAGTGCTGGTCCAAGAAAAAAAAAAATAATAATAATAATACAATATTTTTTAAGCTTAAAGTCTTTATGATATATATATATATATATATATATATATATATATATTTCAATATTTCGTTAACCTTTGGTCCGTCCGTCTGTGGAAATCACGATTCAGTCCAAACGAAAAGAGCTAGACTCTTGAAATTTGGCATAAATATATTTTAAAACATAGAGCAGGTTAAATTCGAAGATGGGCTAAATCGGGCAAGAGGGAAAAAAGTTCCCCTAAGAAGAACTAAACCAACCCAGAAAAAACAACATAATTTTTAAAGTTTTTTGGTTATTTTGTTAAGCAAATGATATATTTTTATGTCAAATACGGTCCAACGCCTTAAACTTGGAGCCATTAAATAAAATAAAAATATTTTTTGACCCCGCCCACTTCAGTGGGCGTTATTATAGGCAAAAATAGCATAAAAATTTAACAAATTGTTTTACTTAAGCCTACATTCCTTAAAAATAACACTTTTAAGCTTTAATGACGAAGCTGAGACTAAACCTGGTACTACTCTGCCCTACCCCCTCCTTCCCCTTCGCCCCCTAAATGACCCTACCAAAAAAAAAAAATTTTTTTTAATTTTGTGTATAATCATCACAAGCATTTATTTTTAGAGTTTTATGACTGCCGATTTCTGCCCTACCTCCCCCCCCACCTGTTCCTTTGTCCCCTAAATGACCCTACCAAAAAAAAAAAATTTTTTTTAAATTTTGTATATAATAATCCCAAGCATTTATCTTTAGAGTTTTATTCTGCCCTACCCCCCCCCCCCCCCCCCCGCTTCTTCCTTTGCCCCCTAAATGACCGTACCAAAAAAAAATTTTTTGTTTTAAATTTTGTATATAATAATCCCAAGCATTTATCTTTAGGGTTTTATGACTGCCTGTTGCTGCCCTACCCCCTCCTCCCCCTTTGCCCGCTAAATGACCCTATCAAAAAAAAGAAATTTTAATTTTGTATATAATTATCCCAAGCATTTATTTTTAGAGTTTAATGACAAAGGTGAATTGTTTCCCCCACAGCCCTTGCCAGAGCGACCCCGCCAAAATACAGTTTTTATAGCCTCCAAAGAGAATTGTGATGAAGTCTAAGACGGTCTAGCAATGCCCATACGTTCGTCTGTGCATGATATTGCATATTTTTGAACCCCGCCCCCTTTAGTGGGCGTTGACGTACGATATTATATAAAGGAACTCTGTCCCACCAAGTTAAACATTTCAAATTCACTTACTAAATATTTGGAGGGTATTTAAGATTCGACCCGGTCGAATATAACGTTTTTAACGTTTTCAAAAATTTTTGAAAATAGTTTGTAATTTACAAGTTGTGAATTCTCAGATGGTTTTCGGAAGTATATGCATAAGATAAGAGGTTTTTAACTTTTCAAAACTGTGGTTAAAGTCTACTGACGATTTGGTAAAGCACCAATGAAATGCATATAGACATTGCTTAACCACCAACAAATAAATTTCATTTATATATTAGTATTGTGACAACAATGTGTTGAATAAAAAAACTTCATAACAATTTTTTTTTTTTTTTCATTGAAAGAAAACATAAAAAATAATAACAATTTCCTGAAGAAATTAACCAAAGGGTAACAAAATATTGAAAGATAAATATATATATATATATATATATACATATATATATATATATATATATATATATATATATATATATATATATCATAAAGACCTTAAGCTTAAAAAATATTGTATTATTATATAAAAAAAAGGTCGAAAAATTAGCAAAAAAAAAATAATATTTTTTTTGTGATTAGTTTGTAATTTGGCAAATAATATATTTTTTTATCAAAGAAGGTCCATAGCGTTGAGCTTCGAGCCAGAAAATTAGAAAAATTTGTTCTGGGACCTCGCCCCCTGTAGTGAACGCTGACGTAATATTATTAGATCTATATGGTACAGTGTAACACTGAAAACGAATTTTATTCAACTTCATATTTTCATTGTACATAAAGTTTATGATCATGGCTCCATACTGGCGACCGTAGAATGAGATATCGTTTCTAATAACACTACGACAATAGGGCCAATGTCATCACTCCAATGTCCACACCAAACTATCACTCTCATTATCTTGACTTCTCGACATGACTTGTAGGTTGTCCGGAAATTTTGCTGGCTGATATAGCAGCCAATATGATTTTTAGGCAACTTTGTTCACTAGGAAAGTTGGTTATTAACTTTTAAAGTTACTTGTTTTTGAACCACCCTTTTTGTATAGATATTCATTGTATTTCTTTTTTTGCTGGAAAATTTGCATAAATTGTGCATAATACACTTGAATAGTTAAATTTTCATCCTTATATTTCGTTTGGAAGGCAGCTAAATTTCCTTCCGTCAATGTAAACAACATCAACAACACAACTACCAATTTTGATCATCATCATCATCGTCATCAGCACCACCATCAGTAACGTCGTCTTCATCGGCAGACATAATCATAAGAAATAGTTGTTATGAACAACATTAGCATATTGAAGTTGGTTTAATAATGCACAGTACCAATTTGCCTGATATTAAAGTCAATGATATTGACCTGGCTTTACAAACTGCTCGCAAAAGAAGATGATTGAAAAACTAGACAAGAGTTATGAAAGAAATATAGAAAAACAGAAGATAGAGATTACAACAAAATCAATATATGAACAGTTGCAAAGTCATACTGGCGTTTTCACTATATCAAAAATGCTTTAAGCAATTTCCCTTTAATATTATGCATCTAGAACAGCTGAAGAGTTTTAAGGCAAAGAAACGTTTCGAAATAGAGAAAACAAATTTAGATTAAATAATAAATAAATGCTGGGTCAATAGAACAAAATAATTTTTGCACTTTTCTTATTAAAGGGGCGTAATATAATAGTATAATTATTGTCATAGAATATGACCTGATAAGGTGTGCGATGATTAAAGTAAATGAAATAAGTTATTCTACTCTTTTTCAAGTGTGAGTTATGTAAAGTTTTATTTTTTGGTGGCAAAGGCGTTAAATATGTATTAAATTTTTAGTACAGGGTCAGTGCCTGCTGTAATTCAGGGGAGGAAAATACCTTCGCTTATATGATAATTTGAAATATTCCTCCTTTTTCTGAAACTCTTTGTCAGCGTCACGTCAAGACAATATCCTCTACTTCTTCAGCAAAGGACAATTTTTAACAGCTTGTTGCTGTACTCAAGGCCTTAGAGAGTGGTCACAGGATAACACAAGTACTTAATTGTTGTGCAAAATGTCCTATTTTTTTTTATCTTGGACCAGCACTCAGGGGATGACCCCTATATATGCAATGCATTGCTCCGGAAATGAAAACGAGGGGATAGTATTGAGGGGACAGATTAGGAAAGATGAGAAGATCGACAGTTTTTTTGTAGCTATTTCAACCTTTTACTTCGCCGGCTAATTTTTGCTACAGGGCCGACGAAGGTGGGTGCTGTTCCTCTGCTTTTGGTATATGATAGTATCAGTCGCTGCCAATTATGTTCAGTGACCAGTGATATAGTCGCAACGTGTCGTTGACAAATACCGATTAGTGTACAATCATTCCAATTCTGCAACCACCCTTTTGATCTTTCCGATTTTCAGTACTAATTAATTTGTTTTTATACCCTCCAAAAAAGAATTGGAGGGTATATTCACTTCGTCATTCCGTATGTAACGGAGCGAAATATCCATCTGAGACCTCATAAAGTTTATATATTCTAGATCAGTGATGAAATCTAAGACGATCTGAGCATGTCCGTCCCACCAACCGTCTGTGAAAATCACGATTCAGTCCAAACGATAAGAGCTAGACTCTTGAAATTTTGCATAAATATATCTTGAAAAATAGCACAGGCTAAGTTCGGAGATGGGCTAAATCGGGCGAGGTGGAAAAAAATTCCCCTAAGAAGAACTAAATCAACCCAGAAAAAACAGGATAATTCTTAAAGTTTTTTTGTAATTTTGTTAAGCAAATGATATATTTTTATGTTAAATACGGTCCAACGCGTTAAACCGACAAATCAAATAAAAAAATTAGTTTGTAGTAAGAATTTTAACGAACATTTTTATATTGCTATATTAAATTGAATTAAGATTCTATAAGCTAATTGTTCGAAATTTTGATTTAAATCTCAGAAAGACATGATAAATATTCCAAGGCACAAAGGCAAGTCAACATCAGTTTTTGTTATTCAACTTACACAGCAGAGCAGAACAGCTGTTTTCGAAAGACGCAACGCTTTCATCATCAGTGCTCATGTGTATTGTGTTTGTCACCACTTATTAGGTGGCTTAGTTGAATGTGATAACAGTCCCTATTTACACAAATTTTATTGTGAAAAAGAATACGAGAACTGTATCAAGCTGATGTTAACATGTTATTGTTATAATACCCGTGTTACCGTTTGATCATGTCTTTCTGAGATTTAAATTAAAAATTTCGAACAATTAGCCTATAGAATTTTAATTCAATTTAATAAAAAAATTAGTTTTTGGACCCCTCCCCCTTTAGTGGGCATTATTTGCAAAATATTTTAAAAATTTAACAAATTGTTTTACTTAAGCCTACATTCCTTAAAAATAAAATTTTCAAGTTTTAATGACAAAGCTGAGAGTCTTCTACCCTAGCTCCTTCCCCCCTTTACCCCTTAAATGACCCTATAAAAAATTTTTAAAAAATTTTACATATAATTATCCCAAATATTTATTTTTAGAGTTTTATGGCAAAGGTGAAATGCCTCCCCCGCAGCCCTTGCCAGAACGACCCCGCCAAAATACAGTTTTAATATCCTCCAAATAGAATTGGACCCCATAAAGTATATATACTCTTGATCAGTGATGAAGTCTGAAACAATCTAGCAATTCCCATACATTCGTCAGTAGAAAATATGTTATAGTCTATTTTTGGGCCCCGCCCCCTTTAGTGGGCGTTGACGTACGATATTATATGCAAAATTAGTGTAAATATTGAACATTTTTTATTCCTTAAGCCTATAAGAAAAGCTGAGATGTTCTCTGATCTTGTAGAAGTGGCACGTCTCTCCCTCGGCCCATCCCGGAATGACTCTCAAAATAGAGATTTAAAATTGGGTACAGAGATATCTTAAAGGAACTCTGTCCCGCCAAGTTAGACATTTTAAATTTACTTACTAAATATTTGGAGGGTATTTAAGATTCGACCTGGTCGAATATAACGTACGTTTTTACTTGTTAATATCGAGACGTGTTGTTGACAAATAGTTACACAATAAAGGTAATTATTATTTATTTGATGTTAAAAGGCTTTTCATATTTAAATCGATATTCAGCAAAATGCTAATGTAGTCACATGTCAAAAAAAATTTTACCGATTAGTGTGCTATCATTCCAGTTCTGGAACCACCTCTTTGATCTTTCCGATTTTCAGTACTAATTTATTTCTTTTTAAAATCTAATATACGTTTAATTGCACAAAAATTAGTTTTATTTAATATTACGCACAAGTTAAAATTTTCCAGCTCTGGAGCCGTGTTTTTGACTTTTCTTTTTCCTACTACGAAAGAATTTTATTCAAAAATATCATGTATAATATGAAATATTTTTCAGACCCTAATTTTATTTTGTGGTAAACATTTGCTAAATATCTTAAGCAGAAAATATCGTTTTAAAGTTTTCGTAAAATTTTCTTTTTATTATATTTTTATTTTATTTACATATATAAACCTATAAATACGAGTGCATGCATTTCACTTTGGCATTTCATACATTTCGTCAATAGTTTACTAGGACATAGATTCCAAATTTTTGTCAGAAAAATTCAAATTAAAAGTTTTATTCAGAACTAAAAAAAAAGAAAATGTTTTGTAGTTATTATCGAAATTATTTCATTTTAGTCCTAAGCAAAAAACTTTCAATATGTGAAAAAAAAATTAATTTTGCATAAAAACTAATCTCTTCCAACTTTCGTTTCACCATCATCATCATCATCTTCGTCGTCATTTATTTATAAGACTGATGATTTATTTGTTGTAACTTGCGTACATGAATATTGCATATGCAAAGATGGTCTGAAAAGTCATTTTATATCATCTTCTAATTTCTAAAAAACAAGTAAAAACGTTATATTCGACCGGGTCGAATCTTAAATTCCCTTCAAATATTTAATAAGTAAATTTAAAATGTTTAACTTGGCGGAACAGAGCTCCTTTGAGACATTTCTTTACACAATTTTAAATCTCTCTTTTGACAGAGTTATACCGGGAAGGGCCATGGGGGAGACCTTTCACCTCTGCAAGATCAGAGAACATCTCAGCTTCTTATATTCTTAAGGAATAAAAATTCAAAGATGAAAAAATACCCCGTGAATGATTTCATGCTAAAATTAAATTCCCCTTATTGTGAATGATTTTTTTTCCGCGAGTTTTTTCACTTTTCCCTTTAATTTATTCACTTAGTTTTTGGTGGGGGGAATGGAGTAGAAAATTTAAGTATTTTGTATTATAATTCGAATATCAGGTAGAATATTTTTTTTTAGAGGCAAGATCCATTAACAAGACACAATCTGATATTTTTTTAGCAACAAATCAATTGCCTGCGTCTTTGTAAAACTTGTTGCTCCAATTGTAAACATTAAGAATATTTTTAAGTTTTTTTCTTCGGTTTCCAAAGTGTATCCTATTTATTTTACTAATAAATATTTAGCAATACTTTTTAAAAAAAAAATTTTAAATTATTACATAAATGTAAATTTTTGCAATACAAATTTCTTTGATTTATCATGTTGTTTTCAGTTTCTTCGCTGTTTTACATTCACTGAGAACTGATAGCGGGAATAATTTCTCACAGGAGAATCACGATACCATTTTTCTCTTCGAGTGGAATCAAATTTTCACGTGAACAAAAATTCCACTTGTTATTCACGATAGCGGGTGATTATATTCTCCGAAAATATCACGAATTTTAGGAAATGTAACTTTAACAGAACCACACCATTTTCATAGTGGACTTTAATTATTTTAATGCAAATTTTCCCAACAAAATCGAATTTATTTTAATAGTTGCCAATGCATTTGCTACGAATACGTAAAAAAATTATATGTCAAAACCATCAAGTTCTTGCTATATTAAATTGAATTAAGATTCTATAGGCTAATTGTTCGAAATTTTAATTTAAATCTCAGAAATACATGATAAATATTCCAAGGCACAAAGGCAAGTCAACATCAGTCTTTGTTATTCAACTTACACAGCAGAGCAGAACAGCTGTTTTCGAAAGACGCAACGCCTTCATCATCAGTGCTCATGTGTATTGTGTTTGTCACCACTTATTAGGTGGCTTACATGAATGTGATAACAGTTCCTATTTACACAAATTTTATTGTGAAAAATAATACGAGAACTGTATCAAGCTGATGTTAACATGTTATTGTTTTAATACCCGTGTTACCGTTTGTTGAAAAGTCTTTTATATACATAGTTTGAAATCTATTCTATTATATGAAAATTTTTTCAAAAACTACTTGAGAATTACAAAGACAAAACCTAATGGAATTAGTGATTTTATGAAATTAAAGTGGTTGTCGTGGGTGGGCATACTGCGGAAATATATTCTTAGGACTAAGAATAATGAAGACCTTTTGATCCCCTTGAAATAAAGGGGAGAATGAAAGAAAAGGATAAGGACAGATCTAAATTGTGGAGTAGTGGAATATTTAAAGTGATAGAGGACATGGATCATGTACGTACGGATGGGCAGCGGCTGAACCAACAGCTGCTCCTAATATAGACGGCCAATTTCTTTTGTCTGATAGCTTTGCTGGACTACTAAAGAACGTTCTGCCTAGGAATTGAAGCTGAGGATCCTCCAGAGCGAGACAGAGGTAGAAGAGTTGCGTAATGATCTCCTCTTCTAGTAATTTCAACTGATGCAGTTTTCAATGTCTGGGAGAAATGTGCTTTTCGCATGGGTTACTCAATTGCAGCGCCCTGAAAGTGTGGATAAGAGAATTCGCAAGTGATTTTTCGTGCATGAGATTCTCAGTTTTATTTGTATTGAGGCGAGGACAAAGCGTTCTCTTTAATAGTCATATGAATTCATGATAAAATTTCTCTTGATCTACTTTAAGAAGGGCAGCGTTGAAGCATTTCCCACAGCATGAGAGGGAAAAGCCAGAGAGGTGGTCGACCGTACCGTCCTCTTGAACAAGAGTTCACCTTTTTGCTAGATTATAGGCAACTTAAACTTCGTTAGCTAAAGTGGTCGTGTATCCTTATTAAACCCAACACAGTGAATCGTCCAATAACTATAATAATTATTTTATATTATAATGCAATGCTTAACTACTAGTCTGTTGTGTTTGAAAAAATTTATTCAGATATGACTATTTTAATTATTTTTATTTTTTTTATATGGGACCAACACCCAGCAGATGACCCCCACACATTCAGTACATTGCGCCGGAACTAGAAAGGAGGGGATAGTATAGAGGGGACAGATAAAGAAAGATGAGAAAATAAAAATCGCTATTGCAACCTTTTTACTTCGCCGCCTAATTTTTTGCTACAGGACCGACGAAGAGGGGTGCTTTTACTCTGCTGTTTAGTACATGATAGTGTCAGTCGCTGCCAATTATGTTCAGTGATCAGTGACTATGCCTTCATCATTGAAACAGGCTGGCAACAACTAACACAATCATGCACTAATGCTGATCAGAAGAATACAACACAATATTTCATGACTCAGCGCGGGTTTGAACTCAGGACCCTCCGCTTCATAGTCTCGTGTTCTACTACTTCAGTCAACAGCACCCACAATTTATATCGGATCAACTTTTGTTATTTAGCTTAAAGTTTTCAATAGAAGGTCTTACAATTTTCTTTAATATTATCTTAATGCATTAAACACATTCACGACAGCAGGCTACGGACTATAAACTGTCAGATATAGAATACACGTGTTTATATGGGAATGTGTATTTTAACGGCTACACTGCAGGTTGTTGTCCGTGCTACTTTTGTGGTTGTAGTCAAACTAAACTAATTTCCATTTTCATAGGCGACAATAAATAAATTAGTGATGCCAACACAATGAAACATCTTAAATAAATAAGCGTTTAAAAATATTTTCAAACTGGTTAAGAATATGAAAATTGTTAAAAATAAAAATATATAATAGCCCTTTCAAGAATAAAAATTATTTTGTAATTTTTATTTATTTATTTATTTTTGCTTTCTCTCTCGGCTTTTATTTTTTTATTTAATGTATTAAATTTTTTTGGTAATAACTCCTAGAATATAGGACGAATATAAACGATATGGGTATCATTTCAAAGTACTAAAAAATGTATTTCTATTATTAGACATATTTTTCAAATTTATTCACTTATTGGTAGTACTATTAAATTCTGAAATTTTTTATCTGACTTTTTAAGTAAAAATTCCATTAATTTGAATTCTCTAATTTTGTATATATTTGATAGCCGTTATCGATAAAAGACGTTAGTTAGGTCACAAATGAATTAACGCATAAACTCGTTTTCATAATGCCATAAAAAAAGGACATCAAAATGTATTTATTACAAATGCAAAACAATAAGGATCTATAAACAAATAAAGCGTTTTTATACCCTCCAAAAAAGAATTTGGAGGGTATATTCACTTTGTCATTCCGTTTGTAACGCATCGAAATATCCATCTCAGACCCCATAAAGTATATATATTCTTGATCAGTGATGAAATCTAAGACGAACTGAGCATGTCCGTCCGTCCGTCCGTCCGTCTGTGGAAATCACGATACAGTCCAAACGAAAAGAGCTAGACTCCTGAAATTTGGTATAAACATATTTTGAAGCTTAGAGCAGGTTAAGTTCGAAGATGGGCTAAATCGGGCAAGAGGGAAAGAAGTTCCCCTAAGAAGAACTAAACCAACCCAGAAAAAACAACATAATTTTTATAGTTTTTTGGTCATTTTGTTAAGCAAATGATATATTTTTATGTCAAATACGGTCCAACGCCTTAAACTTGGAGCCATTAAATAAAATAAAAATATTTTTTGACCCCGCCCACTTCAGTGGGCGTTGTTATAGGCAAAAATAGCATAAAAATTTAACAAATTGTTTTACTTAAGCCTACATTCCTTGAAAATAACCCTTTTTAGCTTTAATGACGAAGCTGAGACGAAACCTGGTACCACTCTGCCCTACCCCCAACTCCCACCTCTTCCCTTGCCCCCTAAATGACCCTACCAAAAAAAAATTTTTTTTTAATTTTGTATATAATCATCCCAAGCATTTATCTTTAGAGTTTTATGACTGCCTGCTGCTGCCCTACCCCCTCTTCCCTCTTTGCCCGCTAAATGACCCTATTATATAAAAGTAAAAATATATATTTTTTAATTTTGTATATAATCATCCCAAGCATTTATCTTTAGAGTTTTATGACTGCCTGTTGCTGCCCTACCCCCTCTCCCCCTTTGCCCTTTAAATGACCCTCTAAAAAAAAGAAATTTTAATTTTGTATATAATTATCCCAAGCATTTATTTTTAGAGTTTTATGACAAAGGTGAAATGTTTCCCCCACAGCCCTTGCCAGAGCGACCCTGCCAAAATACAGTTTTTATACCCTCGAAAGAGAATTGTGATGAAGTCTAAGACGGTCTAGCAATGCCCATACGTTCGTCTGTGGAAAACATGATATTGCATATTTTTGAACCCCGCCCCCTTTAGTGGGCGTTGACGTACGATATTATATAAAGGAACTCTATCCCACCAAGTTAAACATTTCAAATTCACTTACTAAATATTTGGAGGGTATTTAAGATTCGGCCCGGGCGAATATAACGTTTTTACTTGTTATTATTAATTTTGTTTCGATCTATAAATAGATTTAGAATAAGCGCTTTTATTTTTATATATGAAAGTGGCACCACTAAACTGAGATGCTGACAATGTAGCTGCCGTCTCAAAAATAATTAAGTAACTGACTACGAGGCGACGATTGTAGCCAACGGCTCTTGTAGTCGGTGTTCGTGTAGCCTGCTGTTGTTATTGTGTTTAAAGCTTAAGACGGAAGTTATATGTTGGGGCAAATTACGGCATTCGATGTCTCCTGCTCTACATGCTGTTTAAAGAAACTAGACATTTGACTTGAATTGAGTCAGTTTATTGAGTTGTTTTCCTATTGATTGTGCGAGTTGCGTAAACAGCATAATATCCTTTATAAAAAACCAAACTGAATCTTCTATTTGCCGCCAAGTGAATAAAATTAATTTGTCAGTTTGGCCTCGTATTCCCTTATTTATTTTATATATAAACTAAGCATGTGTTTGTTCTTGTAACAATAATCTGTGAAAATATGTGTGAATTCAAGTCACCCAATTTATTGTTGTTCTTCAGAGTTTGAAATAATTTGCTCAATAAGAATGAATAAGAAATAAAGTTTTTGGTAATTCTTGAAATTCATAACTAAACCAGATTGAAATTGCATACACGTCATTGAATTTTGAGGCAAGTTTTAATAGACGACAACAACAACAACGATAGTAACAAAACTTTCCCAAGGAAATAATACAGAACCCAACAACAACTACAACAGCAATAGAAACAAATAAAGAAAAAGTATTCAACTGCAATGCGGCTAACTGCAACAACAATATACTCGTATCGCATGAAGTTTCCATTGTTGTATGATTTGCAAGTGCACAAACAAACAAACGAACACTCGTTTACAAATACGCTTACAAACACTTATCCTAACAAACCTAGTGTAAGTCATTCTCCATGCACACACACACACATAACTATTTTGCTGTCCTTTTTCTACGAGCAGTTGTAAGAAATACGATTTGAAAGTGCAACGACAGCACGTCAAATGCAGTAAAGCACAACCAATGATTGGTTTGTTTAATGTACACTGTCAGTCATTCAGTCAGTCATTCAAACGTTAATTTAAAAACAAAAATATAAGCTTCTTCTTGCACTAGAATAGAAATACAAATCAAATACTCGTAACTCTCGCTCGTATGTGTTTACACAACTAGATCCTTTTTAATATATTTTTTATTTCTTTTTGGGATAAATGCAATTCAAAATCAGTTACAGCTAAAACTTTTTATTTTCTTATGTGTGTTTACACACAATAACTTATACAATTGCAAATGTTACGATTACAGTAAAGGCTAAAATGAGACTCGGACTTATTTTTCAATTTTCTGTATGTTTGCCAGATATCTAAATATCATGGCAAACATATTGTTGTTTCATAAAAATATATGGAAATTTTTCAAACAGATTTTAACAAAAGATCATCTTTACTTTATCCATTTGGAGCCGTCCTACAATTTCCGCTTATAAATCTGATGGAAATGCCAAAGTTGGCATATGACTAAGATAATCCTTCCCAAAGTGTCAAGTGTCAGTTGGTGTGATAGAACAGCCCATGATCATTTCTTAAACGGTGTTCATACCTACATCTTAATTGAGCTCCATTAACCATAGAAAATATGAATTAAGTGATTGCTCAATTAACACTTAATTGCTATAATATGGAGTACAATTACAAATACAGCACTGCCAAAAAAATGTGTTTAGTGAGCAAAACACAATTTACTGAACAAAGTTAGTAGAGACTTAGCACCTAAAATGTGCAAAAAGTAAAAAATAGACGATGATTTCTTTTTATTTGCCTTATCAGTTTATTGTAATATTAATCAAGCTAGTGGCCGTCTTTGTTTATAAAATTTAAGTTGTTATAATTTTTATTCAATATTTCGTTAACATCTTGTTAAAAATTTTTTATTTTCTGAAGATGTTAACGAAATATTGAATAAAAATTATAAGAACTCAAATTTTATAAAAAACGACCACTAGCTTGATTAATATTACAGTAAAAATAAACTGTAAACTGAATATGTCGAGCCGTGTTGGAATTAAATTATTGGGAATAAATGTATTATTAATTAGAAAATTAAAAAAAAACACAACACAAAAAACAAAGTAAAAACGCTATATTTGACCGGGTCGAATCTTAAATACCCTCCAAATATTTAATAAATAAAAACTTTGTTTTTATTCTAATTAAAATTTACAATTTTATGGTATTTCGCTTAAGTAAACAAAGAAAAAACAAAATTATTTTAATGAGGTCGCTTCCAATGTGTTGGGAGGAGCATGACTGAGACACCTTTACGTCAGCATAAAAGCAATTGACGTATTAATATTTTATATCAAGGCGCAAAAAAAGGGACTGAGATAAGTTAAAAGGGAGACACAATTCCTTTAGGACATTTCTGTGCCCAATTTTAAAACTCTATACAGGGTCACTCCGAAAAAGGCCGTGGAAGAAACATCTCACCTAAAAATGGTAAAAGCGTAAACACTAAATTTTCGGGTAGTTAAGTGTAGAAAAAACGTTTGTTTTGACAGGGTCATTTAGGGGGCAAAGGAGGGTTTAGGGCTGGGGTAGGGCAGGGGAAGATCGCAGAACATATTACCTTCGTCATAAATGCTTATAAATAAAATTTTTAAGGAATACAATATCTTATATATTTAAACTATTTTTCCATATAATATGTATCGTCAACGCGGACTAAAGGGGGCAGGGTCCAAAAATAGACTATATCGTGTTTTCCAAAGACGAACGTATGGGCATTGCTAGATCGTTTTAGACTTCATCACTGACCAAGAATATATATACTTTATGATGTCCAATTATTTTTGGAGGGTATTAAAACTGTATTTTAGGGGGTTTGCTCTGGCAAGGGCTGTGGGGGAGAGATGTCACCTTTGTCATAAAACTCTAAAATAAATGTTTGGGATAATTAACTACAAAATTAAAAATAAATTGTTTTTTTGATAGGGGCAAAAGGGGAGGAGGTAGTGCAGAGTAGTACCAGGCTTCGTCATTAAAGCTTAAAAATGTTATTTTTAAGGGATGTAGGCTTAAAAATACATTTTGTTCAATTTTTACACTAGTTTTGCATATAATAACGCCCACTAAATGAGGCGGGGTCCAAAAATTAATTTTTTTGATTTTGCGGCTCCAAGTTTAACGCGTTGGACATTCTTTGACTTCAAAATATATCATTAACTTAACAAATTAGAAAAAAAACTTTAAAAATTATGTTGTTTTTTAAAGGTAGGTTTAGTTCTTCTTAGGGGAACTTTTTTCCCTCTTGCCCGATTTAGCCCATTTCCGAACTTTACCTGTGCTATCCTTCCAGATATATTTATACCAAATTTCAAGAGTCTGGCTCTTTTCGTTTGGACTGAATCGTGACTTCCACACACGGACGGACGGATGGATGGACATGGTCCGATCGTCTTAGATTTCATCACTGATCAAGAATGTATATACTTTGTGGGGTTTCAGATGAATATTTCGCTGCGTGACTCACGAATATACCTTCCAATTGTTTTTTGGAAGGTATAAAAAGGGATAAGTGTTTATTGAGTTCTTGTTATTACAGCTTTGATATTTGTTTAAGCTTCTTATTCAATTGAGTCGAAGTTTAAAATGATATCTCTAGTTATTCTACGAAATGTTGGATAAAGGTTCGCCGCAGTGTAATGGGCATAGGAACCAGCTAAAACCCTGCAATAATCAATTTTGAACTTTTTTTTGTTGTAAATTTTGGAAATTTACAAAAAATTATTAAACCAATAGTCAATAGGTGATAGTGCTTTTTTAGTTTATTGCAATTTGAAATATGATGAATTTTAAAACAATAATAATTTTCGGGTATTATAACAATAACATGTTAACATCAGCTTGATACAGTTCTCGTATTCTTTTTCACAATAAAATTTGTGTAAATAGGAACTGTTATCACATTCAACTAAGCCACCTAATAAGTGGTGACAAACACAATACACATGAGCACAGATGATGAAAGGGTTGCGTCTTTCGAAAACAGCTGTTCTGCTCTGCTGTGTAAGTTGAATAACAAAAACTGATGTTGACTTGCCTTTGTGCCTTGGAATATTTATCATGTCTTTCTGAGATTTAAATTAAAAATTTCGAACAATTAGCCTATAGAATCTTAATTCAATTTAATATAATAATAATTCTCATTTATTTCTTGCATTTTTGAAATATTTTTAAAATACAGCATAATTTAAAATAAAATTTTTTTAGAGATTTCTTTTGCCTGTGGTTTCATTAAACAATCAATTAAATTCGAATGATCAATATTTCAATTTCTGTATTTAATTCCAGGAAATTCTACACTTTTTAATCCCGGGAACATGGGATTACAAAAATGTACAATTTCCGGGAATCAAATAAGCAATTGAAATATTAATTTTTCGAATTAAATTGATTGTTAATGAAACTACGAGCTAAATAAATCAACAATAAAATATTATTTTAAATGAAATAGGAAACCTTGGAAGTATTAAATAGTTTCTTAGATTTTGAACCTTTTCATTTCTTTACATTTCATGCTTTACTGTAGTTGCAGCAGGACAGGAACACACATCCACACATCCACTCATCCACACTCACATTCACACATCAGTCGCTATAAAGCCAAACATGTTTTTTCAAACAATTTCCCATCTTTGGGAGTTGGAGAAATGTTCGTTTGTTTGAATGCATTTTGTTTTGTTTCCTGGCGCAGTTTTGGAACTGGTTTAGTAACCCACCAACCTAAAATTGTGCCTTATTGCGCACCTAGAAAAGCAGCCGAGTAAGAAAATTGCAAAAAACCAAAAAAAAAAGGAAAAGGGAGTACAACTACAAGGCACGAACGTTGTTTGAATGAATGAATATTGAATGAAGGAGAGAATGGCAAATATAAATAAAGTTTGGCTTTTAGAGTTTTTCAATACTTTGTTGTCCCTATTGTTAAACTTTCTTCATTTAACATTGTTACATCGTTACCCACAGTTGGCTATAGTAGTTTTCTACATTTTTTTTTTTTTTGTTTTTTTTTTTTGCTGTGGCATGTCCTTTGTTTGTTTCCCTAGTTTTTTGCAATTTTTTTATGCTGTGGAGAAAGAAGCTATTTTGTTGCACTTTAATATATTTTTATCCTAAAGAAATTACGCTTAAATGTGGTAAACAGTTTTAAATGGACATCAAGTAATATATCAAATAAGGAGCAGTTTGAGTTTGATTACAACTCGTTGATGTCGCATCTTCTTTAGGGAATTTGCTTAAGTGATGATGGATCATTATAAAATTATTGGTAAATACATTTTACGCTTTTTTTAAAGCAACAATTTGAGGAAACAGTTGCTGTTGTAGTAAAATAAGAAAACTTCCTTAGCCAACTTGACAAGAACAGAGGGATTGAAAAAAGAAACAAACTTTTTGTGGTTGTCCTCATTAATGAAATATAGACCAAATAAACTAAAGTTAAGTTAAATCCTCTACTTTAGGAATTTCAATACAAACTGCAATTGTTATTTCTAAAATTCTAAAAGAAATAAAAAACTGCATAAAACTTTTAAGGCTTCCCATTCACAGTACAACACGGGCCAGTTGTTGGTTGTAAAAAATATTTGTTGCATGTCGTTGTAGTGCATTTATTTCGTAACAATTTTTCTAATTATAAATGTAAAAGTTTTCCAATTAAATGCAAACTACTTGAGTGCTGCTATAATATTAGCAACAACAACAAACACAACAAATGCTGTCTGTCCACAGACCGGCCGGCAAGACATACAAATCATTAGAATTGTTCAGCCATAAATACTAAAGCAATTGAAGACCATCAAAAACAAAAAAAATATATTAAATATCTTTAAGTAGCTTTTATCATTTGTGCCTCTTCCACCCACTTTTCCTTAGTTAGAGCGATTTTATTTAAATAATTATTGCTGTCCTCACAGCCTGGGCCAACTTCGTCAATTGCTGACATCGTTATCATCATAATCATCAACAACTTTGTCCTTAACATTTCGAATAAAGCATGTTTCACTTGTTCCTTGTTGCTTTTCCCTTGAAGAAGGCCAACCAACTGCAGCCGGCTGCTGGTGCCAGCGATGCTGAAGCTGTTGCTCGTTATTATTATTTTCAGTTCTTTTTCTCTTCAGCAAGGAAATGCTTCATTAGTTTTCATATTTTCACTTAATAACAACATGTTAAAATATGTTAAATTGTCTAAAGGTTAATAAGAGTAATAATAATAATGATAAAAATTTATCAAGTTATCATAAACTTTTGCCGTGTCTATAAATTATTATCAATAGATTCGATTATGTGTTCATTTCTCGAAAGACTGAACTTTTATGAGGAAAGAAAAGGAAAAAGCAAGTGACGATTATTGATTGATTTCCTGGAACATGAAACAATGAAACTTTAAATTATTCCCACCTCTATTGTGTTTGAATTTGCATAAAAGCAGAAATGAATCTTGGCCTTGTGTTCGTTGAAAATTTAATTTATTTTTGTTTTATATATGACAAATTGTCTGCATTCAATTGATGCAGTCATGTATTTTGAATGGTGTGTGACATAATGGTGGACAATAGCTCACAGTTTTAATATTTAAATAAATATAAACCCTTGTAGGAAAGAATATTTAGGTACTTTTTCATTGAGTACTTTTCAAAAGGTACTTTTTCAAAAGAGCATTTTTTCAAAGATTACTTTCTCAAAAGTACTTCTTCAAAAAGTACTTTTTTAAAAGGTACTTTTTACAAAGGTACTCTTTCAAGAAGTACTTTTTCAGAGGGTACTTTTTCAAAAAGTCGTTTTTACAAAAGGTACTCTTTCAAAAGGTACTTTTTGATGCGGTACTTTTTCATAAGGTACTTTTTCAAAAGGTACTGTTCCAGAAGGTACTTTTTCAAAAAGGTGCTTTTACAAAAGGTACTTTTTCGAAAGGTACTTTTTCAAAAGGTAGTTTTTTTAATAGTACTTTTTTAAATAGTACATTTTTGAAAGCTAAAGGTACTTTTTAAAATTACAATTTACGAAGGTAATATATTTTTACAGAGCTACTTTTTGAAATAGTACTTTTTAATAGTACTTTTTAATAGTACTCTTTAATAGTACGAGACACTGGAGCACTACTTGTGCTACTGTCCAGCTTTTAGCCAAGTTAGACAAACATTTATTCAGGAGATTATATAGGAGATGGAATTTCTTAGGGGCTCTAATTGGAAAGACTTAAGGAAGTACATTGAAGAAACTAGGTTCTTGATGTAATCAAACTCAGAGGTTTCCATGGTATCGGTGGAGGCTCCCTACAGTGGAATGGGAACTCCTTATTATAGAGCGCACAACAGGCCTATGAGGCCTAAGTGTAATCCAGGACGGATTGGGATGCTTATGCCCCTCTTTTTCAACCTACTAGTACTTTTTAATAGTACTTCTTCATAGTACTTTTTAATAGTACTTTTGAACAGTACTTTTTAATAGTACTTTTTAATGGTACTTTTTAATAGTACTTTTTAATAGTACTTTTTAATAGTAGTTTTTAATAGTACTTTTGGTAGTATTTTTTAATAGTACTTTTTAATAGTACTTTTTAAAAATACTTTTTAATGATACTTCTTAATAGTACCTTTTAATAGTACTTTTTAATAGTACTTCTTAATAGGACTTTTTAATAGTACTTTTTAATAGTACTTTTTAATAATACTTTTTAATAACACTTCTTAATAGTACCTTTTAATAGTACTTTTTAATAGTACTTCTTAATAGTACTTTTTAATAGTACTTTTTAATAGTACTTTTTTAAATAGTACTTTTTTCTAAGTCACTGCTGTAAATGGTATCCGCTTCTTTTTTAAATTAGCTTATGAATAAAAAATACACATATTTTTTAAAAAGTATTTTATATATATGAGGTCAGTGTGATATATTCATGACCTTTTGAATTTGCCTCGCAGTAACTTTAGATGCAACACAGCTATTAATAGATTACTGTTGAGTTTTGAGCAACCAGCATTTATTACTTTGTGTCCGACAGCCAGTAAAAGCAGACAACCTTGTGAATTTTAACAAAAATGAAAAGTTCGGGTCGCGCAAGAACTGGTCATCACGCCAGAAATGATCAATAAAATTTATGGAGTTATAGGTTAGTTGTTCGAAAATTAACTTTAAGTTTAAAGGCATGATATTACAAGGCACAAGGGAAAGTGAATATCAGTTTTAACGGCAGAACAGCTGTTTTCGAAGACCGCTACACTTTCATCATCAGTATTTTTGTTTGGCGCCACTTATTAGGTGCTTCATTAGAATATGATAACAGTTTTTATTTACACAAATTTTATTAAAAAATTGCATACGAGCACTTTTATTCTCTGTGTTGCCGTTCTTAATATTTTCTTCATGTACCATTCATAGAATAATATTGGACGATATGCGAATGAAAATGCGTGAAGTGGCTGCACCTTTAGGCATCTCAACTTAGCCAGTATATCACATTTTATATGAATATTTGAACAAGACATGGGCGCCGTGATCAACACAATGCAGAAGTGCACACGTGTGTATTCAGAAACTAGGCCACGAATTGAGGCACCATCTAACATATTCTATAGATTTAGCCCCCCTAAGATTATCTCATATTTCCAAAACTGAAGAAATGGGATGATTACGAAGTCAGATGCCTTTTTTGGAGTCCTTGAGAATATCTATTATTTGGAAGGAAAAAATAAATGGATGCGTGAAGATGTTTAAGAAATCCAAACAGAAATCTAATTTTGTAATGGAGAACTTTATATGTCTAGAGAAAACCAGGAAAAAACTACGAAATTGCATTTTAACTACTTCGAAATGGTTCTGACTTCTCTAACATCTGCGATACATAAGAAGATGTCCTATTGAATACCGGGTTCATTAGTCCTTGTCTATAGTCAATATTCGTTTATAAAGTTTTTTAAATTAAATTTCTTGCATTTGCATTCTTATTCATAAGTGTAGTTTTGCAAAACTTTTTTGCTCTTTCAAATAAATTTATGCTTGCACAGAGGAAACAAAAGAAAATTGAATATGTGAGACATTATTTCAACTCTTGATAGTGTTTCTACACTATCCAGCAAGCGCATTGAACATTTTAGCTCTCCAATATGATTAAGGAAGCAATCATTAGAAACGACACAACCGAATATAATTGCTACCATTTGGTTTTACTTATATATTCGGGTACTATTTCCAATACATTTTATACCACCAACAGCAGACTGCAGCATTGCAACCGTAAAATTATATATCCTGTGCATGCAAAACTATTATTTTGCCAAAGTTGAAGAAGATAAAAGTAATGGACAGTAATGCCAGATGAATTTTGCTGAAAAGTCGTCAACATCAGTGGCATAATTTGTTTTCTTTTTGGATATATAATTTTGTTAATATTTAAAGTGGTTTTTAATTGTAACTAGAAAATTAACTGCCTGTGCGCCGATATCGAACAGGCAGTTTCAAAAAAGTATTGGAGGGTATATTCACTTTATAATGAAACGAAATATCCATCTGAGACCCTATAAATTATATATATTCTTGATCAGTGAAGAAATCTAAGACGATTTGAGCACGTCCATCTGTGGAAATCACGATTAAGTCCAAACAAAACAACCCAGACTCTAGAAATTTGGTATAAATATATCTTGCAGAATAGCACAGGTCAAGTTCGGAAATGAGCTGAATCGGGCAAGAGGGAAAAAATTTCCCCTAAGAAAAACTAAACCAACCTCTAAAAAGCAAAATATTTTTAACGTCTTTTTTGGAATTTTGTTCAGCATATAATATATTTTTATGTCAAGGAAGGTCCAACGCGTTAAATTTGGCGCCATAAAATCCAAAAAATTAATTTTTGGACCCTGCCCCCTTTAGTGGACGTTATTATATGCAAACATAGTGTAAAACTTTAACAAATTGTATTACATGCATTAAAATAACATTTTTCAGTTTTTATGACGAAATTGAGACGTTACCTGTTACTCCTCTGCCCTACCCTCTCCTCCCCCTTTGCCACCTAAATAACTCTGTAAAACAAATTAAGAATTTTACATTTAATTATCCCAAACATTTATTTTCAGAGTTTCATGGTAAAGGTGAAATGTCTCCTCCTCTGGCCCTCGCCAGAGAGACCCCGACAAAATACAAAAAGAATTGGAACCCATATGATATATATATTCTTGATTAGTGGTGAAGTCTAAGACGATCTAGCAATTCCCACACGTTCGTCTGTGGAAAACATGATATGGTAAATTTTTGGGACCCCGCCTTCTTTAGTAGGCGTTTCATATTATATTTTTTTTTTTTTTTTTTTTTTTGTCTTGGACCAGCACTCAGGGGATGACCCCTATATATGCAATGCATTGCGCTGGAACTGAAAACGAGGGGATAGTATTGAGGGGACAGACTAGGAAAGATGAGAAGATAGACAGTTGTTTTTGTAGCTATTTCAACCTTTTTACTTCGCCGGCTAATTTTTGCTACAGGGCCGACGAAGGTGGGTGCTGTTACTCTGCTTTTTAGTACATGATCGTGTCAGTCGCTGCCAATTATGTTCAGTGACCAGTGACTATGCCTTCATCATTGAAACAGGCTGGCAACAACTAACACAACCACGCACTAATGCTGATCAGAAGAATTAAACACAATATTTCATGACTCAGCGGGGGCTCGAACTCACGACCCTCCGCTTCATAGTCTCGTGTTCTACTACTTCAGCCAACACCACCCACAAATAAAAAATGAAAAAATAGTATAAATATTTAACAAATTTTATTCCAAATCGGACATCTTAATTTGAGAGACCCATTAGAAACGCGTTTAATAGTTATGTCGTTTAATAGTTATGTGGGTCACATACTTAAACACACAACTCACACACACACACGCACACACACACACACACACACACACACATACAGACATACCCAGTCAGCATGTGGAAGATTGTTTCACCAAACTGAGTCTTTTTCGAGTACCTTAGATGATCAAAAACTGATTAATCAGTTCTGCGCTGTTGGCTGAAGTAGTAGAACACGAGACTATGAAGCGGAGGGTCGTGAGTTCGAGCCCGCGCTGAGTCATGAAATATTGTGTTTGAATTCTTCTGATCAGCATTAGTGCGTGGTTGTGTTAGTTGTTGCCAGCCTGTTTCAATGATGAAGGCATAGTCCCTGGTCACTGAACATAATTGGCAGCGACTGACACGATCATGTACTAAAAGCAGAGTAACAGCAGCATCCTCCTTCGTCGGCCTTGTAGCAAAAATTAGCCGGCGAAGTAGAAGGTTGAAATAGCTACAAAAAAAAAAAAAAAAAAACTGTCTATCATCTCATCTTTCCTAATCTGTCCCCTCAATACTATCCCCTCGTTTTCAGTTCCGGCGCAATGCATTGCATATATAGGGGTCATCCCCTGAGTGCTGGTTCTACTCCTAAAAAAAAAAAATAAAATAAAATAAGACTCGAAAATGATTCCCAGAAATACTTAGAAAGCGATTTAAAAAAAAAACAAACACAAACAACAAGCAAAAAAATATATAAAGTGTACATATTACATATGTCAGTGAATTCATATAAAAACTGGAAAGAGAAAAAGGTAATGTCAGCTATAAAGAAGTTAAATAAAAATCTTAAACAGAACCAAGAGAATGAAGGTGAAAATGAAGATATTCAGGATGAATCTAAAAATAAATCCGATGTAAATGACAATACCCACAAAGATTAAGGAAAAAAACAAAAGAAAAGAAGAATGAATCTTTAAGTGATGAAACAACGCGAGAAATATCGCTAGGAGCTGCAAACGACGTAACCATTGCGTAAGTAAGGACTTCATATCGTTATAGTTCAAAAAACATAATTGTTTGCTTCTTTACAGATACGTGCCGGAGAAGATAACCATTGCCGATTTGGCTCTCATGTATTGACAGTTCTATAGAGTTTTTGTAATTTTTAAATTAGAAAATAAACCCAAAGCTCCGGAAAAAGACAAAATGCAATTGACGGAAAATTAAACCAGAAAAGTTTAGCAAATAAGTTGCAGGAATATGGTGAAGACGACGAGTTGGATGAAGGGAATAAAGAATTTTATATTTTTTATTTATTTATTTAATATTAAATAACAATTTTTAAATCACAAATTGAATTTTATAATTTTTTATATATTTTTTCGTTATGTTATTTATAAATTAAATTAAAATCAAAACAATAATAAATACAATAATCAATACAAATACAGCAAAAATTCAATTAAAAATTCGCTTTTAATATGATTCGAAAAAGACTCGTAAATGACCAGAAATATGACTGAAAAATGACTCGAAGAAGACTCGCTGGTAAGAACTACCACAAACTGTCTCGAAAATGAGTCTAAATTGATCAGAAGCGCGAATCATAAAAGACTCCTTTAGAAGAGTCTCGGCTAGGGTACCATTTTCTCCCGAATGAACAATAATTTTCGACTCGAAAACGAGCGCATAAATTCTTATTTTAATCGTGCGAAGGAGTCGAAAAAGACTCGAATGTGATCATTAATTTCATAAAATGCTGACTGGGTAGTGACGAATTTTCAGGAATGGCGAATTTTCAGGAATGACGAATTTTCAGGAATAGTCAGGAAAACTTTCTAGCTCAAAATCTCAAGATCTGGTGAAAACTCGTTTTTTTAAACGGGGTAAAAGCAGTAACTTTTTAAAATTTTAAATTTTCTTAAAGGGAAGCTAAAAAGGTGAGTGTCTGTGATATCATCAAAATGTTTTATTCATTTGAAAGACCTATGGATGCCATCCATTATGAGTAGAATAGAAACACCGTTTAAATGACCACCACACCTTCTCTAATACACGAACAAACATTTTATATATTTTCTCCATCATCAAAAAAATTTATTGAATTTGGCTTTAGCGATATTTTGCTTAAAAAATCGTCAAGGTCAAAAAATCGTCAGATATGGCAGCCCTGATTGCAGAATATATTAGAATATACAAATTGAATTTCGCAATCACTTTTCAATGTTAAAAAGAAAAACACAAAGTTTTTGGGGAATGTAGCAATTTGCACGTGGAAGCAAAGCATAGATTCAACATTTATATATAAGGAAAATTTGCATAATAAGAAAAAAGAATCAACTTCAGCAGCATTATCCTTGTAAATATTTGATAGAATATGTGAACTTGCATAAAATTGGTAAATGGAATTAGTTGTTAGGTAAGTGATTACCAATGAAATGAAAGTGTTAAGGAGATACATTCAAAGATCTATCAAATTATGTCTCTGATAGTTTTGTAATATGAAAAAAGTTGTTGTCAATGCTAAAAATAAACTTAAAGTCAAAACACATTGGGAACATTTTATTTCCACTGCTTTAACATATTTTTTTTTCTCTTATAATCACTGAACTGTAAAATGGATTAATTTTACTTTCATCTTCTCTATATTGTTTCGGGGGGGCGTTGAAACCGTGTTTATTTCATATGTAATTGAAACTACTGCAAGTTTGTCAAGAAAATAATCGTATTTTGTACAAATTGCAAAACTACTCGCAAATCAACAATTCATGTGCTTTGATGGGAAATTCGTGACATGGCACGTGTCCTTAAGCCATAATGTCTTTCGTTTGCCTCATCAATACTTCAAAAGTAATTATTTTAAGTAACTAAATTTGCTTTCGCAAACATGCTCATGTTCTTAACTCACAAACAGACACGACAACATCCATAGGCATACGAGTCACTCTCTGTTGTACAAAAAAAAATATATATAAATAAAAAAATAACTAAATATAGAGGCCTTCCTTGTGGCCTTATTTAACTGAGACAACAACCGTACTTGCTATTTCATAGTCAGTGCAAGTTTTCAACACTTCTTTTAAATCTAAAAGTTTGCCTTCCTGGTGTCTCAAAACGTCTCTTTGTCAGATCTAAAAGATTCCCTATATCTTCGAAATGTTCTTTTCTTTCTTAGATGTATTTTCTATTGCCTTTTATAATGATAGCAAGAAGGTAATACTTTTAAAGAAAATTCTTCAAAAACTACAAATTTATCAAAGTTTGTTCCAAAATAATTTTAACAAAAAAATATAAAAAACAAGTTAAATCGATATATTCGACCGGGTCGAATCTTAAATACCCTCCAAATATTTAGTAAGTAAATTTAAAATGTTTAACCTGGGGGGACAGAGTTCCCTTAAGACATTTCTTTACACAATTTTAAATCTCTCTTTTGACAGAGTTATATCGGGAAGGGCCATGGGGGAGACCTTTCACCTCTGCAAGATCAGAGAACATCTCAGCTTCTCATAGGCTTAAGGAATAAAAATTGTTCAATATTTACACTATTTTTGCATATAATATCGTACGTCAACGCCCACTAAAGAAGGCGGGGTTCAAAAATAGACTATATCATATTTTCCACAGACGAACGTACATATGGGCATTGCTAGATCGTCTTAGACTTCATCACTGATCAAGAATATATATACTTTATGGGTTCCAGTTCTTTTTGCGGGGCATTAAAATTGTATTTTGACGGGGTCTCTCTGGCAAGGGCCGTGGGAGAGACATTTCACCTTTGCTATAAAAGTCTAAAGATAAATCTTTGGGATAATTATATGTAAAATTTATTTTTAATTTTTATTTATTTATTATTCATTTTTTATAGGGTCATCATTTAAGGAGCAAAGGGGAGCAGGGAGTTTGGCAGAGGAGTACCATGTTACGTCTCAGCTTCCTCATTAGAGCTTAAAAATGTTATTTTTAAGGAATTTAGGCTTAAATAAAACAATTTGTAAAATTTTTACACTATTTTTGCATATAATGACGCCCATTAAAGGGGGCGTCAGTGTTTCGTCCTCAGGAAGAGGACGAAACATTGGAGCACTACTTGTGCTACTGTCCAGCTTTTAGCCAAGTCAGAAGGCAAACATTTAATCAGAACATTATACGGGGGATGGAATTTCTTGGGGGCTCAAATTGGAGGAACTTAAGGAGATACATCGAAGAAACTGGGTTCTTGACGTAATCGAATTTGAAGGTTTCCATGGTATCGGTGGAGGAGGCACCCTACAGTAGAGTGGGGACTCCTTATTATAGAGCGCACAACAGGCCCATGAGGCCTAGGTGTAATCCGGAATGGATTGGGATGGCTTATGCCCCTCTCTTCAACCTAACCTAACCTAAAGGGGCGGGGTCCAAAAATTAATTTTTTTTTATTTTATTACTTTAAGTTTAACGCATTGGACCTTCTTTGACATAAAAATATATCATTTGCTTAACAAAATTACAAACAAAATTTTAAAATTATGTTGTTTTTTAGAGGTTGGTTTGCTTCTTCTTAGTAGAACTTTTTGCCCTCTTTCCCGATTTAGCCCATTTCCGAAGTGGACTTGAGTTATCCTTCAAGATATATGTATACCAAATTTCCAGATTCTGCTTCCTTTCGTTTGGAATGAATCGTGATTTCCACAGACGGACGGGCGGACGCACATGCTCAGATCGTCTTAGATTTCATCACTGATCAAGAATATATATACTTTAAGAGATCTCAGATGGATATTTCGCTGCGTTACAAACGGAACGACGAAGTGAATAGGCCCTCTAAATCTTTTTTGGAGGGTATAAAAAACAAGTAACATTATATTCGACCTTGTAGAATCTTAAATACCCTCCAATTATTTATTTTCTGATGGGTCAGAGTTCCTTTAAGACATTTCTATGGTCAATTTTAAAAACCTAGTTTGGTAGGGTCACTCCAGAAAGGAGTGAGTGTGAAAACTTAAAAAGTCAATTTTTGGTCTTATTAAGTGAAAACAAAAAATTGTTTTTGATAGGATCATTTAGAGGGAAAAAGGTGGGTAAAGGTCTAGGACAGGGGACGATTTATTTAAAAGAGTCATAACTGATAGCGAATCATAGGTATAAAATTATTGTTATGACATAGACAATGGCGCCCAGGAAGAGCCCAGGAGATCCAAAACAAAGACAAGCAAGAACGGTTCGATAAAGATCAGGGTTTGACTCACTGTTTACCGCCTTATAGTGCGTCAATAGTTGTTGCCGCTAACAATTTACCAAAACTCTAAAAATATTATGATTGAAGCTTTAGCAGTTTAGAATAAGGCTACAAAAATTTTCCCCGCTATATAAGGCCTTTCATGCAGAAGGCTTTGCCAATTGAATATTTGCGTTTGCCATTGTCTTAATATGCCAACAACCAGCCATATGAGTACATATTTACATCGTAATGTTTCCAATGCTCTTGTACATTTCTTTACTATCAGTTAGCGGGAGGCAGAGTCATTGTTAGACATTTATTCATAAAATAAGTTCAACCCGGTCTGGTTCGCCATTGCGTTTGACAATGACAAGAAATAAATAAAATTTTAATTGTTTTTAAAACTTGTTTTAAATTCAGAAAGACATGAGTAATATTGCAAGGCACAAAGGAAAGTCAACATCAGTTTTTAGTTATTCAACTTGCACAGCAGAGCAGAACAGCTGTTTTCGAAAGCCGCAACGCTCTGATCATTAGTGCTCATGTGTATTGTGTTTGTCACCACTTATTGTGGTAGCTTAGTTGAATATGATAACAGTTCTTATTTAAACAAATTTTATTAGGAAATTGCATACGAGAACTGTATCAACCTAATGGTAACACAAGATCATTAGTTCAATATTATTATAGACGGTCTGATCGAAAGCCATATAAAAATACATTCAATTGTCTTCGATTTTAATAAGAGAAATTTTATCATTAATATAAGAATTTTTTACTTCAGACTCAAGTTCAAATCTGCTATCTGCAAATTATTTTTTTAAAACGTTGTAAATACAAGAAGTTATAATCAATTTAATATGAGTTATATATCAATTTTGAACTTTTTTTTTTGTAAATTTGGGAAAAGAATCAGCACGAATAATATTAAAATTTTTTTTTGAAAAACAACAAATACCCAAATATATAAAATTAACAAGAAGTTATAAATTTAAGTTTTTAATTAAGAGTGGAATATTTAGAATATTTTTTTATAATGATCAATTTAGCTGAAGGGATCAGTAGTGATTTGGATCACCGTTCTTTGCTCAACTTTTTCCACTTTTCTACTTTTTTTTAATATCAACTATTTAACGAAATAGAATATGGGAATAAGTTTTGTTTACGAAATAGAATATGGGAACTTCTTATATTCACTCACTTTTGGTTGCAGGTTTGAACTCGAGTCTGAAGAAAAAAATTCTTAAAATTAATAAGTTTGCAAAATAAAAACTTACATTCATGTTTAAAAGAAATGTCAACGTTACATATTGCAAGCATTGAAGTTAGATAGGAAATGTCATGTACATATGTTGTAGCGTGCGTCACGCAAAACAAGGTTAGTTTTTCTATGGCGAGTGAAATGAATTTTATTTTTCAATTAGTGTATTTAAAGTATAAAAGTCTGGAACAGAATTCAGTTTTGTATTCAGTTTGTAGCGTGCGTCACATTTTGAGTTTTGACAAAAATTACCTTAAAAACTGGTGAAATTGTAGTTTTGTTTTTTTGGTACAGTTTTGTAGCGTGCGTCACGATTACCTTAAAATTCTGTGCAATTGCTGTTTTGTTTTCTGGAACAGTTTTGTAGCGTGCGTCACGATTACCTTAAAAACCTGTACAAATGTGGTTTTGTTTTCTTATATGTTTTAATCTTATCGCTAAAATCAGCAAATGTTGTCTTCCCACTCCTCTTGGCAATTCAAACAAACAAACAAATCGAAATACATTAATATTTATATGTGTGTGCATGCGTCTGTATTTTTGAACGCGTATTGAAATGTATTGCATTCGGTATTTCTTCCTTGGATTGTCAGTTGTTGTGTACATTTTTCTTACTGTTTATAACATTTCCGCTTCCGTTACACTTTATTATATTATTCTGGCATATATTTTGTTTTATATTATACCACACTTAATATCGTGGGGGAAAATGAGAAAGCTGAGAACCGAGAACTCTTAAATATAGCTATTTGAAGAAGTTTAGAAGGAGTCCAATTAAAAAAATAATAAACACCAGACATTTGCCTACACGAGGTAATAAAAACTGTACAATGAAAATTTCTTTCAAATTCTAAATCTATTGTCTTTTATATATTTTTTTGGTTTCTTTTTGCTTTTGGCACGACCCACGCTACCACTACCTTTGCTTGTTCAACATTATTAAGTAATGAACATTTTTCACAATCTTGACACTCTGTCGGAATGGTCTGTCCGGCTGTCAGTCTTTATTAGAAAACGATAATATCCGTAGACTTTTTTTTTTTTTTTTTGCTGTATGCCGTTTTATTATCTTTTTGGTTTGTTTCATGTCATTCTGCCAGTATTCGGCATTGATATCCTTATAACAATTTATATTTTTTTCTTATTGGGAATGTTACAAAAATAAGCATTAACAAAAATTTTGTAAAAACATGATGTTTGTTTGAACAGACAAACGAAATCGTAGTGCTCGATATAAAACGGATGATGATGGCTTCATTAATGTTGCAAAAGGTTAGCAAACACGTTGCATGTACATGACTGTGAGTGGTAAGGAAAAAGTCTGCCACAGGTATATGAATTGATTGCTATTGCAATTTTACTTTTTGTTTTGTTGTTTTTGCCAATAAACAATTATTTTTTGTCTAAAGAGTCCTCTATTTTGATTCTTTAGTCCTTTTTTTGTTATACAAAAAAAAAAGATATTAAGAAAATATTTATTTACTTACCAGATTACAGGACAAGAAAGGCTCCTCTGCTGTAGACTGTTATTTTCAGGAATCTTTGCCGTTGTATTTTCAATGTTTTACGAAATCTGAAAATTAATAATCTGGTAAAATAAAAAATTTAAGCAAATATTGTATATGAAAATATAAGCACAAATAGAAATAAATCAATACCGAGTTTGTGTATAAAATCTGAAAACTGCTCACATCGGAAATTTTATTGTAATTGCTTGAAGCACATGATAATAGTAAAAGCCTTCCTATATATTTCTGTACCTCTATTAGATTTAAAGCTTTTTGTTTGAGGGGCCAGCCTAATATTCACCTTAGGATTAATACGTTATTCAGATATGCAATTATTGAGCTCAATTAACCATATACAATTTTAATTAAGTAATTGCTTAATTAACCGCTTAATAGTTATAACATCCAGTAAAATTACAAATACAGCACTTCCAAAAAGTGTGTTTAGTGAGCAAAACCCAGCTCACTGAACAAACTTCGTTGGGGGAAAAGAGGACAAAGCAAAAAAAAAAGACGTAAACAAAATATATCGAGCCCTAATAAATTAAAAATCACATTCAGCAACTTGGGACGAATAGAAGAACTATATATTTCCAACAGAAACTTTAGATAAATTTCTTAGAGAAACTTATCTAATAACTGGTGACAAAACAAAGTACACGTGAATCCTTATGATGAAAGTGTAGTGGCTTTCGAAAACAGCTGTACTCCTCTGCTGTTTATGTATGATAATTACATTGACTTTCCTTTATTTAATAACTTGTACTATTTGTTTTATGTAATAAATTGTAATTACACTAAAATAGAAGTTGACAAATTTTTCAAAATTTATTCAAATAACAAAGAATTTATTTTTTTTGCTCATAAGCTGATAAATGAAATGATGCGTATCGTTTTACATACACCAATACATCTACATACTTATATTACTTTTTCATTATTATTTTAATTTATTTTATTAATATTTCCGAGCAAGTGCAGAAAATAAAAATTGAAATGAATATGGCAACAGCAGCACCGTTTTCATTTTTATTATTATTTCGGATCTATAACAAACAGCCTGTCAACTTGTTTTTGACACATTCTCTCAAGGGAAACAATTCAACAATATGGCTGTTAACCATAAAACTACATGTAAGTGTATATGTGATACTTTCCATGCCTACAAACACTTGCATGAATAATGTTTTTTTTCAGGCACCTACACAATTGCACGAGTACATGCGTGTCATATTTACCAGAACAGCATGAAGCAGACGATAAACAAAAAATATTTGTTGTGGCACTCATATTTAGTCATCGATTTCACAGTGGGTTAATATAAAAAATTTTATTGGATTTTGAATTAAGATTCTATAGGCTAATTGTTCGAAATTTTAATTTAAATCTCAGAAAGACATGATAAATATTCCAAGGCACAAAGGCAAGTCAACATCAGTTTTTGTTATTCAACTTACACAGCAGAGCAGAACAGCTGTTTTCGAAAGACGCAACCCTTTCATCATCAGTCCTCATGTGTATTGTGTTTGTCACCACTTATTAGGTGGCTTAGTGGAATGTGATAACAATTCCTATTTACACAAATTTTATTGTGAAAAAGGATACGATATTTTCGAGAATAAGTATTAAAAGTGAGAGGTAATTAAAAAAAAGAAAGTTTTTTTTATAACACTTTAAGGTGTTTTTGCCATAAGACACTAAGGGCCATTATTACAACTTACAAATAGTTAACAATATCTGGCAGATAAATTTTATTTGATTATTACAAGTTAAAATGTTACCTTAATGGTAACTGATAAGCTAACAGGAGGTTTATCCTCATGATAACTTTCAAAGTTAACTTTAAGCAAATGAAGCTGCCATATTTTCTACTGAAAATATGGTAACTTTAACAACACTTTAATGACAAATTAAATAATTCAAACTTTTGAACTGAAAAATTGAAAATTTATCATGTCTTTCTGAGATTTAAAAACTAATTTCGAACAATTAGCCATGAATTCAATTTATTTTATTAAATGATTTAGAAGATATTTTTCGCTCTCTTTTTTTTCCAATTCAGTCGCATTATTTAGCTTTGACATTATGTTCAATAACACAATTTATGCAAACAACAAAAGCACAAAACACAAGTAACAAAATAATTTAACACACAGAAAAGATAATAGCGTTTTCAATTTAAGAAATAAACAAAAGTAAATCGTTGCCACTACGCTTTTTTAAAACCACTCATAGTAGTCCACAGCAATGTTGCCACAATAAATAAATTAGATTTTTATAAAAACCGTTTATTCGACATATTGTCTCAATTGAATTAGTGCTTTTTGTTTGTTATGTGGTCAAGTATGTCTATATGGCCCTAAAAAGTAAATTTTTGTATGAAGGTTGAAAAACAAAATAGATTTATATCGAATAAAATTTGTTTGTTGTGTTTTCTTGAATTTCAAATCCTATGGTTTTGCTTGTGTAATTCTCAATTCATTTTTGGGAGTTTATGTATAAGCTGAGAGGTTTTGTTATTTTGGAATTAGGCTAAAGTCTACTGATGATTTGGTGTAAGAACCAATGAAATGCAGGCATATAGACATACTTGACCACATAACAAACAAAAAGCACTAGATTTTTTGATATGTTAACATCAATACGCGCGCCTCTAGGGCAGTAAACTATCATTTTCAATACATACGCAAGTGTAAGTGTAAGAGTTTGTTTGTTCGTTGCTTGGCAGTCGGTATTGAAAGTGATTATTGGGCGATTTTCATATAATTTTCCCACGCGATTTTCTCCGGAAATTCATAGCCGATTTTATTAATTTTTGGATTAAAACGCTAGTGCGGGTTTCGACGAAGAGTTAAGGCCAAAAATTAAGGCGATCCGATATCGGCGAGCGGAGATTTAAGTGTTTTAATTCGGAGTATTAATTTGGAGTAATATTAAAAAAGTGTTTAATGTTGATCTTCGGTTTTGTCTTATGCATAGCAAAGAGAATAGTGACGTGGTTATACGTACATACATAAAAATGAGATAGCAAGACAGCAACGTATGTAGCTTATGTCCAAACATAACAATGTATGTATGTACATTTGTCTGTTGCTTTGCATTCTCTTTGTTTTTTGTGGGTTTAATATAAAATAAATAAACAAAAAGGTGTTAACACATCGCCCGTGAGTTCGAACACTCATTGATTTTTTTTTAATCTTATCTGACAGTTGTAATAATGGAAAAACTTTAGTTAATGTTAAGGTTAACTATTGGGAACTTTATCGTTAAATTGTAATAATGGCCCTAAAAAGTAAATTTTTGTGGTTATTAAGTGTAAACAAGTAAAAACGTTATTTTCGACCGGGTCGGATCTTAAATACCCTCCAAATATTTAGTAAGTAAATTTAAAATATTTAACTTGGTGGGACAGAGTTCCTTTAAGGCATCTCTGTATCCAATTTTAAATCTCTATTTTGACAGGATCATTCCGGGGAGGGGCGTGGGGGCGACGTTTCACCTCTGCAAGATCAGAGAAAACCTTAGTTTCTTAAAGGCTTAAGGAATAAAAATTGTTCAATATTTACATTATTTTTGCATATAATATCATACGTTAACGCCCACTAGAGGGGGCGGGGTTCAAAAATAGACTATATCATGTTTTCCACAGATGAACGTATGGGCATCGCTAGATCGTATTATACTTCATCACTGATCAAGAATACATATATATATATATATATATATATATATATATATATATAGTTTATGGGGTCCAATTCTTTTTGGAGTGTATTAAAACTGTATTTTGGCGAGGTCGCTCTGGCAAGGGCTGTGGGGAAGACATTTCACCTTTGTCATAAAACTCCAAATCTAAAGTTTGGGATAATTAAATGTAAAATTTAATATAATTTTTTTATTTTATAGGGTTATTTAGTGAGCAAAGGGGGAGGAGTGGGTAGGGCAGAGGGGTACCAGGTTACGTCTCAGCTTCGTCATTAAAGCTTAAAAATGTTATTTTTAAGGGATGTAGGCTTAAATAATACAATTTGTTAAATGTTTACACTATTTTTGCATAGAATAACGTCCACTAAAGGGCGCGGGGTTCAAAAATTATATTTTTTTATTTTATGACTCCAAGTGTAACACATTGGACCTGCTTTGACATAAAAATATAGCGTTTGCTTAACGAACTTACAAAAAATAATTTTAAAAATTATTTGGATTTTTAAAGGTTGTATTCGTTTTTCTTAGGGAAACTTTTTTCCCTCTGTCCCTATTTAGTTCATTTACGAACTTGATCTGTGGTATCCTTCAAGATATACTTATACCGAATTTTAAAAGTCTGGCTCTTTTTGTTTGGACTGAATCGTGATTTCCACAGACGGTTGCTCAGATCGTCTTAGATTTCATCACTGATCAAGAATATATACACTTTATGGGGTCACAAATGGATATTTCGCTGCTTTACAAACGGAATGACAAAATGAATATACCCTGCAATTCTTTTTTGGAGGGTATAAACATTGTTCAGGTACCAGTTCTATGCCCTCGTCATTAAAATATTTCTCTTTAGTTAAATACCGTTTGAATTTTTTTTGTTGTAAGCTCTGATCTATAAATATTGAAAAAAATATGCGGCAGCCATAAATTTGGCTGATCAGAAAATTTGGCACATTGAAAGCAATACAAAAATTTTATATATAAATATATATATATATATATATATATATATATATATATATATATATATATATTGTATATATGTATATATATATATATATATATATATATATATATATATGACTTCTCTATCCTACATTTTTCGATATATCCCATAGACTTTAAATGAAGAACGGTTAGTGTAGAACATCGGTCACCAACTACTTTCATTTGGGGTCTGTTTTTTAAAAAATTACGACCGTCGCGGTCCGGAAGGTAATAAACTGAACTATTTAAATAATATGTTTCAATGGACAAATGAAACGAATGGGTTTCGGTGCATTATTTTATTAAATAATAAACAAATGCTTTGAATAAAAAGAAGTCAGTACTAAGGGTTTTTATAATATTAATGAGAAAAACTAAGTTTTTTGTTTTGGACTATCCGTCTGAAGTTTAAAGTAAAGCTTGTGCCGGCTATTCTCATTAAATCTTAGAGATGTTCATCGGCCACTCTGTTCCGGAATTTATTATTAATAAAGTTCATCTTAGAAAATGCTGCTTCACAAACATACGTTGACACAAACAAAGTGAGAAGTTTCAATGAACGTCTTGTATTGGCCGACGTCAAGCTCGTTGTCATTGAAGATTTTATTTTAAGTTAGGGAAGTGCAGGCGTTCATTATCCAGATCAAAGCTTTTTACTTCTGTCAGGAGCTCTCATACAAGCTTTCCTTTGCCTTGAAGTTAAGGTTCAGACCATTGATGTGTTTAAAAATATATGTGATAAGAAAGTAATGGAAGTTACGTTTTCTTTATCGCTAAGAAAACTTAAGTAAGCGTTCGTTGACGATTACTTAAGTACGACGAGTGTATGTGTGAAATACACATACATGAAATGGTTTGTGTTATCGCTCCCAAATCATCTTTTTTTTGCATAGGTTTCACTATTACTTGTTAGTTAACGGATCATCACCAAAGGCTAATGTTGAGACGAAAATATTTCTCATGAATTTGTTATGACATAATATATACAATATTTTGTATTGTTAATGCAAGGTCCGCATAAAATAGGCCGCGGTCCGCCAGTTGGTGACAACTGTTGTAGAAGATTAATTGTATGAAAGTGAAGGAAACTGTCTGCGACGAATCAAAGAATCAGATGACATGAACCCAAAATAAATATATGACATGAAATTTCTTTCAATTAAAAACCGAAATTTTTTGAGGATATATATGTCGTATATGTCATATTTTGACTAAAACATTGGAAACCAAAATTGCAAGAGTGACAAAATACTCAATATAATCAAAGAAAATGTTAAACGATTCCATTTGCATGTGAAAATTGTTTGCGATTATTCGTAATACTTAAAATTTTTTATTTATTTTTCAATTTAAGCGGTGATTTTGCATTTGAAGAATTTGTCTGGATGTTTTACTGCTTTGCGTTTAACAATTTTATTCCTATAATTGGTTGCCGCCGTTACACTGTGCCTTAGTTTGTTCATTTAGCTCGTATTTGTTGTTATTGAATTCTATATTGTATTATTCAATTTTACCTTTTTTGAACTTTATTATTTATATATATTTATTTTTCAACAGGCCCCTTCTTTCTATCAAGTAAAAGTATTGTTATCACTCTCTTCCATTTATTTTAATATTATAATTTTTTTTTTTTTGTTGCTCAACAAAAGATGCCTTGTGATTTTTTTATGGACCTCCTGGTTGTTACTGGCAAGGAAATTTATATTAAGGCGTATGAGTGTTTGCCATACAGCATGACTATTTTTTTTTGTATAGAATGTATTGTGTAAGATGTTATGAGCTGCTTGTAAGTTTATTTACAACATGTTGTTTTGTTATTTGTATTACAAATATGTGCCATGAATAACAATTCCGTAAATGAAAAACTCTTTTCCTTGCTTGGCACTCTTCCTTCATTCATTTCTATCATAACTAAATAGAAGTGTGTCAAAGTACGAGTATAAAACATTTAGATTGTTATTTTTCTAAATTCCCTATTGTATGCTAAAAAATTTCATTAACTTTATAGGCAAACAAAGAAAATCTGTTGGTTTTTATGTACATTTCCTTTTCCTGTTTTTTCTTTTTTTTTCTTTTTTTTCTTTTTTTTTTCTTTTTTTTTTCCTTTTTTTCTTTTGCTAGTGGGAACATCATATTTTCCATGCTGTTTTATTTATTACATACAATATATGTATACTCGTATATGCACATCATTTTTTACTCAAAACAAAGCCTTAATTGAAAACTATGTTATTTGCTGTAAAGGAAGGACAATATAAAAAGGCAACTAATATATGTAAATATTTATATGCACGTATGTGTGTGTGTGTGTCGCAATTTCTTGGAAAAAGAAAAAGGCACAAGTTGTAAAGTATTTGAAATGAAAAACAAAACCAACAGCAACGTTCGGTATACACCTAAAGTGAACCAAAGATATTAAAAATTAATAGACATAAAAGCGACGCCCTCAGAAAACAACAGAAATGAATTTTTAAAGTGTTTCCCGCTGAGCTCATTTAAAAACCAATAGGGGAAGTTGTGACAGTTCATTCAATAACAGTTGCTCTCGAAAGTAATTGGAAAAACGAAGTAAAGGTGGCGCAAAAATAACTTTCCGATGATTTTGGCTGTAATTTAAAAACAAAATGAAAAACTTTGATTCTTCTTGTGGATTATTTTTATTTGGTCTTTCGGCGATAGGTCCTCACATTCTTGCCGGGTATTGTCTTTAATAGCTGCAAGAGTCTGAAGCTTGTTGACATAAACCCGCGACTTCAAAAAGCCCCACAAAAAGAAGTCCGCAGCGGTCAAATCAGGCGATCTTGCTGGCCAGTGCAAATAGCCAAAACGGGAGATTAGGCGCCCGGGAAATGCATCCTTCAGCATATCGATTGTGGCACGTGCAGTGTGTGCCGTTGCACCGTCCTGTTGGAACCACATGTTTTCCAATCCCAATTCATCAAGTTGCGGCAAAAATAACTCGTTGATCATTGCTCTGTAGCGCTCACCATTCACAGTAACCGTTTGGCCCGCGACGTCTTCGAAGAAAAAAGGTCCGATGACTCCTCCAGCGAAAACAGCACACCATACAGTGACTTTGAGCGGATGTAATGGCTCTTCGTGGATTACACGGGGATTTTCAGTGCCCCAGAAGCGTAAATTTTGCTTATTTACGTACCCCCTAAGATGGAAATGGGCCTCATCACTCATGATTATTTTTGATGAAAAATCATCCTCCTGTTGGTGGTGATTAAGGATGGCTTGAGCGTATGTTAGACGCGATTGGCGGTCAGCAGCTAACAGCTGATGCACCGTCTGGGCTTTGTACGGAAACATCTTCAAATCTTGTACCAAAATTCGCCTGGTCGTCTGGTCGATGTCGACGGCGCTTCCATGACATCCTCGGCTACAGCATCAATATTCTCTGCTGAACGGCTACTCCGGGGTCTGCCACGCCTGGCAGCATCTCGTATTGTGCCAGTCTCTTCGAGGCGAGCGGCTAAACGTCGCAGTGTTTCCCCAGTAGGCGTTGGACGGCCAGGAAATCTGCGACGAAATTCACGTTGTGCCAAAGTCACAGACCGATTATTGGTCAAATAAATAGGCACCAATATTCCGCGTTCTGGAGCAGTGTAGCGTAACATTGTTTATTAACGTGTATTTCGCATGTGTTTACTACACAAATGTCAAAACAGAACTGACATTAGGGGCCAATCGCAAAATGTATAGCATTTTCTGATGGGAGGATTATTTTTGCGTCACCTTGTATTTACCAAAGTGGATTTTTGTGCGCCAACTTTATATTGTGGAATCAAGTCTGGCGACATTTCAGTTACACACTTGAGCCAGTAATTGCCTGGACTAAAGAAAATCTGTTATATCATCTTCATTCACTTTTTACCAGGTATTAGAACTAAACGATGATAACTTTTTAACGGATGTCGAGAAAAACTCTCTAATATGTTGAAAAATTTGATTTTTATACCCTACAAAAAAGAATTGGAGGGTATATTCACTTTATCATTCCGTTTGTAACGCAGCGAAATATCCATCTGAGACCCCATAAAGCATATATATTCTTGATAAGTGATGAAATCTAAGACGATCTGATCATGTCAGTTCGTCCGTCTGTGGAAATCACGATTCAGCCCAAACGAAAACAGCTAGACTCTTGAACTTTGGCATAAATATAACTTGAAGGATAGTACAGGTCAAGTCAGAGGGAAAAAAATTCTCCAAAGAAGAACTAAGCCAACCTTGTGGGTGCTGTTGGCTGAAGTAGTAGAACACGAGACTATGAAGCGGAGGGTCGTGAGTTCGAGCCCGCGCTGAGTCATGAAATATTGTGTTGAATTCGTCTGATCAGCATTAGTTCATGGTTGTGCTAGTTGTTGCCAGCCTGTTTCAATGATGAAGGCATAATCACTGGTCACTGAACATAATTTGGCAGCGACTGACGCGATCATGTACTAAAAGCAGAGTAACAGCAGCATCCTAATTCGTCGGCCTTGTAGCAAAAAATTACCCTACGAAATAAAAGGTTTAGTTCAAAAATTCTCTATCTTCTTGTCATCTTTCTTTATCTATCCTCTCAATACTGTCCCTTTCTTTCTAGTTCCGGCGCAATGCATTGCATATGTAGGGGTCATCCCCTGAGTGCTGGTCCGAATTACAAAACAAAAAAATTCAATAAAAAAAATCAATCATCAATCAATCATGGTAAATCGAAAAGGAAAGTCATCTGCAGTTTTTAATTATTCAACTTGCACAGCAAAGCACAAGAGCTTTTTTCGAAAGTCGCTACACTTTTATCATCAGTACTCGTGTGTATTTCTCTTTGTCATACAAAATGACATCGAGCTTAAAAAATCTTTACCAAAATAATACTGAAAGGTCAAGAATATTTTTTGTAAGTGTTTTTTTTTTGTGAATTTTTTACGTATTTTTGTGTCTTTAATTATTTTCTTAATATTCCAATCTTAATATAAAATAATAAATAGAATTTGAACAAATTCATTTATTAATAGAATAATAAAAAATCATTTGCAGTCATGCAGATTCGAACTTAAGCCCGTTGAAAAAATTAACAATTTACATAAGAAAGTTCGACTAATAAAAATTCATACATAATTTAATTATTTTCTTGTTCCAATATACTTCAGCTAACTATTACGACAATTGGCAATCCTCGGACTTGCAGGGATTCTGCTCGTCTACTCGGCTAATAAGTTAACTAACCGACATTAATCGGTTCAGTCGTTAATCCAAAATAGCCAATTATAGATTAATCGAACAGTTGATCAGGTAGTGATTTAAGTGTAACCTATTGAATACCCTTATAAATATGTACTTGACATTTTTAGATTTGGATGCTGTAACAAAACAAATGATAATTGATGATTAAAATGTTTAACTAATTTGGGCTCATTTTGTTTACAATTATATGTATGGGGTGGACATGGCTGATATTGATAGAACTCGTTTAGAAACTGTGTATACAAAAATTTAATGCTTTTTTTTGATAACAAAAATTTGACGAGGAAAAAAGGTTTAGATTCTAGGGGCGTTAAGCAGTGGATTTTAATAAAGTTATTATTATTGATGTGTTAACATCTATAGGCGCGCCTCTAGGGCAGTAAACTATCAGTTTCAATACATACTGGTAAGATGTAATACATAAGGTATAAGATGTAAGAGTATGTGTTTGTTCGTTGCTTGGCAGTCGGTATTGAAAGTGATTATTGGGCGATTTTCATATAATTTTCCCACGCGATTTTCTCCGGAATTTCATAGCCGATTTTATTAATTTTTGGATTAAAACGCTAGTGCGGGTTTCGACGAAGAGTTTAGGTCAAAAATTAAGGCGATCCGATATCGGCGAGTGGAGATTTAAGTGTTTTAATTCGGAGTATTAATTTGGAGTAATATTAAAAAAGTGTTTTATGTTGATCTTCGGTTTTGTCTTATGCATAGCAAAGAGAATAGTGACGTGGTTATACGTACATATAAAAAAAATGAGATAGCAAGACAGCAACGTATGTAGCTTATGTACAAACATAACAATGTATGTATGTACATTTGTCTGTTGCTTTGCATTCTCTTTGTTTTTTGTGGGTTTAATATAAAATAAATAAACAAAAAGGTGTTAACACATCGCCCGTGAGTTCGAACACTCATTGATTTTATTGCTTTAATTATGTCAAAATACTGATCAAACCCGATTTTAAATGATCTAGGAAAATTCCTTATAATTCCTCTGGACGCCATCATATGTTCCATGTTCACATGTTTCACTTTCAGAAGATGGTACTAATCGGGGAGAATATTAATTATTTACGCCATCAATTCAATGAGGATCAATTATTCTTGTGTACAGTTTATAAGTCCCCTTTTCACTTTTGACTAGTACAAAATTGTCCAACCCTGATGACTATGTTGCCATATATACCATTTTCTCTTTATTTCTTACGTTAATTTTTTAAAATCTGCATATATTAGCAATAAGTTTCCTATCCAAGCTACGCTTTTTATTAAAACAGATTTCTGATGGTGCAATATATTTTATGAATTCAGTTTTGTTTAATCTACAATTTAAATACTTTTTTCCAATTCATTTTGCATGGTTTCCTTTTTTATAAAAAAAACATTATTATATTAATTAATATTCCTTCCTAAATCAGTCCGTTGCTTGCATATTCCAACGATTGCATAGTATAATCATCGCTGTTGTATTTTACGTACATCTTAGAAAAATTCGTGCCAAAAATATTGTGGAAACAAATCAAAAAAATTACAAAAACATTTCCTAAATACATTTTAAGAAATTAAAATGTAAAATGTACTCGTACAATCGCTAAAGCCACAACTTAGAAAAAAAACAGCAGCAATAACAACAACAATAACGACGACGGTAGCAGCAGCAGCAGCATCACCGCAACTGTTAGTGAGTAAAACCGCATGAAAAGGAAGCAAAACTGCGTTTAAAAGATCCAGAGGAGGGTATAAGAATAAAAACTGAAATAAAATTGCATGAAAAATGCCAAGATAAATTTATGGATTCAATTAAAAGTTTTCCTTTTTCAACCGGCCAAAACAACAAAGAAAAAAAACTGCAATAACAACAAAAATACTACAATAGCAATAATAAGCGCGCTTTAGTGGCAGCGTCAAGAAATAACGAAGAGGAAGAAGAAAATAGAACACAACCAAATACGTTTTCTTGCAACACAACATGATTGGAACACAAGATTCAGAACATGCTGTGCTTCATGTTACTCGTTCTCTTTAAAATGAAGCTGCCCCAAACGCAACAACAGCCCGACATTAGAAATAGTTGCAGCATTTTCTTTGTTTATAAATTTCGCCCGCACACACAGTCACACACACACATACGCGCACAATACCGCACACCGCCAAAATACATTATAATAATGTGCGTTATTAACAATGTTTTCGTTGTTGTAATATAAAGAGGTTGATGGTTATAAACCGGAAGTGTTTTGTTGCCACACTAAACTGAAGATGTATTTGGGCCATAAATGTAGTTGTTTTGCGTACAGGAGGCTGGTCTGAGAAGTATTGTTTCTTAAAAGAACTCTTTTGATTTTAATTAAAAAAAAACATATAAAAGAAAACTGAATATAAAAAGTTCTCATATTTTATTTTATTAAAAACATTGATATTCCTAAAGTCTGGTACCACCGTGAAAAGTGATAAAAGTTTTAGCAAAGAATGCCGATCACCCGATGTAGCAGCCTCGAAATCCGTACTGATCCACACTGCTCGTTGGATGACTACAAAAAAAAAATATTTTAAAAATTCCACTCTTAATAAAATAACTGGAATTTAATAAAAAATTCTTAAAAAATGATTTGCAGATTGGAGATTTGAACTTGAGTCCGAATAAAAAATTAATAAAATTAACAAGTTCGTAAAATAAAAATTTACATTTATGTTTATGAAAGGAAAAGTTATTAAACTTATAAACCCCATGGTATCTGTTGGGCTACCTTGTATTTGGGAGCTGGATGTATAATTTCATTAGTATACAAGTGGACAATATTTTCCTTGTTGTGGGCCACCTGTCGCGAATTATTTAAGGCTAACAACTGGAACAAGGCCGTACGGTGAGCCTTGTTCCACCAAGGCTCACCGATTGAGGTAACAAATCGCGGGAAGAGAGTGTTTTCGCTGTGGAGTCGCATTGCGGCCGGGTGCCGTTAATTTTTGGACCCCGCCCCCTTTAGTGGGCATTATTATAAGCAAAAATGTGTAAACGTTTAACAAAATGTTTTGCTTTAGCCTACATTCGTTAAAAATAAAATTTTTAAGCTCTAAAGACGAAGCTGAGACGTCTGGTACTCCTCTGCCCTACCACCTTCTACCCCTTTACCGCCTCCTCCTCCTTTGCAACCTATAGAAAAACAAATTACAAATAAAGTTTACACTTAATTATGCCACATATTTAATTTTAAAGATTTATGGCAAAGGTGAAATGTCTCCCCCATGACCCTTGTCAGAGATACCCCGACAGAATACAGTTTTAATAGCCTCCAAAAAGAATTGAGCCCCATAAAGTATTCATATTCTTCATCAGTGATGAAGTGTAAGACCATCTAGCAATGCCCATACGTTCGTCTACTTTTGGACCCCGCCCCCTTTATTGGGCTTTGAGTTACGATATTAATGCAGAAATAGTGTAAATATTGAAGACTTTGTATTCCTCAAGCCTATAAGAAGCTGAGATGTTCTTTGATCTTACAGAGGCGAAACGTCTCTCCCACGGCCCTTCCCGCAATGACTCTGTCAAAATAGACATTTAAAATTGGGTACAGAAAAGTCTTAAATGCGCACTGTTCCACCAAGTTAAAAATTTTAAATTTTCTAACAAAATATTTGGAGGGAATTTAAGATTCGACTCGGTCGAATATAGCATTTTTACTTGTTTTCATTTATTTATTTTAGCAAAATATTACTTTAGTAAACATTATATAACTTATATCTCCCAAAGTGGAGCTAGAGAGCTGATTAACTGATACTCATTAATGCTTTCTTTAACAAAAGGATATACTTATACAATATTTACCTAAATATGCATATAATAACATAGTTAATGAAAGAAAAAAAAGAAGCAAAAATAGGCAAACATATTTTTGTTAAAATCATTGCAGTGCACTTATACTTTGATATTAGCCTGAATCGTCTTACTTGGCCTCACTGTGAATCGTTAACCTACGCAAAATTCACCTACTGATGTCATATGTGTATGTGATTATTTACTAATTTGTCTGTCGCTAAGGGCATACAAAATTAGAGGTGGCACCATGATGATGATGTCACCTTCACTTCGAAGGACCATACAATAAACCAAAATTCTTACCTTTTTGTAAAAAAAACCACGATGAATTTTATATAAAAAAAATCAATGAGTGTTCGAACTCACGGGCGATGTGTTAACACCTTTTTGTTTATTTATTTTATATTTAACCCGCAAAAAACAAAGAGAATGCAAAGCAACAGACAAATGTACATACATACATTGTTATGTTTGTACATAAGCTACATACGTTGCTGTCTTGCTATCTCATTTTTATATATGTACGTATAACCACGTCACTATTCTCTTTGCTATGCATAAGACAAAACCGAAGATCAACATAAAACACTTTTTTAATATTACTCCAAGTTAATACTCCGAATTAAAACACTTAAATCTTCGCTCGCCGATATCGGATCGCCTTAATTTTTGGCCTAAACTCTTCGTCGAAACCCGCACTAGCGTTTTAATCCAAAAATTAATAAAATCGGCTATGAATTTCCGGAGAAAATCGCGTGGGAAAATTATATGAAAATCGCCCAATAATCACTTTCAATACCGACTGCCAAGCAACAACAACAAACAAACAAACAAACTCTTACACTTACACTTGCGTATGTATTGAAACTGATAGTTTACTGCCCTATAGGCGCGCGTATAGATGTTAACACATCAAAAAAAAATTAAATATAATTATATGCAATACAATTCGAGAAACCACTCACTTAATTTAACTTTTAAATTGCTGGCATAAATTCTACTTTACTGGGCAGCCCTCGTACTTTGCAAAACATTTTAATAATACAACAATAATACATTCTCATAAAAACCTAAAACAACTTATGCACAAAAGCGGCACCTATACATTTTTCTTATTTTATATTTAACAAAATTAAAAATAAAAAAAATTAAACAGTGGAAAAATGTTTCGGTTACTGAGCTGGCGCATGCGGTAATTGCGGCCAGAATTTTAACACTCAAAGATGAATAGCCAAAAAAAACAGTGTGAGTCCGATCACTAGGGAGATGTGTAAACATCTAGTAATGAAAAAGCTATTAATCAGCTGTTTACTGAAATGTAATGCATATAGTTATTCTACAGCAATGGCTTTCGAACTGTACAGCGCTAGCACAATTATATGTTAGTGAAATTTAGTAGCTACTATTGCACACTAGATGGTGTTTATATGCAGCTGTTAAGTTTCTCTGTACTTCTTGTTGTCCGTATGAATGACGAATGACAAAGACGAAGAAGACTTTTAGTTTGGCAAGTTTAGTTTTTTTGTTTTCCTTATTTTGCTTTCTTTTAGTAAATTTCTTATTAAAAGTGCGCAAAGTCTTTTTAAAATTAAATGTTTTTGTGTTTATTTGCCTACGATAACATAATGTACGACTACTACTATTGCACACTAGACTTGTGTCCAACTAGCTCATTCGCTTAGTTTTGACGAGAACCTTTAATCAAACCTACGTAATTTAAATTGGTTTGATCAGAGGTTCTTGTCAAAACTGAGCGAATGCGCTAGTTGGACACAAGTCGATTGTACAGTAGATGGTGTTGAGTGTATTTCTATGCAGCTGTTAAGTTTCTCTGTACTTCTTGTTGTCCGTATGATTACACTAATACACTCATATATAGCTCACACCGATTTGATCTTACTCTAAATTTGTGATTGTATTGTGAAAAATATTTTTACCCCCCGGCGTATAGATGTTTACACATCAAAAAACATTAATAAAAAATTATAAAGGAAAGCGAAGTCCGTTAACTCTTAATTTTAGGAAACAAAATACTTTAGCATTAAATGGTCAAAAACTCTCCTAAAGACAAACAACTCAAGGGGGCTAAAAGTTATCGAGTTAACAAGAATTTGGCTTGTTAAAGGAAACATGAAAGCCGTGTTGAGCATTTGGCCGATATTTTATTTTACACTTAATTTTCATAGATCTTTCTAACACAATGACAAATGTTACGATAATTATTTAGAAATGTTTAAACGTTTTCATTTAAATATTATACACTTCGCAATACTTTCGATATCACAAAAATTCCAATATTTAAATCATCAATTTGAATAAAGTTGAATGACCGTTTTTATAATAAAGATTGTAAATACTGTTTCTGTAAGAAGAATGAAACGTTGAACAACATCAGTAATGAAATTTCCCTTTTATATCATTGAACATGTCAAAAAAATAAAATTCATATAGTTAATTTCCGTTCCAAGAATAAAGCACAGCAAAAATATATGTATTTATAAAATACAGAAACTGAAATAATCAGAAAATTGTAAAACAGTTTGCTGAAATCTCCAACACATCGACAAAAAAACAAAAAAGAGGAAAAACGTACACAATTTTGAAAGTGCAACATTGTAAGGCAACATAATGTTTGGCTTTCATACCAATAATATTTATATATACAAGCAAACACACATAGACATACACATGCATATATTATATCTGTGTATGTAAAAAACTACATGAAATTCTATTAAAAAATATATAGAAAAAAATTACAAAAAATTTTTTTTTTTTGCAAACGGTAGAGCATCCAGGAAATTGAGGCACACCCATTTTAATGATACGTTATTTCCTATTTGAAATTGGTCTGCCATGTTGATTGGTGCAGAAATAAAAATGAAGATATAATTGAATCTGTTCGAAAAAAGAAAATGTTTAATGAAACGCAAAAATAAGGAATCATAACTTGTAATTTGAAAAAAAAGGAAAAGAAAGAGGTTTTAAGTTTCTCTTTTTAAACTGCAGCAGGAATGCCAAATTAATTAACTTTAATAATAGATTGCAAGCGAAAAGTATTGGAAAACGGCAATGAGTTTCTTGATTTCATAAGAATACATTTCATAGAAGTAAAGATGAAACTACGAAACACAAGCCACACTGCAACGCTGTGCAAAATAGAGTCAATAGACCCTATTATTGCCGATAAGCCTCTGCGTCCCCTTCTGCATTGAGTATACGAAAATATATATCAACTTTTTTTTTTTTAAATAGATATTCGAATTACAAAATTGTTTCAGATATGGGACTTTTTCTGTACTATAAAGCGCTCCCTGGGCCACCATTTGTGGGTAGTGGCATATGTGCCCATCCCCATTTTTCCATAATGACCACTAATCCTCTCACGCCAACTTTTCTAAACAATTTTTGTACCCTCCAAAAAAGAATTGGAAGGTATAATCTAGACTTGTGTCCAACTAGCTCATTCGCTCAGTTTTGACAAGAACCTCTTATCAAACCCATTTAAATTACATAGGTTTGATCAGAGGTTCTTGTCAAAACTGAACGAATGAGCTAGTTGGACCCAAGTCAAGTATAATCACTTTGTCACTCCGTGTGAAACACAGCGAAATATCCATCTGAGACCCCTTAAAGTATATATATTTTTGATCAACAACAAGTCCAATCATTTACGTCAGTACCTGCCAGTTTGGCTTAAACTGACGGTGCTCTTAACACCGGGTGATACAATAAGTGTTACCAGGACCCCTCTTTGAACCCAAGATCCACACAAGGCGACCTCGGGTCACCTAGGTAGCAATTTCTAGACATGATTTGGTAAGTCCCATGATCTAACACCTTGCGAAAGTGCCGATCCTATCTAGATGATCTTTATTCTATGAACTACAAAAAGTCGCCCAATAGAATATTATTTGTTGATTCACAACAACATATAGGTTCTGCTACTATCAGCCGGACCGAAGTCCAACCACATGGATTGAACATCAATCCTTATCTGACAAACCTTCCACCAAATTGGTGACCACAGCCACCACGTGTACTCCCGAGGGAGACCTCACCAATATCCAGCCGCAGTAAACTGCGAGGCTTGTACTGGATCCCGTGGTACCAGTTCTGACTACTGGTAAAGCCTCAAAAGTCAAACCAGTGTAGGTTCTATAAACTTTCTATCGACTTCGGTATCTCTTCTACCATACCCAGGTGCCTGTTCACCTGCCAATTCTTACTCAAGCTCGTAGGCGGACCTACTTCTTTTAGATTCTTATATGCACATCCGTTCCACTGTTTAGAGATTGGGCAGTAACATATGAGTTTTACGGGGCTACCTGCAAAAGTTATGCTTGAAAAACAGAATAACCCCTCGAAAGCCAACCATTATAGGTTTTAACTTTCTATTGACTTTTGAACTCTTAATTAGATCGAGGCGTCTTTGGACCTCCTTTCTTATTTCAAACTTACGTAGAGGCATGGCACTCCCCTACTACTTTAATTCCTCTTACAGTAGCCAGCATGTTTCCTACTGAGACCTGTCCCTAACGTCCCATTCGGCAACGCACAGGTACTTATAAGTTCTATGGGTTACCAACAAAAGTTCTGTTTGAGAAAATTGTGTAACCCCCGAGAGCAAAACCAGTCAAGGTTTTGAACTCTCTATTGACTTCGGCCCTCTTACGGTACCAGGCGTCCTTAACCTCCTTTCTTACACAGACTTACATAGGCACAATCCTTTACCAAATTTCAATGCGTCTTTTCGGATGTGTTTCGGAGTGGATGTGGCTCCTACTACAGTGATCGTACTAGGACGATGTACTTTTCAGCCAAAGATGTACCTACTACTTTTTAATTTCTTATATGCCCTCCCGTTGCACTGCAACTTCAGGGATTGGGCAGAGTACATATTAGTTTTATGGGCTATCAGCAAAAGCAGTGTCTGCAAAAACCGTATAACCCCCGAGAGCAAACCAGTCAAGGTTTCCAACTCTCTATTGACTTCGGCCCTCTTACGGTACCAGGCATCCTTAACCTACTTTCTTATTACAGACTACATAGGAGTAACCTCAGCCAAATTTCTACTCGACCCATTTTCGGATATGCTTCAGAGCCAGGAAACTCCTACACACAGGGATCGTACTAGGCGGTGTACTTTAAGGAGGAGGTATACCTATTACTTTTAATTTCTTATATGCCCTCCCGTTGCACTGCAACTTCAGGGATTGGGCAGGTAACATATGAGTTTTATGGGTTATCAGCAAAAGCACCGTCTGTAAAAACTGCATAACCCTTTCCCCGGATCTGTGCTGGAGCAAGGCCTGATATCATAGCCAAGCTCCCCAACGGCACCCCCGGGGGGATATTTTTGATCAGTGATGAAATCTAAGACGATCTGAGCATGTCCGACTGTCCATCCGTCCGTCTGTGGAAATCACGATTCAGTCCAAACGAAAGGAGCCAGACACTTGAAATTTGGTATAAATATATCTTGAAAGATTACACAGGTCAGGTTTGTAAATGGGCTCAATAGGGCAAGAGGAAAAAAGTTCCCCTAAGAAGAACTAAACCAACCTCCAAAAAAAAACATAATTTTTAAATATTTTTTTGTTAAGCAAATGATATATTTTTATGTCAAAAAAGGTCCAAGGCGTTAAACTTGGAGCCATAAAATTAAAAGAATTAGTTTTTGAATCCCACCCCCCTTAGTGGGCGTGATTATATGCAAAAATTGTGTAAACATTTAACAAATTTTTTTACTTACACATACATTTCTTAAAAAAACATTTTTAAGCTTTAATGAAGAAGCTGAGACGTAACCTGATACTACTCTGCCCTACCCTCTCCTCCCTTTTTGCCCCTAAATGACCCTATCAAACAAACAAAAATTTTTTTTATACGTTGTAAATATTTAATTATTCCAAGCATTTATTTTTAGAGTTTTATGGCAAAGGTGAAATGTCTCCCCCACAGCCCTTGCCAGAGCGATCCCACTAATATACAGTTTTAATACCCTCCACAGAGAATTGGACCCCATATAGTATATATACCCTTGATCAGTGATGAAGTCTAAAACGATCTGTCAATGCCCATACATCCGGCTGTGGAAAACATGATGTATTTTTGGACCCCGCCCCCTTTAGTGGGCGTTGACGTGCAATATTATATGCAAAAATAGTGTAAATATTGAACAATTTGTATTTCTTAAGCCTATAAGAAGCTGAGATGTTCTCTGATCTTACAGAGGTGAAACGTCTCCCCCACACGGCCCTTCCCGGAATGACTAAAATAGATATTTAAATTTGAGTAAAAAAAAATAAAATAGATATTTAAAATTGAGTACAGAGATGTCTTAACGGAACTCCGTCCCAAGAAGTTAAACATTTTAAATTTACTTACTAAATATTTGCAGGGTATTTAAGATTCGAATATAACGTTTTTACTTGTTTTTTTCAAATTAATACTATTCGAATTCCAAAATTATTTTAGATATAAGAAATAATGAAAAACAATGAAAAAAATTTAACAGTTAAAAATAAAGTTAAAAATGAATGCTTGACAAGCATGTGTATGTCCTAATATCAAGCACGCGTACATAAGTTTGATATCAAACATTTGATCAATATGTGATATGTTTAAAAATTGAAGCTACTTGCTGGCAAACATTGAGAGATTATATAACAAGAAACAACTAATAAATTTATTTAAAAAAAAATTAAGAAGTTTCCAAGGCCATTGAAGTCAAAGTAAATTGTAATTTAATTGAAATTCATTTATAATTTTCCTATAACCAATTAAATTATTTTTAGCCATTGTATTTTATATACAAAAACTAAGTAATTTTGATTAAATTCTCAGTACTTTACAAAACCCGGCAGTAAATGAATAAAATATATTTTAAAACGCCAATAAACCAGCGCACATGTGCGTGCATATTATTTGTTTTTCTGGATATTAAACTTCTGAAAAATAGTTGGTTTTTTTTGGAAAATTTTATTGTTTGGCCAGCGATTTAATTGATTAGGTTTTCCATATATACGAGTATTGAATTAAATAACAATTTATTAAATAATAGAAAAATCATTGAAGTAAATTTAATTTCAGCTTCCTGATACAAAACCCATTGAAATGCGCTTCTCTAATTTCCTTTGTATTGCATTTGACTAAAAACCAAATTTGTTGTGTTGTTTAAATACGGTGCAATCAGGATTAATGGATATCTTTAATTGCATGCAATATTAATCTTAGAAAAAAAAACGTAACTTAAATTAAATACACGAAACAAATGCTCTTTTATCTTAATATTCTTTCTTATAAAGGGTGGTTTTTTATGAAGTTTTTTTTTATACGAATCACTCTGTTGTCTGACAGCTGTTTTGACAGTTTAAAGTGACGTCTCTACTCAGTATTGTTTGGCAAATCATCATGAACAGGTTAACTCCAGAACAACACTTCCAAATCGTGGAATTTTTTTTTCAAAAACAGTGTTCAATTAAAAATGTTTATCCGCTTTTTTACCGCAAAATTCTCTTCTGTGATGAGGCGCATTTTTGGTTGAATGGATATGTCAACAAGCAAAATTGCCGTATTTGGAGCAAAGACAATCCACACGCCGTTCAAGAATTACCAATGCATCCCGATAAATGTACTGTTTGGTGCGGTCTATGGGCTGGTGGAATCATCGGTCCTTATTTCTTTAAAAATGAGGAAGGACGACGCGTTACCGTGAATGGAAATCGATACAGAATCACGATCAATAAATTTTTGGTGCCAAAACTTCAAGATATGGATGTAAACGAAATGTGGTTTCAACAGGATGGTGCGGGCGAAACAAGAGACTTATTGAAAGAACATTTCAACGACAACATTATTTCGAGAAATGGACCGGTGAATTGGCCCCCGCGTTCCTGTGATTTGACGCCACTCGATTATTTTTTGTGGGGATACCTGAAATCATTGGTTTACGTGGATAAACCAGCAACGATTGACGCTTTGGAAACCAGTATTCAATGTGTCATTGCTGAAATACGCCCTCAAATGCTTGAAAAGGTGGTCGAAAATTGGACCTCCAGAATGACCTTTGTGCAAAATAGTCGTGGTGGCCATATGCCCGAAATTATATTTAAATGTTAAATGACAAGAAATTATCTACCAAATAACAATTTTTTTTGGCCATTTCATAATTTGGCATGTGTTTTATTTTCAAATTTCAAATCAGCAAGCTCTTATAAAAATAATAATTATTTAATAAGAAGGATCTATCGGAATTATGTGTGAAACAAAATGTGGGCGAAATGCTCGTCATGGCTTCAGTGGCATACTTTTATCCGATGCTCCTTATTTTCAACGACTCTGGGACTCAATGTCGTTAATGTGCCTAATTATGGCATCCTTTAGATCTTGAATTGTTCTTGGTTTATTGACTTACACTTTTTCGTTTAAATGGCGCCAAAGAAAGAAGTCCAACGGCATCAAATCATATGATAGGGACGACGAAATTAACATCCCCACCAGATGAGATGACACCGCCATTGAATTTCTAGCTTCAAAGAGCAATTATTTCGTTGACTGTGTTTCAAGTGGCACACAGCCAACGAAACCACATATCTTCCAAATTCATATTCGCAATTTCTGGCTAGAAAAAGAAGCTGCTTGGCCACTGAGATTTTCGAAGAAGGACGATCCCGCCAGCCCATAAACGAAACCGTACAGTAACTCTTTATGGCTGCATCGGCTTTTCAACAATCATTCCTAGATTCTCAGTTGCCCTAATGTAGCAATTCGGCTGCTTAAGGCATTCAGTGAGGTGAAAGAGAATCACGAAGTGCACGAAATGCATTCTGTTTTCAATGCCCATTTTCGTAAAAGACTGCAAAAATCTTAATTGTTAAATTGGTCGAACTGGAAAGCAAAGAAGTGTCAAATTAACTTTGGCAAAAAACTTGGCGTTAAGTTGTGACCCGACGATTTGGTTGCACCCCGCTTTATAATAGATAGTCATTTTTTTTTTCACTCAGGGGATGACCCCTACTTATGCGTACATTGTGCTGGAACTAGGAAAATTGGTTGTGGGAAGGAAGATAAAGGAAATAGTGTCTATGAACATTCGATTTGAATTTCCTCATGCTATATACGGTAGGAAAGACCTCCGCAGGGAGTTTATTCCACATACGGGCAAATAATGAATTTTCTCTATAATGCGTAGTGCGGTTCACTGATAAATCCACTACATATGGGTGTGATCGCACTGTAGAGCGTGTTGAGCGTAGAAAAGTGCGGGTTTCGGGAAAGAGATCCCTGACTTCGGTGGAACAAACCCCGTTATAGTAACGATAAAACAGTGAAACACACCCCACATTGCGTCGATGCTCAAGTGAGTCAATAGAGTTGGCTACCCTACCGTCCCCTATGAGTTTCTTCGCTGTCTCCTGTAAACGGTCGAGTAACTTCAAAACAGACTTTGAAACTCCGGCCCATACATGAGAGTTGTATTCCATCTTAGGTCGGATGTAGGTGTTATAAATAGTAAGGAGATCAGATGGGCTGAAGTATGTCTTACACCGCCTTAGAAAGCCGAGGCACTTGAGTGCTTCTTTTGAAACATGAAAAATGTGTTCTGTCCAGCGAACGTCACACTGGATTTTCATGCCAAGAACATTAAGAGCTTCTGATTCCTCAATATCTATACCACCCATGTTTACAGATGAAGCAGCGTGATCGGTCTTGCGTCGATGTGTTAGCAGCATTGAGTCTTACGGGCATTGAAGTTTACCCTGTTTCGGTGACCCCATTCGACAATCCTATTGAGGTCACCGGTTAGCGCAACATTCATATTGTGCCTCATCGCCCCGATCTCTGACGATTTCGGTCTATTATTGAAAGCATACGAATGGCAAAGGCTGCTATCATCTGCAAAAGAGTAGATAGGGGTTAAAGTCTGACATAGAAGGTCATTTAGAAATATAAGAAATAGTGTAGGAGAACGAACAGAGCCTTGCGGTACCCCAGAGTTGATCTTATACTCGTCTGATGAAATCCCGTCTATAACAACTCTTATAGCACGATTTCTGAGAAAGCTTGATATAAATCGAGAGAAGCCGTCACCCACACCAAAAGCCATAAGTTTCGACAAAAGTGCTCCGTGCCACACTCTGTCGAATGCTTTAGAAATATCCAGAGCCAAAGTGGTGGATAGATTGGCACCACTTTTCCGAAAGGAATTATCCAACTCTGATAATGCAGATTTGGTGATATCCGACAATTATGTTGTTGATTAGTCTACTATAATTAAAAATTAAATTGCTCCTAATAAAATAAGTATTTTGGATCAAATCATGTAGGCCCCTACTTTCCAACTCGTATTTGCCACCAAATTCGCTTTTCTTAATTGAAATAACAAAACTTGTATTTGCCGTGGAAAAACTCTTGGCGAATTCAAAAATCAAAATAATGCTGCACTGATGTGAAGTATTTCTTTTATTAAACTGAAAATGATATATTCAATATTATTGCTAATTTAAAAAATCTGTCTGCACAGTTAAACATTTTTCGAACATCTATGATTCAACTGTTTTCACATGTTTATGTAACTGTGATGTCCTTTAAACTCTGATGTGGATGTAACATTTTAAGGCTGATGTCAATGTTCAAGTGTATTTTCTATAACAATAAATGGATTTTTAGGAAATGTTTGTGTGCGCCTGTTGTCTGTGGGTTTGTATTAAAATATATAACAATGGATTTTATTGTTATTATTGTTTCTGTTGTAAAATTTTATCGTTTAATGAAAACTCGTAGAAAAATCGCTCATATGTTAATAATTCAATAGATGAGTGACACAAGAGTTTTAAAGGACTAATAAATCAACTAATAGGACTGATGGTGTGTTTGTGTCTACAATAAAATACGTCATTACATATGGAGAAAGCAATTTGTTGTTGGTTTTAAAATCTGTTTTATTTTCTAAAATGTTGAAAAATTTTATGCGCTATATAGGAATTATTACGAGGCGATAAAGCTTTAAGATTATTGTGGCATTGTAGAAAAATATGCCTATAAGTTGCATGTAAAATATTATGTGGCCAGAATTTTTAAATCGATTAGTGAGTAAACAACTATACACGTTATATTCGACCGGGTCGAATCTTAAATACCTTCTAAATATTTAATAAGTAAATTTAAAATGTTTAACTTGGTGGGATAGAGTTCCTTTAAGACATCTCTGTACCCAATTTTAAATCTCTATTTTGACAGAGTCATTCCGGGAAGGGCCGGGGGGGGGGGGGGAGGAGACGTTACACCTCTGCAATATCATAGAACATCTCAGCTTCTTATAGGCTTAAGGAATACAAATTGTTCAATATATTTTTGCATATAATGTCGTACGTCAACGCCCACTAAAGTGGGGTGGGGTTCATGTTTTCCACCGACGAACGTATGGGCATTGCTAAGTTGTCTTAGATTTCATCGTTGATCAAGAATACATATACTTTATGGGATCGAATTCTTTTTGGAGGGTATTAAAACTGTATTTTGTCGGGGTCTCTCTGGAAACGGTCATGGGGGAGAAATTTCACCTTTGTCATAAAACTCTAAAAATAAATGTTTGGGATAATTAAATAATATATTTAAAAAAATTTTTTTTTAAAATTATCAGAAAATTATTTTAAATTTAATAGCTCACAGTGGCAGTACCTTGTTTTATTATACCATGGTTTTTTCTGGGTTGGTATACTTAGTTCTTCTTAGGGGATCTTTTTCCCTCTTGCCAAATTTAGCCCATCTTCGAACTTAGCCTGTGCTATCCTTCAAGATATATTTATACCAAATTTCAAGAGTCAGGCTCTTTTCGTTTGGACTGAATCGTGATTTTTACAGATGGATGGACGGATGGACGGACATGGTCAGATCGTCTTAGATTTCGTCACTGATCAATAATATACTTTATGGGGTCTTAGAGGGATATTTTTTAGATGACGCAGTGAATCCAATTTTTTTTGGAGGGTATGAAAATTGAAAGCGGACTCTTATTTAACGGATTAAAGTCACTGTATGGCACAAAGTTGTGTTCAAGTAGCAAGAAATTATTTAAATGTTTACTTTTCAGTGCGTTCATATTTAAATCTGGGCAATTAAAAAAAAAATCATATACATGTTTCTTGCAAGCAACGGAGACCTATAGAACAACTCAATTCATTTCGAACACATATTAATGGCTGGTCATGCACTCGAACTGAATCTACCAGAACACATTGTTGCAAATAAAGATTGTAGAAATGACAAATGGAAGGACACAAATCAAAAAAAGAGGGCAGACTTTTGTAAAAGGAGTGCCAATTTATTATAATAGGAAATAGTACTCGTATTGCACTTGAGTGTATTTCTTAAGGATGCCACTAATTTGTTTACGTATTTAGGGCCACTTGAAGCTTTTATAGTTTCCAAACTCTCCTGCTTGTTCACTTTGTCATAAACTGGCACAAACAGGCTTTAAGCAATTAGTTGGAATGCATAAAGTTCTTTTAAACTGCCATTATTATTTTCTTTTTTTTCCAAAAACTTTCTAGTTTTCATCATCATCAGCCTCTTCTTCTTCTTCTTGTTGACATTAGCATCTCAAAATCCTTTCAATTTTATTTGAAATATTTAAGCATTTTAATTTTGTATTTACAAAGCAAAAAGGAAAAAAAATTTAAAAAACTTTCTACTGCAAACAATATTCTTTCTCTTTAATTTATTTGATTAACTGCATTTTAAATGGCATAGGAAAAGTAAAATAGAAGGAATTAAGCCAAAACCCGAACAGAGAGTTTCTGAAATATTTGCATAAATATTATTTCACAAAAAAAAAAAAAAAAAAAAAAAACTAAAACATCGAAGATGGATAAAGAGAAATATAACAGCATAAAGGATTTTCTTTTCAATCTTGAAATGCTTCAGGTTGTTTGTATTGAATTCTAATTGGGTCAGACAGAGCTTTTCGAACGGAAGATTATATCCTTTTCGCTAATGATGCGGAAAATTTATGTTAAAGACCAGGAATACGCACACACATATTTTGCTTCTCTTAATTTACTGTCTTATGCTAATCAGGCTAACCAAGTTGGCCTAAATGTATCTATATATTTAATTTTATTTGTTTGAAATGTAAATTCAATAAGTTCATAATTTGTGGCCGAAATAATTATGTTTTGGTATTTAAATGAAAACAATTTGCTTAATCGATTGTAAGACGAAAAATTTATCATTCAGGATAATGAAATATAAAAATGCTTTTGATCTCTTTAATAACTTACAAATTTTGAAAGTTGCTGTTGTTGTGTATTTAAGCAGCAATCTAAAAGACTCATATAATTTATTCAACAATTAAATTTTCCTATGCCTATTAGAGATTAATAGTTAATTCCAGTCTTATTCAATAATTATACTAAACAAACAGTCATTTGGCAACTGGCCAACAATTAAAAGCAACACACAACTAAAATTATATATTAAACAGTTGCGTGTTTAACAAATTTAACAAAAAATTAAATAAATCAAATATCAAAAGAGACTTACTTATAGCATTAAGTTCCTTTTAATATCTTTACAAAATGACTTTACGGTTTAATCATCATAATGACTTTAAACCGCACCGTAGTTTCAAAGATTTCCAGCTTAATGCGATTTAACTGATCAAATACTTAACAACTACACTAATTAATTACGAACGAATTTCATTATAAATCTTTGTTTCAAGCACTTTCAATTACATATAAATTCATACTCACTTGTGCATCCTTACACACTCGTGCTTGAGCACAGTGGCACTTAAAACTTCCGCTGCTTGGTTAAGCATATTTTTACGAGGGTGACTTTTTAAATGAAATACAGTTTTTTATAGAAAAAGTTGTTTTATTATTAAGATGGATTTTTTTATACAGATCTTCAATTTAGTTTTTTTTAAGGATTTTTAGAATATTTAGAATAATTTTATAATCATTAAACTAGGGAAATGGATCACTACTGATTTCGAATAACCTAAATTTAATAAAAATTCTGAAAAAAATAATTGGCAGTTTGCAGATTTGAACTTGAGTCTGAATAAAAAATTCTTATCTGCATAACAAAATTGATTACTTCAAAAAATAAACAATTTCATGCGTTTTTATTTTTCCACATATTCTCGTTTGAGTTCTATAGACTTAATGCAAGGTTTCTCCAATTTATTTATCCCTTGCGAAAATGTTGATATGCCTGTGACATTGAAATTGGCATTTGTTTGTGATATTATTTCCAAGTTGTAGTCAAATTTCCTTCCGCCCAGCCATTTCTTCAAGTTTGAGAACAAGAAACAGTCACTCGCGGCTATATCTGGAGAATAAGGGGAATGAAGGAGCATTTGGTAGCCCAATTCATGGATTTTTGTCATGGAAACTGCACTTGTGTGTTCCCTTCACTTCACCAAACGGTTGGCTCCTGTTGCGGAAAGGTTTCTCCTACCCCAGTGATCATTCAAAATTGAAACCACTGAGCCACATGAGATAAATATAGCTTCCACAATCCCTCTCACTTTCAATCTCTGATCGGATAAAACCATATAATGACTTTTATACCCTCCAAAAAAGTATTGGAGGTTATATTCAGTTTTTCATTCCTTTTGTAACGCTGCGGAATATCCATCTGAGACCCCATAAAGTATATATATTCTTGATCAGTGATGAAACCTAAGACGATCTGACCATGTCCGTCCGTCCGTCTGTGGAAATCACGATTCAGTCCAAACGAAAAGAGCCAGACTCTTAAAATTTAGTATAAATAGGTAAAGTTCGTAAATTTGCTGAATCGGGCCAGAGGGAAAAAAGTTCACCTAAGAAGAACTAAACCAACCCAGAAAAAACAATATAATTTTTAAAGTTTTTTGGTTATTTTCTTAAGCAAATGATATATTTTTATGTCAAACACGGTCCAACGCCTTAAATTGGAGCCATAAAATAAAATAAAAATTTTTGTGGATCCCGCCCACTTTAGTGGGCGTTATTATATGCAAAAATAGCATACAAATTTAACAAATTGTTTTACTTAAGCCTACATTCTTTAAAAATAAAATTTTTAAGCCTTAATGACGAAGCTGAGACGTAACCTGGAACTACTCTGCCCTACCCCCTCCTCCCGATTCACCCCCTAAATGACCCAACAAAAACAAATTTATTAATTTTATCAACGGGCTTAAGTTCGAATCTGCAAGACTGCAAACCATTTTTTATTATTTTATTAATAAATGAATTTGTTCAAATTCTATTTTATTAATTTTATGTTAAGATTGGAATATTAAGAATATTTTTTCAATAATCATCAAACCAGCAGAACGGATTTAATTTTGTATACAATTATCCCAAGCATTTATCTTTAGAGTTTTATGACTGCGTGTTTCTGCCCTACCCCCTCCTCCCCCTTTGCCACGTAAATGACCCTATAATAAAATATATAAAATTTTATTTTAGATATAATTATCCCAAGCATTTATTTTTAGAGTTTTATGGCAAAGTTAAATGTTTCCCCACAGCCCTTGCCAGAGCGACCCCGCCAAAATACCGTTTTTATAAGTAAATATGTATATTCTTGATCAGTGATGAAGTCTAAGACGGTTTAGCAACATTTTAAATTCACTTACTAAATATTTGGAGGGTATTTAAGATTCGACCCGGTCGAATATAACGTTTTTACTTGTTTTTTACTACATTTATTTATTTATTTATTTTTTTACTACATTTATTTTTACAAAATTATTAAAAATTTTATTGATTTATATTCAATTTTTCGTTAACGCTTTGTTAGCCTCCATGTTCAGAAAATTTAACGAAATATTGAATATCAATAAATAAAATTTGTAATAATTTAATAAAAACACTTCGAGTTTATTTATATATTTATTTTTGAAGTCCCCACAATTCCCAAAGAAAATTTTCCAAATCCCAATAATAGAGATTTTTCAATACTGTTTCGGAATTTTATAGAAAATACTTAAGAGTATATAAGACTTTAAGATGAATTCCAAATGCATTGGATTGCAGCCTTTAGATTTCAGAAACAGGACATATTTTATTTATTTTTTTTAATTTTATTTATTTATTTAGTCTATGGATTAATCCTTACAGACTGATACAATTAAAATATAACAATGTTTCAGAAATGATAAGTACATACATATATAAATGGAATCTATAAAGCTTTGTTGTAATAGTAACAAGACAAATTACAGCAAAAACAAAAAATATGGTTTTAACAAATGTCGATTTAACAAATTAAACATTTATTTATAATTAATTTTGTAACGAGTTAAGATGTAAAATTATATAATTTTTTACGACATCAATACTTTTGTTGAAATCGATACAAGGGTAAAGTCTATTAAAATCACTGCAAATTCTTCGGAAGGGATCGAAGTTACTATAGTTTGTAGTGTAAAACTTAATTCTCAAGAAGTTATAATACCTTGTTGGACGATTGGGTATATTCAAGTTTATTTTGCTCAGGAGAAATTGAGATGTGACGCAGACGTTTATTAATTTCAGCATTTGCCGACGGCTCCTTAAGGTTGGGAGCTTAATAAGTCCTAAGCGTCTCTCATAAGATGGTAATCTTATATTAGACTTCCAAGGAAGACCACGAAGACAAAATAATAAGAATTGCACTTGTACTGACTCTATTTTATTTGAAAGTGAAAGATATTGTGGGTCCCATACAACAGATCCGTATTCAAGTAGTAAATAACATCTTGGTTGTGTAAGGGTCAGAGAACTCCTTAGCCCAGCGTTTAATAAAACCCAGAACACCAGTAGCTTTATTAATTAAAGCTATATTTGCCATAAAAATAGGACTATTTTCTAACAAAACCGATAATTTTCTAACACTTTATTGCTTATGATATAATCTATAGTATCTACTTTTAAATAAATAGATATATAGAGTAGGTATTTTTATAAAAATTTGTTGTAATAGAGAAATGATTAATCCACAATTTTCAATTAAACTGTTTAAAACTTTAAACCAAGTAAATATGTATTTTTTCCCCTGTATAAAATATTTTGTTTTTAGGTAAGTAATTTTTTTTAACGAACATTCATATTGCAGAGTAACAGCACCCACCTTCGTCGGCCCTGTAGCAAAAATTAGCCGGCGAAGTAAAAGGTTGAAAAAGCTACAAAAACAACTGTCTATCTTCTCATCTCTCCTAATCTGTCCCCTCAATACTATCCCCTCGTTTTCAGTTCCAGCGCAATGCATTGCATATGTAGGGGTCATCCCCTGAGTGCTGGTCCAAGACAAAAAAAAAAGAAAAATTAAGATTTATAGGCTAAGTGTTCGAAATTCTTTGTCTTAAATTCTAAAATAATTAAAAAAAAAATACATTCAAATTTAAGCTGTACGAGTAGGTTGAGCTAACAATAAAAATGAAAAGCGTTCACATGTACTTAAGTTAAAAGAATTCAAATCAAAAAAGTTAGGCTTAAGAATGGAATGGAACAAAAAATTCAGAAAAATGGGACATAAAGAAAATAGTCAAACGGCAACATGGATATTAAAACAAAAATGTGTTAACATCAGGTTGATACAATTCTCGTATGCAATTTCCTAATAAAATTTGTTTAAATAAGAAATGTTATCATATTCAACTAAGCCACTACAATAAGTGGTGACAAAGACAATACACATGAGCCCTGATGATGAAAGTGTTGCGGCTTTCGAAAACAGCTGTGCTGCTCTGCTGTGCAAGTTGAATAACTAAAAACTGATGTTGACTTTCCTTTGTGCCTTGGAATATTTATCATGTCTTTCTGAATTTAAAACAAAAAAATTTTCAAACAATTTGCCTATAAATTTTAAATCTATTTGGTTTTTAATCTGTGAAGGAACAGCAACAACTGATTGGATAAAATTTCATTTGCCTATTAGTAACACATGTTCTGAGTGTCGGTCTTAGTTTAAAAAATTTTAAATTGTAATAAACCTAAAAAATAAACATTCAATGGCAAGTGAGATGTTTCCCTCTGCCCGTGGAATCGATGGGTGTTAATTTAGATAAATTTTTCAAGTACACAAGAATACATGCGTAATTTATTTTATTTAATTTGTCTTCTTTTTTTGTTAACAAAAAGCAAAGGAAATTTTGCTCCCCAGTTTATCAATTTGTTTTTAATTTCTGATTTATTCCAATTTCTAATTCGTATCATTTTCCCCCAGTCAAAACAATGAAAACTGTTAGCAGATGAAAGAAAAACTTTTTACATTTTTAATGTTTTCTTTTTTATTATTTTTCAGTTTTAATTTTTTTGTGCTGATTTCATTTCTTACGTTCAAATAATAATTTATCAAATTGGAAAAATTTTTAACGCCAAAGTTTTTCTTTTGCTCTGTCACTTGATTTCTGCTTGACTCTTTTTTTCCTTTCCTTTCCTTTCTGATTTTCCTTTATTATTTTGTGTCTGCGGTATTGGAATTGCAGGAAAATAAAGTTTCAATTGTTGCAGCAACTATAATCTTTGCTTAATCTCACTATGTTGATACTTTTGAAAATGTTTTCACATGCGGGTTACATTTAACTTTCGAAGGAAAATAGAATAAAGAAAATATAGAAAAATTGTGTGAAATAATTTATGCAATTGGGTATAAGAAGGCCGGGCAGAGCTGTACATGTGAAAATAGTATGCAACTGAAAAATTTATAGTCTTGCTTATTTCTGTCATAAGATTATTATGATTATATTTTAACTCGTTCTTATGGATGTCAGGAAAAAAACTGTTTTCAATACTTTTCAAACTGATAATATTTAAGGTAGGAGAAAATTATCGCTGGAATTTTTAAAATTGTAATTAGTTTTGGAGGACACTGGCTTAAATTTAGGTTAAAATTAAGTTAAAAAAAGTTGCTCGCTAATTACTGGCGCTCGAAAGCATGACTGTACCAACACCATCTACCCACTTAGTGTAGTTTCAAGTACAAGAGCAAATTGTTAAAATCGATGGCGCTTTTTAACACTTATAATTGAAAGATTTATGGAATTCAGTCGTTTGTCTTAACAACGCAGATTATTTACTAAACTTGAACTTATAACGGATTACCCATTTAGTAGTTACAAATTGGCCGGTTCCGGCAAAGATTGTCAGCTGTAAAACTATCTGCCATCTAAAGGTTTATTTAATTATTTAAGAATACGAAACGTTTCACGAACTTATAACGCATAAAAATAGTAAAAACTTATTCACCCAGGCACAGACAATAATTATTACAGTTAATAATTGAAATAATTATTTGTAAATTGAATTAATTAAATTATTATAAAGGATGTTTTTTATATAGAGTGTCACAAGTTTAAATCATAATAAAAGAAGGAAATATATTTTTATTATCGATGAAACAGTTTTTATTGAAAAGAAAATTTTGATGAAATTAATATTTAAATATGATTTCTGTCATGTGGCCGCCATGGCTGGCGCGTAGAAGGCACAATTAAATTTTTATCAACTATAAATATCTTCCATAAAGTGGAAAGACACAATCCCAGTTGCTGAGAACAGCGGCGAATTGATTCATTAGGATCATCTTCAATGCTTTCCTGTACAGCGGCTACAGATTCTTCAGTGTGCACTGTTCGGCATCTCACGGGATGCACCATATTATCAGTAACAGTAAATGTGGTCCGAAAACGATCTATTGTTTTTTGAATTAGCCGCTGTGAAGGACGATTATGAACGCCATAAAATTATTAAAAATTTCAATACGGGAAAATAATTTCCCATAAATCACAACGTTACTCAAGCGTAATTCAATAAACACATTCACGACAGCAGACTACCGACTACAACCTGTCAGAAATAGAATACATGTATGAATTTCTAATTTAATAGTGAACCTTTATTTATGTAAATTGTATTACAGGATGTTAATTTTCCCAACAGGCTATAGGTTCAGATCTGCAAAACTGCAAATTATTTTTTATTTTATTTTTTTATTTTTATTTTAATAAATGAACGTGATTACATTCTATTTATTATTTTTGAGAGTGGAATATAAAATAAAAATAAAAAAAAATAAAATAAAAAATAATTTGCAGTTTTGCAGATTTGAACCTATAGCCTCTTGGAAAAATTAACATCCTGTAATACAATTTACATAAATAAAGGTTCACTATTAAAATAGAAATTCATCCATTAATTTAAAACATTGCGAGGGCACGCGCACTTGTTTACATGTTCATTGCAATTTGTTAACTAAAATGCAATTCCTTGAACATAAATAACAAAAAGCTTTAGATATCAGCAGCCGATGGCTCTGGAAAAAGCGAAAGAGATACATGGAATATTGGGAATATTAATCGTCAGGGTTGGGGAATTTCGTGCTAACCAAAAAGGTAATAACTTGAAAATATGAATGTGGGAACTTCTCATATTCAATTTTCGTTAAAAACATTTGTTAAATAGTTGATATTCCTAATAACTAGCACCACTTGCAAAAGTGGAAAAATTGAACAAAGAACGCTGATGAGATGGCGTAGCGACCTCGAAATCAGTACTGATCCGTTCTGCTGGTTTGATGACTATGAAAAATATTCTTAATATTCCACTCTCAAAAAATAATAAATAGAATGTAATCACGTTCATTTATTAAAATAAAAATAAAGAAATATAATAAAAAATAATTTGCAGTTTCGCAGATTTGAACCTATAGCCTGTTGGGAAAATTAACATCCTGCAATACAATTTAGAATACATGTGTTTATATGGGAATAATTATTTTCACGGCAGGTTGTTGTCCGTGCTACTTTTGTGGTTGTAGTCAAATTAAACTAATTTCTATTTTCATAGGCGACAATAAATAAATTAGTGCTGCCAACACAATGTAACATCTTAAATAAATAAGCGTTTAAAAATATTTTCAAACTGGTTAAGAATATGAACATTTTTAAAAATAAAAATATGTAATAGCCCTTTCAAGAATAAAAATTATTTTGTAATTTTTATTTATTTATTTATTTTGTATATTTTGCGTTCTCTCTCGGCTTTTATTTTTTTATTTAATTTATTAAGTTTTTTTTTTGTAATAACTCCTAGAATATAGGACGAATATAAACGATATGGGTATCATTTCAAAGTACAAAAAAATTTATTTCTATTGTTAGACATATTTTTCAAATTTATTCACATTTATTTATTAAATTTTTAAATTTTGTATCTCACTTTTCAATTAAAAATTCCATTAATTTGAATTCTCTAATTTTGTATATATTTGAAAGCCGTTATCGATAAAAGCCGTGAGTTAGGTCACAAATAAATTAACTCATAAACTCATATTCATAGTGCCATAACAAAAAAGGACATCAAAATTTATTTTTTACAAATGCGAAAACCATAAAGAGCTATAAACAAATGTTTTTATATTGTAATATTTATCAAGCTTGTGGTCGTTTTTTATAATATATTATTTCTTATAATTTATAGAATAAAAATTATAAGAAATAATATATTATAAAAAACGACCACAAGCTTGATAAATATTACAATAAACTGATAAGGTCAATAAAAATAAATCAACAAATGTTTTTATTATTAATTTCGTTTCGATCTATAAATAGATTTAGAATAAGCGCTTTTATTTTTATATATGAAAGTGGCACCACTAAAATGAGATGTTAACGTTGTAGCTGGCGCGTTCAAAATAATTAAGTAGCTGATTGTACGGCGACAAGTGTTGCTAGCGGCACATGTAAAAATGTAGTCGGTAGCCTGCTGTCGTGAATGTGTTTAAAGCATAAATCGATACATTTCATTCAGTGTAGATAATACATCGAATTTTGTGACACAATAGAATGACATAAGTATTGCCAGATTCGAATTAGCCGGTGGTTCATATTTAAACTGACAGATGGCGCACCCAATACCGTGAGTAGCCAGTAGAACTCGTATTTTGACATTTTGGTGACTTTAATTGGCCACTAAGGTCCTTAATTTAAATTTGTATTTCTTATAGAATAGTGAAGTTCGTGGCAATCATAGCATGATGTTTATCGTATATAAGTTTATATTTGACACCGCAAAATGGATAACCCATTACATTCTCAGACGTATACAGACTGAAAAATATACTTAATAAGAAAAAGTTCTTGGTAACCTGGCAGATAAAACGGATGGATGTCTGCAAACTTTTTATATGGGTGTTGAATAATTTTTTGTCGACATTAAAACAAGAATTAAAAAAAAATAACAAAAAACTTATTAAGTGTTTCTGCTTTAATTTAATATTTATTGCTTGTCGAATGGAAAAAAAAGAAAATAGGAGAAAATATATGTGAGGATTTTAGATGTGTGTACAAGTGTTTTAAGTGTGAACTCAGAAAAAAATACTTATCTTAAAATGCTCACCGTAAGATTCTTATTGAATTAGAGTCGTGTCATTGCAGACGAGTGACCATGAAAGGACAATAATTAATAGTCTATTCTGTAGACTATTAATTACTATCCTTTCATTCTAGACTCTAGAGAAGCCACAGTGGACCTGTTTGGTTACTGGCGTTAACAACTACAGTATTGTAAAGGGGATTTGAACGATACTGAAGATATTTTGATATTATCATACATGTTTATTAAAATACTTGTTACAAAGGGAGTTTTTTCCAAAAAAAAAAATACCTTTTGCAAAAAAAAGGAATTTGGTACTCATGCTCTCAATAGTATACAAAATACCTTTTTCTTTCCCTTAATGGAATCAAAAGTACAGCAAAATTTTGTGTTTAAAATGTTTAACTTGGTGAGATAGAGTTCCTTTAAGACACCTTTGTACCCAATTTTAAAACTCTATTTTAACAGAGTCATTCCGGGAAGAGCCGTGGGGGAGTCGTTTCACCTCTGCAATATCAGAGAACATCCCAGCTTCTTATAGGCTTAAGGAATAACAAGTTTTCAATATTTACACTATTTTTTCATATAATATCATACATCAACGCCCACCAAAGGTGGCGGGGTCCAAGAATAGACTATATCGTGTTTTCCACAGACGGAAGTATGGACATTGCTAGGTCGTCTTAAGCTAAGATCACACTATTGGCGCAATGTACCGACTTTCGTGGCTCCCTGCAGTAAAGTCATAAGTACTAAGCCAAAATTGCATTATTTCTCAATTAATTCTGAAATAACTCTAAATGGCTTTATTACCAATGCAGTGTGAAGTAATAATTTTCTTATGTTTATCTTAATTAGTTGACATATAAGGGAAATTTGGTTTATTACTTATAACTTTATTTCAATTAGCCGACGAAAATCGGTACATTGCGCCGATAGTGTGATCTTAGCTTTAGACTTTATTACTGATCACGAATATGAATACTTTATGGAGCCCAATTTCTTTTGGAGGGTATTAAAAATTTATTTTGTCGGGGTCTCTGTGGCAAGGGCCGTGGGGGAGACATTTTACTTTGCCATTAAACTATAGAACTAAATATTTGGGATAATTTAATGTAAAATTTATTTAATTTTTTTTGTAGGGGGCAAAGGAGGAGATGGGGTAGGGCAGAGGAGTAAAAGGTTACATCTCAGCTTCGTCATTGAAACTTAAATACGTCATTTTTAAGGAATGGAGGCTTAAGTAAAAGAATTTGTTAAATATTTACTATTTTTGCATATAATAACGCCCACTAAAAAGGGCGGGGTCTTCTTTGACATAAAAATATATCATTTGCTTAACAAAATTATAAAAAAAACGTAAAAAATTTTGTGGTGTTTTAGAAGTTGGTTTAGTTCTACTTAGGGGAACTTTTTTCCCTCTGGCCCGATTCAGCCCATTTATGAATTTGACCTGTGCCATCCTTCAATATATATCTATACCAAATTTCAAGAGTCTGGCTCTTTTCGTTTGGACTGAATCGTGATTTCCACAAACGGTCGGACGGACGAGCGGATAGACATGCTCAGATCGTCTTAGATTTCATCACTAATCAAGAATATATAAACTTTATAGGGTCTCAGATTGATATTTTGCTGCGTGTAGAAACGGAATGACAAAGTGTATATAGCCTCCAATTCTTTTTTGGAGGGTATAAAAACTATTAAAATTGTGTTGTTTTTTAGAGGTTGTTTTAGTTCTTCTTAGGGAAACCTTTTTACCCCTTTCCCGATTCAGGCCATTTACGAACTTGACCTGTGATATTCTTCGAGAAATGTTTATACCAAGTTTCACTGGTGGTAATCACGATTCAGATTACCTCCGACTATTTTTTGGAGTGTATAAAGAACTATTATGTATGAATTTTTATTAGTCGAACTTTCTTATGTAAATTGTTAATTTTTTCAACGGGCTTAAGTTCGAATCTGCATGACTGCAAATGATTTTTTATTATTTTATTAGTAAATGAATTTATTCAAATTATATTTGTTATTTTTTTATATTAAGATTGGGATATTAAGAACATTTTCAATAATCATCAAACCAGCAGAACGGATCAGTACTGAATTCGAAGCCGCTACGCAATCTCATCAGCGTTCTTTGTTCAATTTTTCCACTTTTGCAAGTGGTGCTCGTTAGTAGGAATATCAACTATTTAATCAATGTTTTTAACGAAAATTGAATATGAGAAGTTCCCACATTCATATTTTCAAGTTATTACTTTTTTGGTTAGTACGAAATTCCCCAACCCTGACGATTAATATTCCCAATATTCCATGTATCTCTTTCGCTTTTTCCAGAGCCATCGGCTGCTGATAGCTAAAGCTTCTTTGCTATTTATGTTCAAGTAATTGAATTTGGTTGCCAATTTACAATGAACAAGTGCGCGTGCCCCCGCAATGTTTTAAATTATGTATGAATTTTTATTAGTCGAACTTTAACAGTGTATAAAAAACGTTAAACCGCCGACTACTGGTGCATTCACCCTAATTCTTTAAATCCATTTTAATCTAGCCTCTTAAATATTCTTTTCAGCGAAGAGCTACTTTAACAAATTAAGCTTGAAAAATAATAATACAATTTTCATGTTATTGTGACTTTTTTGCATTCACCTTCCTTTAGTGAACCAAAACCGTTTCGATCTTGCACTGCCTGCACTAATTAGTACATCAATTGTGCAACATTAATCAATCTCATCTTTCAAACTGTGATGATGGCCTGATATCAAATTGCGGAAATTCTCCGTTTTCAAGTCAAGCAGGCATGAAATTAAGCAAATCCCTGTTCAGTCTATTTTTTTTTTTGTTGACTTTTTCTTATTTAACAGAAATGTGAATTTATTATAACGCTGTGAGTGAACACATCACTTGAACTGAGCACTTGTGCAACTGGGAGTATGTTCGGTTGCATGTTTGTTTGTTTCTGTTTTTCACTTTTGTCTGCTTTCGAATTTGAAACCCTTGTAACAGTAACCTAGTAACAGCGTAATTAGAACTAAGGTTACGTAAAAATGATGGCGACTGTTTCGATTATCACATGCTTTTAATGCAGATGGTGGTTGAAGTGGCTGTGCTGTAGTTGATTCAAAGAGAAAAATAATACAAAAAATTGAGCTTATCCCATGGCATAATTATGCTAGGATCACCTAAACTGTTGCAAGTCATCTGTATGTTTTAAGGTACTGATTCGATTACAAAATGATATCAGAGAAGTGCATAGGGCTAGACTTAGTTAAGCTTTCAAAGACTTAAGTTGTGTTCATTCAGTTAAGTGAACTTAACGTAATATGAACAAATGTTTTTAAATTGTATGCCATGAGCCAATGTAAAACATAAAATTATCCTGAAATTTCAAATGATATTCGCCTTTTAATCCTTGCTAATCTCTTTAATGAATATCTTTGAATAATTTTACAGTATAATACAATATTTTATAAGACAAAGCATACAAATTAGGCTTTGAAATTTCAAAAGCACCACCAACAAATTCTATTCGATATGAACCTATTTTATATTCCGACCTTTATGTAATTCTCAAATAGTTTTTGAAAGTTTAGTGATAAAGCGTAGATGATATTTATTAGACTGAAGTCTACTGACGATTTGGTACAAGAGCCAATGAAATGCAGGCATGTAGACATGCTTAAGCCGCCACAAAGAAATCATATGTTTAATAATGTGTGTGAAGATAAATATGCCGAATTATATGTGCTTTGACGTAAGCAGTTACGAAACTGCTGTGAACTTAAATATACTATGACGTAACGAAATGGCAATCAGTGAACTATTTTGTCTTAAAATACATATTTAATAAATTTTTTTAACCATTTATAATAAAATTATATTAAAATATGATTGTAATTCTTAAACTAAAGTCCCAAAACAGAGTATGTTAACTCTTCGTGCATTTTATAATATTTATCATCTTGTATATGATCTTGGAAGGACTTTGACCCAAGCGACCAAATAAGGAGTTGGCATGCATTGCCAGTATATACAAAATGATTATGAGAGTATCTTTTATCGCACACAATAATTGGAATAGCTGAATTGAGTTTGTGAAAATATTTTCCACAGTATATATATACTGGCAATGCATGCCAAGTCCTTAGTGGGCCACTTGGGCCAAGATCCCTCCAAGATCACAGATCATATCCTGTATATTTAGATGTCATGGCCTGTAAATATTTTCATAAACTAAATTCACCTATTCCAATTAAAGAAAAAAATTAGTTTTATTTGGTTACTTTAATACCCAAAAAAAAAAAATTATAAGCAATTTTCCAGCTCTGTACCTGTCTTTTTGGCCTTTGTGATTCTTGATATCTATGAGTTTCTTTCAAGAACATATCACATTTGCTTAATTTATAAATAAAAAGAAAAAATTTCTTTCAATTGGTTACTTCTAGGAACGAAAATGAGTCTCAGTTATCCAACCCTGGAATAGTCTTTTTGATTTTATTTGATTACACTGTGCAACAGTGAAAAAACTGCAAGTTCGTGACTATATGGGTTCGATTCTACTATCAAAATGTAGTAAAACCCTATACTCAGTTTGGCCAATTTGATGACCGTTTTTTTATGGGGCTCCAAAGTTTGCCAAAATTCCCCTGATGCCCAAAAAAGGTGTCATTAGTTTTTTGCCAAATAGCTAATCAGCACTTAATCATATCGCTTAACTATGTTCGGCAAAAATGTAACGAATAGTAGGTTGAATATTTCTTGCTAAAATTTTATGACAAAATACATTTATTTTAGAATTTTTTTTTTTAGAGTTATAAAAAAATTCTTTTATTTTAATTTTTTTATCATAACTTTTAGGAAATCCTGATTTTTCGTACACTATATTTGGAAAAATTGTAGCCACGGTAAAGCTGAATAACTTTTTTGAACATACCAATACAATCTGAACGTGTATAGATACCAAAAATAGGTCATAAATACTTCAAACTTGATGACGTACAGTACGTTTTCGTGTCATAATCCGAAGAACATACTATTGTTAGGCGATTTCGGTCCGATATTTATATATAAAATTTTAACACTTACAAAGTTTTTATAACCCTAATAGTCGCTTTTGAAAGTCTGTAACATATTCTATATTTCAACAGGGAGATTATTGCCTTAATGGTCTGAAAAGTTATAGCTTTTTTTAGAACTTTTCGCACGACATTCCTCCCAACGTGCTAATAGTAAAAATTTAACAAATATTTTACTGCTAGCGAATAAGCCATGTAGGGAGCAAATAGAACACGACCTGTCAGCATACACACATCCATGCATATTTGTTATCATCTTAACTGTGCGGTGTCTCGTTTACGAGTGTTGTATTTGTTTGCAACCAGAAGTGGGTAACAGCATTAACAATATTGCAACTGATGTTAAATGATTTTAATAGTGCCTTCATTTTTTTTACTACTTTCAAAGAGAGCATCATCACTCATGCCTGTTCATTGAGGTGTTAAGATGCAGACAATACGACCGCAGATAAGAAATACAGTAAAATAGGACATAACAATCCGTCATGTAGTTGCAATAAATGATATGGCAACTATCAACACTTCCGCTTGATTTTATCATTAAACTAAAAATATTGCTCTATACAAAAGAAGTATGTAGTTATTATTTTGTTACAAGTTTTTATTTAGCTTGTGTCGAAGTTAAGGTTATAGATATATCGGCATATAACCCTAATATAGAATATTTCCATAATCCACATATATATATATATATATATATATATATATATATATATATATATATACAAATTTAAAGGAATTCGTGAATAGTGTACTATAATACTCTGTGGCAGAAAATATTGTAGAAATATTTATTAAAATTTTGATGGTTTATACCTACGGTGACCAATCGTCCTATTTTTAACAAGGAAGTCCTTTTTTATACCCGATGTCCTTTTAGATAAAAAAAAATTAAAGTGTACTTTACGAATTGCATTTTTTATTACTTACAAATCTAGTAGATTTTGATAAGATTTTCCCTAAAAAAAAAAATCTAGTTTTAAATCTAAATTTTAGTTGAAATCTGTACTACTAATGGGTGCAACTGTGGTTTTCTCTTATAGTGCATGCAAAAATACTACGCTGTACAACAGCTTTACTTGCCAAGGTGAGAGTGTAGGTGAGGTGAATTTACCGAAACATTTTTTCCACGGCAGCTTAAGCAGGTACTCCCAATACTACAACAATTTACAACACCAAAAAATACATGTATTTTGTTGCTGGAAAATAGTCAACTTCTTGTCAAAGTCGCATAATCAGGCTTGCCATTTTAGCTCTTTCAGTGATACATTTAGTACATAATTTTCTAATTTAAATAAAAGTTCTGGGATACTGAAGTATATACAATTGAACTCTTTTTTTAGCTCCGACCAGCACTCAGGGGATGACCCCTACATTGCGCCGGAATTAGAAAGGAGAAGGTAGAGAATTTTTTGTAGCTATTTAAAACTTTTACTTCGCCTGCTATATATTTGCTACAGGGCCGGCGAAGGTGGGTGCTATTCCTGTGCTTTTAGTACATGATACTGGCAATCGCTTCCAGTGACCAGTACCATGCTTTCATCACTGATACAGGCCGACAACAACTAACACAACAATTCCCTAGTGCTGATCAGAAGAATTCGACACAATATTCATGACTGAGAGCGGAGTCGAACTCAAGATCCTCCGCTTCATAGTCTTGTGTTAACTTCAGCCAACGGCACCCTCAATGTGATATAATTAAGAAAAATTTATTGAAGGAGTTATCAAACTTTGTACTCTTATAATTTGACTGTTTCAAACGCTTGGGGTAATTTATTTAGCTTAAGAGGCTTAGGTATAAAAATATTCATATTTTTTTACCACTTTTACTAATTATATTAATAATATTGCATTTCAATATACTTATGAATATCTATCAACACTTTTGCTTATTTACCCTACGGCAAGCCTGAACTTTTAAAAGAAAGCAACAATTTATGTGGTTTGTGTGCAAACTTTTGACATTAGTCTGCTATGAAACCGATAAACACCTGGGCTAGTGGGTGTACCTGGTTAAGCTGCCATGAATTTTTCTAATAGAATTTGACATATCAAGAGGAAATATGTGCTATCACCTTTTTATTTGTTGTAATGAAATCTAGATGTATGATATATTTCCAAAAACGTTAAAGTAAATTGTTTCTATACAGATTTCAATCGAAATTTCTTAGATTTCAAGTAGTTGTTAATGCACTATTAAGGTTATACATTTAAATATGTATATTAAAGGCCTTATTCATAGGAAAATGTTTTATATACATATATGTGACAAATATTTTGTAGCTAATTTTCATATAAGCAGGCTATGAGCATAATATATTAAATAATGGTACAGACATACATATAATCAAATATATTTTATTTTACTCACCTCTTAGATTCACATAAAATTGTTTAAAATTAAGTATTTATCTATTATAATAAACGCCCGTCTCGGTAACCGTTTTACTAATAATATTTTATATCTTATACTGACATCTCTTTAAAAACATGTACATACTTACATACATATGTGTGTATACATGTTTGTCGGTATTAAAACATAACCACTTCAAGCATCATTAACGTTCTTTACTCCCCCTTTTGATTTATTTCTTTGAAAATCACACAAACAACAATTCAGTACGTGCCATGCACTAAAAAGAATAATGGATGCATACACACATGCACACATATGTATGTATGTACATACGTTACGGCATACACATTTTACTCATGACAGACTCTACAAAGTAGAGACTTCTGTATTAAAACAACACTTGCACTGTAGTTACGGTAGTACCAACAACAACAACAACAACAACAACAACAATATTAGGAATAACTTTTATTTTATTTCTTATATGATTGGCATTTTTTTTCACAATAGACACACAAACTTCAAATGCTTAAATTCTAATTTATCTTCTTCAATTATGTGAATTAGCATATAATATTAAAATATTAGCACATTTTAAAACATTTAAATTTAATTTTCAATGAATTTTAACACAAACAATAATTCGCAACGACCGACCCGAATGATGAACCAAAGAGAACTAATATTTTTGACAATTACAGCAGTGTTACCATAGGAGGTTGAGTTCGCGGTTTTAGTTATTTTTAATTGATTGATGTTGTATTGGGATTGTACTGATTGTGTTAATATTCTTGGAAATCTTGTACATTTAGTGTAGGTATGCACATACATACTTATGTGTGAGAATATATTAAGTACTTTTATTTGTTATCAATAGGAGACTAATTATAGTCGTAGGTATATAGATGGAGAAATGCATAAAATAGATTTATATTGAATAGAGTTTGCTTGTTGCGCTTTTTAACTTTTTTCACTTAGTCTGTGTTTATACCACGCAAGTCGTATTTTTAAGATTGCTAGTTTATAGACAAGAGATGCGAGGGGAACTGAAACCAGTACACTCTATGATGTACTGTCGATACGTTTTGCTTTCTCATTTGTAACGCACATATTCCTACACACAACTATGCACAACATATATGTCATATATTGATAAGACCTTCATTGTGTGAACGCCGAAGATAGTTCAAAGAAGCATATATAAGAATCTTAAAAATAAGACTTTCATGGTGTAAACACAGACTTATAGTCGGAAATTTTTAGATATTAATTTTCGCCACGTAGAAAAATATTTCTGGAATATTTTATACATAACAAATAATTATCGGTACATGTAAATAAAGATATTTTCAACAAAAAAGTTGTTTTATAAAACAAAATAAAAGAAAAAATTTAGCTGAAGACTATTGAAATTATTATTGTACTACGAGGAGAAAAGTTCGGCAATTATTAATGAAAAATGATATATGGCAAATGTCCAGCATGTCAGTGATAATATTCCAAAATTGAGTTGTTAACATTCATTGATCTATTGACCGTTACCGCAATTCCAGCCTCATCTTCGAAAAAGAAAACGGCTTAATCATACCTCCAGACCCCATAGCGCACCATACAGTGACACGTTGAGCATGCAAAGGCTTCTCAATAATCGCTCTAGAATTTTCAGAAGCCCATATATCAAAACAATGATATTGTTGGTGTTGACACAATTGAAAAACAAAGTTCTCGTTGAAAAAGTTACTACACTTCAATTCAACAATTAAATAATATTATATGGTTATATTAAATATCCTCATATCACCCTAAAATTTTTTTTACATTTTCCAATTCTACGACGATATTTCATATTGTCGACCTTCATACATATAAGTACATATTCATACATATAAGTACATATGTATGTATGAATACCTATAAATAAGTACATATGTATGTATGAATATCGAAAATAGAATGCCCACATTACTTTATAGTGTTAACAATACACATCTCCAATAAGAGAATAACTAAAATTGCTGATAATATAGAAAATGGTAACTCTGCATGCCTAAAGTTTTAGTACCCACTGGCTCACCATTGCAATCGGTCGTTGTTGGTTATCGTTCGTCTTATAATTAATTAAAATTCTAGTGCAAGTGTTTAGTGATATGCAGTGTTTAATATTATTAATAATTAATATGTGCCTACATATTTATGTAGTATATATGTACATAGATAAATACGCGTAGGTACGTGTACATAATATAATAATCAGCTAAAGTTGCAATGTCAATTAAAATAAGTACCTACAATGTACATACAGAAAGATGTAGATATGTACGAGTATGTATGTATGTAAATGCTTAGTAAAGCATGCAAAGCATAAGAGAAATCAAATTTAGTTTTGTTGTTGTTGCTTTTATTTGTTTGAAGTGTGTTTTGTTGTGCTGAAGACATTATTACAGAAGAAATGACCCGTTATTTATTTTTGCTTGTTATTGCATCATATTGTGTTGTTGTGTCTGGTATTCCAAACCAAAAATATTGTTTTTGTTTTGAGAGGTGAAAATTCGTATGTAAATAAAATATTGTGAATAAAACGGTCATCGGTTCGCGCGTTAAAAGAAAATCTAATTCGGCACTAGAGATAAAAATTTCAAAGTGATTTTGAAGAGTAAGTAAAATTTTATAGAATGTAGTTACCTACATGTATGTATGTGCATACCTGCATACATGTATGTACATACATATGTACGTATTTAAGTACGTATCTTTTTTATCTTGACGTGAGTCCCTTAGTAATTATTTTTAATATGACGTTTGAAAAGATTTTTTGGAATATATAACTTCTGAACTGCTTTTTAAAAGACAAGTGAAGTTTCAGACGAGCGAGCTGTTCCAGTGTGCGTAAGCAAATGGGTTTTTATAGCAAACTTGTCTAACTTAAACGAAACACAGTATGACATTTGATGTCATCGCAAACAAACATATTTCATATTTATTGCGTGGCATTGCCTTCGAAATTGTAAATTTTCTAAATGACAGCACAAATGCGATATCACAAAATGTCATAGTGTGTTCGCAATATTACGTTGTTAAGATTGAGTTGTCAAGAGCATTATTGCAAGAGTAAAAATTGCAAGATGTTTTACTGATTTTCGTTTTAACCCATATCGTCCCAGGGATTTGTTTTTTCGAGTAAGTTTATAAAACTTCGTAGTTAAATGGTAAATTGATTCCAGAAAATACGAATCAGATGTCCGATTTTTTTTTAATTTTCATAAAAAAATTTTTATAAAAATTTTCATAAAAATTTTTAAAAAATTTTTATTAAAATTTTCATTAAAATTTTCATTAAACATTTTTTTAAAAATTTGGATTAAACATGTTTTTAAAAATTTTCATTAAAAAATTTTTTAAAAATGTTCATTCAATATTTTTTAAAAATTTTTATTAAAATTAATTTTTTTAAATTTTTATTAGAAATTTTTTTTTAAATTTCAGTAAAAAGAATATGTTCTTAGTCTTTCCTAAGCAAAGAAAAAAAATTTAAATGCTTGAAATTTTCTGTTTGAGGAATCGAACACTGGGACGAAATGGGTTAATGGGCACCACTAGGCAACTCTTTGCGAATACAAGAGTAATATTTTTGTTGTATGTATGAAAGGTCTTAATAGTCAAACATTAAAATATGTTTATTTTTGCTATGGAAATTCATTTATTCTAATTTATATAAAAAATTTTAAATAACTATAGTTATTCTTTATATGGAAAAAAAACCCATTTTTTTGGTTAATAAGACTAAAAAAGTTTTCTTTTATTATGGACACGAGTATATCTACTGGATTGTGATTTTTTTTCGAACTGAGACTCCAGAAATTGCCTTGCATATACATACGTGTGTGAAGATAAATTTCGAAATTTGTAAGCCTTTTAGCCCCAATGAATTTCAAAGTTGGCGGATGAAATAAAATTTTCGGTATACGATAATTCGTCCTAAAACTAAACAGTAAAAATTAATTTTTAATATTCATACGAAGTTCATGTCTTTCACGTCCTTAGAAACAGGACATAAACGAAGAAGAGATATTTATATATAAACTTCAGACACTACATATAAACTTCTCTTTTGAAAATAAGTTAAAAATTTACCTACACGTTTTTGTAACCAAAGACGGAAAGGGCTTCCGTTACATTGCTGGGTTAGATTAGGTTGTAGAGAGGGGTCATTACGCTCATATCCGCGACATAGACCTAAGCCAGTAAAGCCTTTAAATTCTAGAAACTCCGTCTGAATGACTTAACGCCTTAATTTCTTCCAGTCAATATCTCTAAGCCGGTTTGCTTTTATAAGTTAATAATAATTTGGTATAACTATTTCGCTAGGTTTCGATTTCATTGTATATAAAAAATTTTAAATTCTAGAGCATATAATTCGAGTTCCTGGGAAAATTGGAATTCGTGGTGGACTAAACATTATTGTTTAGTCGGATTTTTAATAAAGAAATTTGGATTTTTAGTGAAGTTTTATGTATTGAAGTTATCTAAAAAGAATATGTCGAAAAATGGGGAGGCAAGTGACGAATAAAAATTATTGAAACTTGTAGCTCTTATGTCTAATGGGCAAAACAATTAACAGCGGGACTTTTAGTGAAATATCAGATATGAAATTTCTCTAAAGGATGAATTGTGGCGACCAAAATAGATTGGAGTTTGTGGATTTTATCTCCTTGCTTATCCCTAATAGTCAGAACACAACACTTTTTTATCTTGGACCAGCACTGAGGGGATGATCTCTACGTATGTAGCGCATTGCGTTGGAACTAGAAAGGAGGGGATAGTATTGAGGGGGTAGATAAAAGACGAGAAGACTTTTTTCACCTTTTTTACTTCGCCGGCTAATGTTTTGCTACAGAACCGGACTTTTATTGAAGAAATGTAGTTTTTTGGTGATATATGTATATCCTTCTGAAAGGTTCCTAATACATAGTAAATTTCACTGAAAATTCAAACTCGTTTATTGAAAAGGCAGCTGTTGATTGCTCTGGCTATTGTTAAAGAGTTCAGAACGAGAGCCATGAATGTGAATCCTGGTGTCGGCCTATTTAAATAACGGAGACATAGAACTTTCTTCTGAACAGTACTGACAACAATTGACACAATCGTACTATAAAAAGTTCGCCGGTGAAGTAAAATAAAACCCCTTATTCTGTAACTATTTGTCAACATCACGTCAAGACAATAACAAAAATAGAACTCTTACACACTTCTTGTGAACAACAAACTACTTCTGACAGTCTCTGTCTACTTCCTATGGCGTTTAAAATAGCAATTGATTACTAGAAATTGATAATTGTTGAGGAGAATGAGTACAGAAGTGTCCTATGCTTGGTTTTCACTATGTCATTTTTGTTGTCAAATTGTTCAAATTGTTGGCAATTGTATGAAAACGGGTTGTTATATGGCGTCATCTATGTTTGCAGTCAGTTATGCAAACATAGATGACGCCATATGACAACCCGTTTTCATACAATTGCCAACAATTTGGACAATTTGACAACAATTTGACAACAAAAATGACATAGTGAAAACCAAGCACTAATTTTGATATTGTCTTGACGTGACGTTGACAAACAGTTACAGAATAAGGAGGAATATAAAAACAATGTCTTCTGCAAATTCTTTACTCTCAACTGTCGCCACCTATAACTCCAATATTATCCCCTACCAAAAAAAAAATCATAGGGGAATTCAGTTAATGTTGTCAAATCGGCCCATCTGGCAAGATACTGTCAGCTGTTAAATATTCATTATCTGAAACATTATTTAATAAAAATTTTTAAAAAAAATTTAATTTCCAGATTTGAACTGAAGTCTGAATTAAGATTCTGGGCTTAATAAAACATATATATATATATATATATATATATATATATATATGTATATATATATATATATATATATATATATATATATATATATATATATCAATGGAATTTTGAATATGAATCCACGAACTCAATGAGAACCTATTGAATGAACACCTTCCATTTAAGGAGTATGATAGAAGTAAAACTTTCAGCCGCCTTATATTTCATATATATAATTTTTTAGTCCAATTCGCCGACATGTAAACAAGTTATTGCTATTTTCTTTTTCTTATTTATGGAGATAGTTTTAGAGGTGGGTAGTAAATATGACAACTCCATTTGTTAACTGGGGTGACAGTTTACAACTGATGCTTAAATGCTGTTTGTGATAATTTTTCTGGCTGCTGCACTGCCACAATTTTACGGACAACTCCTGCAACTTGCACGATTCTCGCTATGTTTGTTAGTTGGTTGGTTATTTTTGCTGCAAGGGTTGCACTTGCCATACTTGGGTAAGCACATAAATAAACATGATTATGCATGCTTAAAAAAAAAAACGAGCTGAAAATTAAATAAAAAGGAACTGTATATACATACATACTTACATTCATATTTTTATGTAAACAATTAAATATTTTTTATTTTTATGTTAAAAGTGAAAGTATTTTAATAACTGATTAAATAACAAAGAGTTAAGAAGATGTAAATGTACACCAAAAAAAGGAGTGATGAAAAGTAAAACATATTTTTGAGGACAAGATTAAAAACTGGCGAACATTGTGAAAGTAGAAACACAAATATATGTTAATATAAACACTAATTCATACATGTGTGTGTGTGTGTGTCTATACACTTGCAAGCATCATGAGTTTGTTAACGAACGTAATGATGATATGCACGAGTGTTTGTGTGCTGAGTGTTAACTTTGTTTTCTACAACATCAAAGTGCATTTTCACATTTAACCAGCAAAAGTTGTACGACAACTAAAGTGAGTTTAAATAAACTTAAAGAGTTCATTTAGTAATTGATATTTAAAGAGATCTACATTAAAATCCACGGTTCTCCTAATTAGAAATATCTTCCAAATGGTGGTGAGTTTGCGCTTGCAGGATTTTAATATTTGGATTTCAAAATAATTGCACGTGCTACGTTTTGTTGCCTGTTGTGTGGCGCTCTTTGTTTTGTTTACATATTTTTTTTTTTTTTTTTTTTTTGCTAGATATCCTTTTTATCTTGACATCTAAGAAATTTTGTTGTAACTGCTGTTTTTGCTGTTGTGTTGTCTTTAAGGATTTTAGGCACTTGATTACTTACAGTTTCATGCTTCATTTTGCATATTGCCCTTTTCATCATTCGCTGTTTATTTATTTATCTGTGTGTGTGTGTGTGTGTGTTCATTTTTTTAATGTGTATGTGCATATATATATTATTTCTTATTTGCTCCAAAACGGAATATAAAATGTTAAACATAAAGGAAAGAAAACAACAAAAACAGATGTTGGAAATTTGTAAGGCAATGAAGCCTAAAAATAAGGATGTGGAAGTACGAGTGAGTATTAGCGTCAAACAAAATATGACAATTTGTTAAATGTATTTTTTCAATTACTTGATTAAATATTAAAATATTTAGCAGCAATAAATTTGATTGTATATTTTTAAATGGCATTTTAAGCAAGTGTTTTGTTGCCTAACCCAATTTTTGTAACTCAATTCGGTTCTGTTATCAAATCAATAATACAAATTTGTTATATTTTTTATTGTTACAATTATTGAAATTTTTTTATTAAAAAGAACAGCATGTTTAAGGGAGTGATAATGTGCGTTACTTGCTTGGAGTATAAATCAATTATTTTTTTTTTTTTGCTTTGTGGGAGCATACGGCTGCCACAAAGCAACTCTACTCTACACGGTTTGCGGCCGCAGTTTCTGCTTTCTCCCATGAAAAATTATTTGTCTTATTCCTTGGACGGGTGCTTCTTGGTCGAGCGTGGTTCCTTGATTCTTTCACTGCTACGGGGATATTTTTTTAAGGTAATCCAATCCATCTTTATTGCCTATGCAATGTCTTCTTCAGTATGAGCTCCTTTTTTTGTCATGTTCCATAGTTCTATTTTATACCCTACAAAAAGGAATTGGAGGGTATATTCACTTTGTCATTCCGTTTATAACGCAGGGAAATGAGACCTAAGACGATTTGAGCATGTCCGTCCGTCCGTCCGTCTGTGGAAATCACCATTCAGTCCAAACGAAAAGAGCCAGACTCGTGAAATTTGGTATAAATATATCATGAAGGATAGCAGAGAACAGGTTCGTAAATGGGCTGAATCGGGCCAGAGGGAAAAAAGTTCCCCTAAGAAGAACTAAACAAACTTCTAAAAAACAACACAATTTTTAAAGTTTTTTTTTTTGTAATTTTGTTAAGCAAATAATTTATTTTTATGTCAGATAAGGTCCAACGCGTTAAACTTGGAGCCATAAAATCCAAAGAGTTAATTTTTGGACTCCACCCCCTTTAGTGGGCGTTACTATACGCAATAATAGTGCAAATTAACCAAATTGGAAAAAGCGAAAGAGATACATGGAATATTCGGAATATTAATCGTCAGGGTTGGGGAATTTCGTACTAACCAAAAAGGTAATAACTTAAAAATATGAATGTGGGCACTTCTCATATTCAATTTTCGTTAAAATATTGGTTAAATAGTTGATATTCCTACTAACTAGCACCACTTGAAACAGTGGAAAAATTGAACAAAGAACGCTGATGAGATGGCGTAGCGGCCTCGAAATCAGTACTGATCCGTTCTGCTGGTTTGATGATTATTGAAAAATATTCTTAATATTCCAATCTTAATATAAATTAATAAAAAATAGAATTTGAACAAATTCATTTATTAATAAAATAATAAAAAATGGTTTGCAGTCTTGCAGATTCGAACTTAAGCCCGTTGAAAAAAAAAAATATATTAACAAATTGTTTTACTTAACCGTACATTCCTTAAAAATAACATTTTTAATGACGAAGCTGAGACGTAACCTGGTACTCTTCTGCCCTACCCCTCCTCCCCCTTTGCTCCCTAAATGACCCTATAAAAGAAAGATTAAAAAAAATTTACATTTAATTATCCCAAACATTTATTTTTAGAGTTTTATGGCGCAGGTGAAATGTCTCCCCCACTGCCCTTGCCAGAGAGACCCCGACTAAATACAGTTTTAATACCCTCCAAAAAGAATTGGATCCCATAAAGTATATACATTTATTCTTGATCAGTGATGAAGTCTAAGTTGGTCTAGCAATTTCCATACGTCCGTCTGTGGAGAACATGATAAAGTGTATTTTTTGACACCGCCCCCTTTAGTGGGCGTTGTCGTACGATATTATATACAAAAATAGTGTAAATATTGAACAATTTGTATTCCTTAAGCCAATAAGAAGCTGGGATGTTCTATTATCCTTCAGAGGTGAATCATCTTCCCCACGGCACCTCCTGGAACGACTCTGTCAAAACAGAGATCTAAAATTTTTTGTACAGAAGGTACTCTGTCCCACCAAGTGGAGGGTATTTAAGATTCGAGCCGGTCGAATATAACGTTTTTAGTTGTTTTTTATGGTGTTGTCCCATCACCTCTTAGTCATGATATTTATCTCATTCCAAGTTTTACTATCCTCCAAAAAAAATTATCTTAACCCAAGCGTTAAACATATGGAGTTTGGTTTCCTAGATTTTAAAGCAGAGAAGAATCCAAGAACAATAAGCTGTTGCATGAATTAGAAAATCGTTAAAGCCTGAAATATTAAAGAACACAATTTTTATTTAAAGAAAAGAAGGCATTTTCCACCAGCAATTAATACGAAACCCCTTGCATTCGTTTGTATAAAAAAGGCACAGCAGTGACTGAATAGTTAAAACTAAGAATACGATAGTCCAAGAGTCTGGGTTCGATCCTGCACTCAGTCATAAATATGGTAACGAAATTTTTAAATATGCGATTAACGCAAATAATCAGTAAAGCAGCAGTGAACGCAATTTATGGATTGTTTCTGTATCGCTGGTTAAATTTTAATAGCAGCAAACTAATTTGGAATGTTTTAAGAAGTAAATACATGCATATATTTACATGTTTGTGTGCAAAATTAATGCAATTCCGAAACTTCTAGAGAAGATTCTTACTGATTACTTATATCATCAGATATCGTCCATTTTAACACCCTGTCAACATGGATTTCGTAGATCCCGATCAACAACAACAAATGTCTTGGAACTCACAACTATTATCAATGAAGGCTTTACAAATAAAATGCAAACTGACGTGATATACACTGATTTTAGTAAAGCGTTTGATAAAGTTAACCACAATCTTTTATTGCACAAATTATCGCTTATGGGCTTCAGGGAATGTCCCCTATATATGCAATGCATTGCGCTGGAACTGAAATCGAGGGGATAGTACTGAGGGGACAGATTAGGAAAGATGAGAAGATAGACAGTTTTTTTTTGTTGTAGCTATTTCAACCTTTTTTACCTCGCCGGCTAGTTTTTGCTACAGGGCCGACGAAGGTGGGTGCTGCTACTCTGCTTTTAGTACATGATTGGGTCAGTCGCTGCCAGTAATTGTCCAGTGATCAGTACTATGCCTTCATCACTGAAAACAGGCTGGCAACAACTAACACAACCACGCACTAATGCTGATCAGAAGAATTCAACACAATATTTCATGACTCAGCGGGGGCTCGAACTCAGGACTCTCCGCTTCATAGTCTCGTGTTCTACTACTTCAGCCAACAGCACCCACTTTAAAATGGCTAAACTCTTATCTTTCACAAAGAACTCAACAAGTCAAGTTTGGAAATTATTTATCAAAACTCATTCAAGTCCATTCTGGCGTTCCTCAAGGAAGTCATTTGTGTCCAATTCTGTTTACTTTATTCATCAATGATCTTCCAACCGTTGTTTTGGATGATGTTAAAATTTTCAAATCTTTTAACGATATTAATGGACATAATTTACTGAGAGCTGATTTTCAGAACTTTTCGCAATGGTGCAAATTTAATTTATTGGAGTTAAATATAAAGAAATGTAAGCACATGTCATTTTTCCGACACGTTCCGATTGAGACCTCTCATCATATAGACAACGATATCTTAGATAAAGTTCAGACCATATTGGATCTTGGCATATTGTTGGATCATAGCCTTAACTTTCGTGATCACATCTCCATAATGGTAAATAAAGCCTATGGGGTACTTGGATTTATGAAACGCTGGTCTAAGGAATTTCTTGATCCTTACATAACAAAACTTTTATATACTTCTCTTGTTCGACCAATTCTGGAGTATGGATCAATTGTTTGGGACCCTTGCTATTCTATCCATATTAATAGTATCGAATCGGTACAAAAACAATTTTTAATTTTCTGTCTCCGTGGTCTTGGTTGGAATTCCTATGTCCTGCCACCATATCATAGCAGACTTGCCTTAATAAAATTGCCTACTCTAAAAAGTCGCCGATCGATGCTGAGCGCTTTATTCGTTCTGGGCCTGATTCATGGCGATGTTGATTCGGAGTTCCTGCTTAAACAAATAAACTTCAACGTTCCTGCAAGACCTACCCGCAATTTTGAACTCTTGTCATTAAAATATTGCCGTTCTGTATATGCTAATAATGACTCTTTTCGTCGTGCATGTGTCAACTTTAATAAATGTTATCACATTATTAACTTATCTGAGAGTAATAACGTACTGAAAAGAAATCTTGTTAAACCAATTATTTTTATATTTGTAATAATGTTCAGTTATTCATATTTTAGTCAGTAAGGATGTAAATATCTATTGACCTAATAAATAAAATAAAAAATGTTAAGCGATATTAAATATTCAATTTACATACTCTTAAGCTAAGGACACACTATCGTCGCAATGTACCGAGGTTCGTCGGTTCACTGAAATACAATTATAATTAATCAGCTAAATTTGCCTTATTTGTCAACTAATTGAAATATAAGGAAATAATTATATTTCAATTATATTTATTCCAGAATTAATTAAGGAATAATGAAATTTTGGTTTAGTACTTATGACTTTATTGCAGTGAGCCGACGAAAATCGTTACAATGGGCCGATAGTGTGATCTTATCTTTATATTAAATATCTGATGTAAATACTTTTTAACTAATTATTATAATACCTACAGTTAAACTAAAATCTCTGGCGGAAGAGTGTAACTTCTCAATGTCTAATAAAGAATTGGTGTGTGTCCGCAAACAGTTAAATCTTTAATAAATAAATTGTGACAACAGAACAACACCATTTTGGAGATCCATAAATCAGTTGCTGTTAAAATATTCACAAACAGAACTGACACTTGTACAAATACAAACTGACACATTACTTAAGAATAAATGTGTGTGTGTGTTTTTGTGTGTGTGTGTGTGGGAAGCTTACATTGTTTAAATTAAATAGCCCCAGGTTAATTTAAGGGGTCAAAAGGCCTTCTTAAAGGCATTTTTATTACGAAGCAGATTTTTTTTTTAAGGAAAGAAATGTACAGAAGACTGACAACACAATAATTCACAAGTGATCGAAAAAAAACACTTTGAAATGAAGTTGCTATTCTCACACTATTATACAAAAATATCTATTTGCATTTTTTGTTTCATTTATTTTGTTTTTAATCCTTGAAAAAACGGGTTAAAATCAGGGTGCCCAAAATTGCGCTACCATTTTAATTTTAACAAGTGAGAACAGTATATTCGATCGGGTCGAATCTGAAATACCCTCCAAATATTTAGTAAATACAAATTCTATTTTATAAAGGTCACTCTGGGAGGGGCCGTGGGAGAGACATCTCACCTAAATCTTAGAAACTTAATTTTCGGGGTAGTAAAGTGTAGAAATTTTTTTTTTTTAATAAGGTCATAAGGTGGCGGAGGGGTATGGCAGGGGAAGATCAGAGAACATATTATCTACGTCGCAAAAGCTTATAAATTAAATTTTTAAGGAATGTAGCCTTAAGGAATAAAAATTGTTCAATATTTTAGCATATAATATCGTACGAGTTCAACGATAGACTTTACGTGTTTTCCACAGAGGAATGTATGGGCATCGCTAGATCGTCTTAGACTTCTTCACTGATCAAGAATATATATATACCATATGGGGTCCAATTCTTTTTGGAGGGTATTAAAACTGTGTTTTATCGTTGTCTATCTGGCGAGGGCCATAGGGGAGACATTTCACCTTTGCCATAAAACTCTAAAAGTAAATATTTGGGATACTTAAATGTAAAATTTATTTAAATTTCTTTTTCTTTTTTGATAGGGTAAATTTAGGGGAAAAGGGGGAGGAGTGGGAAGGACAGAGGAGTATCAGATTACGTCTCAGCTTCGTCATTAAAGCTTAAAAATTTTATTTTTAAGGAATGTAGGCTTAAGTAAAAGAATTTCTTAAATTTGTATACTATTTTTGTATATAAAAGCGCCACTAAAGGGGGCGGGGTACATGATTTATTGGCACATTGGACCTTGTTTGATATAATAATATATCATTGGCTTAGCAAAATTACATAAAAGAAATTTTTAAATAATGACGTGTTTTAGAGGTTGGTTCAGTTATTTTTAGGGGAACTTTTTTCCCTCTGGCCCGATTAAGCCCATTTACGAACTTGACCTGTGTTATCCTTCAAGATATATTTATACACAATTTCAAGTATCTTTCTCTTTTCGTTTGGACTAAATCGTGATTTACACGGATGGACGGACATGCTCAGATCGTCTTAGATTTCATCACTGATCAAGAATATATAGACTCTATGTGGCCTCAATGTTGACTTTCCTTTGTGCTTTGTAATATTTGAATTTTAAACACATATTTGAAGAATTAGAATATTTTGTATATTTCTATATGGGATTATTTTTATACTCTTATAATGCAGCCGTAAGGCTTTCTTTTTTTACAATTTGATTTAAAAACAAGTAAAAACCTTATATTCGACCGGGTCGAATCTTAAATACCCTCCAAATATTTAGTAAGTGAATTTAAAATGTTTAACTTGGTGGAACAGAATTCCTTTATATAATATCGTACGTCAATGCCCACCACAGGGGGCGGGGTTCAAAAATATACAATATCAAGTTTTCCACAGACGAACGTATGGGCATTGCTAGCCCGTCTTAGACTTCATCACTGATCAAGAATATATTTACTTTATGGGGTCCAAATCTTTTGGAGGGTGTTAAAACTTTATTTTGGCGGGGTCGCTCTGGCAAGGGGGAGACATTTCACCTTTTTCTTTTTTTTTTTTTGATAGGATCATTTAGGGGGTACGGCAGAAACAGGCAGTCATAAAATTCTAAAAATAAATGATTGGGATGATTTTATACAAAATTAAAAGAAAATTTTTTTTTTGGTAGGGTCATGTAGAGTGTGAAGGGGGAGGAGGGGGTAGGGCAGAGTAGTACTAGGTTACGTCTCAGCTTCGTCATTAAGGCTTAGAAATGTTATTTTAAAGAATGTAGGCTTAAGTAAAACAATTTGTTAAATTTTTACACTATTTTTGCATATAATAACGCCCACTTAAGGGGTGGGGTCAAAATTTTTTATTTTATTTTATGGCTCCAAGTTTAAGGCGTTGGACCGTATTTGACATAAAAATATATCATTTGCTTAACAAAATAACCAAAAAACTTAAAAAATTATGTTCTTTTTTCTGGGTTGGTTTAGTTCTTCTTAGGGGAACTTTTTTCCCCCTTGCCCGATTTAGCCCATCTTCGAACTTAACCTGCTCTAAGCTTCAAAATATATTTATGCCAAATTGTAAGGGTCTAGCTCTTTTTGTTTGGACTGAATCGTGATTTCCACAGACGGACGGACGGACGGACGGACATGCTCAGTTCGTCTTAGATTTCATCACTGATCAAGAATATATATACTTTATGGGGTCTGAGATGGATATTTCGATGCGTTACAAACGGAATGACAAAGTGAATATACCCTCCAAATTCTTTTTTGGAGGGTATAAAAACAAATTACAACAACTTTTTTTTTGTAAGTATGTTTTTAACGAACATTAATATTGCTATATGAAATTGAATTAAGATTTATAGGCTAATAGTGGGTTGTTACAGTTCTCGTATGCAATTTCCTAATAAAATATGTTTAAATAAAAACTGTTATCATATTCAACTAAACCACCACAATAAGTTGTGACAAACAGAATACACATGAGCACTGTTGATGAAAGCGTTGCGGCCTTCGAAAACAGCTATTCTGCTCTGCTGTGTAAGTTGAATAACTAAAACTGATGATGACTTTCTTTTGTGCCTTGGAATATTTATCATGTCTTTCTGAATTTAAAACCAAAAATTTCAAACAATTAGCCTATAAATCTTAATTCAACTTTTATTTTTTTGTTTGGAATGTAATTGTACGAGAGAAATAATTCTATTCAGGAATCTGTCGTACAAGTATATTTTATGTAAAGGTACGGAGTAGCAGGCTTTAAAAAATAAACTTTTCTTTGTATGAAATTTTTCAGAAGCATTTTTTGATGTACTAGATTTTCATTGTATGGGATTGTTGAGAATTTTTGACTCTAAGTCCCGGTTTACACTATGCAACTTTTGTTGCAGCAATTCTTATTTTGTGTGAGAGTCCTAAAATAGGAATATATACCATTTGTATTCCTTTCTCGCTCTTCCTCACTAAATATCAAGAATTGCTGCGACAAAAATTGCATAGTGTAAACCGGGACTAAGTTTCATGAAAGTTTTCCATGGTAGACAAGCCAAAACGTTGAAAATAAATTAAATGAGAATTGTAGAGGCCTTTAGTATAAATACTTTCTGAAAAAACCACAACCATGGATCAAAATTATAGCAAAAGTTACGAAATATCTGTTTGGCTGTTTGTTTTCATAATGGAAACACATGTACAGACACACACATACTCGTACAATAGCATATATGCAACTGCACAAAAACAATTATTAATCATACTCACACTCGTACGTCACATACGAAATAATCTTCATACAAAACCTTCATTAGATCGGAATGAAATATTAAATGAAAGATTTTGAAGAGAAGGGATTTCATTATGAATTTGTTGCTGGCTGCAGCATCATCACTTATAATACCGTTAGCGATGAATTTTTGCTGCTGCACTTCCTTCCGCTGTTATCTATGTATGTGTGCACATGTACCCATTGCAGTTGAGTGTGTTTTTGGGGTTTTATTTTTTGGTTGCATTTGACAACAAGTGTAAATATTAGTCGTTTGCTAATTTAATGATTCATCGTTGTGTGCGAAATTAAAGCATGAATGAATGAGCAGCTTGAAAATATTTACCATCCCACTGGAGTACAGCGGGAGTCTAGTGCACACAGAGGCACACACAAACACACAGCCATACAATTATGAATCAGCTTACAAATAGAGGATTTTAGTGTCCTGATAGACGGCGACCGGCGCTTAATGCAACCAACTAGAAAAGTAATAATTGAAGAGAATTGAATTTTTAATTTTGTATTGATTTGTTGATGAATGGCTTGCCTGTAGGATTTTTGCGTCCTTATCACCCGTAGTGACGTGTTTGCGTTTTGACTGCTCTGGGAAGGATTTGTCAAAGCGTAATTATTGGTCCTGCCATAAACTTGTCATGTAACAGCAGCTGCAGCTAGAATATTTAAACTGAAGTTTCTCATTCCAGTTATATACATACGTGCGTATATATAGACGAGCCATGTTCAAAAAGTAAGCTGGAGTTTAATTTTTCTCAAGAAGTCGATTTTTCTTCAACAATTTCGTTGTTGTTTTGGTCCCAAAGTAGTTCCCTTCAGGTATTAAACACTTATAACACAGTTTTTTTCTAATCTGTTCTGATCTATAATTTTTGGCATGTCCTTGAGCTCTTTCTCAGATTCGGGTTTCGTCTTTTCATGATTCTCTTAATTCTGGGAATGCGAAAAAGTTGCAGGAGGGCAAATCTGGGGAAGAAGGTGGCTGAGGCGTGAGTAATTTGTTGTTTTGGGCCCAAAACTTAAATATTTGTAACTTCCACTAAGAAAATTGAAAATTATCAAAAAATCGGAAAGTTTAATGGTTTTACACCGTTTTGAAAAAATCGAGTTTGAAACAGATGTCTACATTTTTAGTTCCTAGGAAGGTTTCCTGATTACTCCCAAGAGGCCGTCACTATGTTTGAATGTCGTATAAGTGTTTGCTCGTAGTGTATGTACCCTGCAGGAAGTCAAACACATTTTTAAGTAACTTAAAACTGGTTTTTAAATAAGCACAACTAGTGTATAAAGTGACTTTTTCCCTTGTCGTCGACACATTATATTAACATATGCATGTCATAGCCCATCCCTGCATGACTTTTTAATTGATTACTAATTACTTATTTTTCAACCAATTTGCAGTCAGTTTAATTTAAATTATTTAAAACACTTTTTTATTAATTCATTTCTAAATAGTTAAGTTTCAATCAATTTTTTATTAAAAAAAAATCCATGAGTGTTCGAACTCACGAGCGATGTGTTAACGTTGCTGTCTTGCTACCTCATTTTTTATATGTACGTATAACCACGTCACTATTCTCTTTGCTGTGCATAAGACAAAACCGAAGACCAACATAAAACACTTTTTTAATATTACAACACTTAAATCTCCGCTCGCCGATATCGGATCGCCTTAATTTTTGGCCTAAACTCTTCGTCGAAACCCGCACTAGCGTTTTAATCCAAAAATTAATAAAATCGGCTATGAATTTCCGGAGAAAATCGCGTGGGAAAATTATATGAAAATCGCCCAATTAACACTTTCAATACCGACTGCCAATCAACAATAACAAACAAACAAACTCTTACACTTACACTTGCGTATGTATTGAAACTGATAGTTTACTGCCCTAGAGGCGCGCGTATAGATGTTAACACATCAAAAATAATAAAAATGATATCTTTTTGCAACGTTGATACTGATTTTAAATAAAAATTCAAGCACATTTCATGACTTAAAATGAAAATTAAATTCAAAATATTTAGGTTTTTTTTGTTTGGCTGATATCTGCATTAGATTTAAACCAATTTGTAGTCAGTTCCAAAATAGTTCATTTATAATTAGTGTTTTTATAAACCGATTATTTTATTTCCTAAAGGGTATTGTGTGTGTGTGTGTAAGTATATGACCCGCTTATAACTGTTTTTTTTTTTTTTTTTTTTAGGAGTAGGACCAGCACTCAGGGGATGACCCCTATATATGCAATGCATTGCGCCGGAAACGAGGGGATAGTATTGAGGGGACAGATTAGGAAAGATAAGAAGATAGACAGTTGTTTTTGCAGCTATTTCAACCTTTTACTTCGCCGGCTAATTTTTGCTACAGGGCCGACGAAGGTGGGTGCTGTTACTCAGCTTTTTAGTACGTGATCGTGTCAGTCGCTGCCAATTATGCTCAGTGACCAGTGATTATGCCTTCAGGCTGGCAACAACTAACACAACCACGCACTAAAGCTGATCAGAAGAATTCAACACAATATTTCATGACTCAGCGCGGACTCGAACTCACGACCCTCCGCTTCATAGTCTCGTGTTCTACTACTTCAGCCAACGGCTGTGCCGAATCGAACCAAACTAATCGTGTTTCAAATAGTTTTTTCATACGTGAATATTTTTGAGTTATACAAAAAAGAATATTTATCAATTATTTTTTTCCAAGTAGCTTTTAAATGGATCTATCGATCGATTCCATTTTAAAAGCCATATCGAGCTCTACCAACCGGGTCAAAATCGATTGATGCATGAGTGGGATATCGTGAACAAAGAAATTCAAAAAAGTGAGTTTTTAAAAGAAATTCAGCATCGTTATACAATGTTACAATGTGTTTAAAATGAGCGACAAGTTGCAGGGATGACCTTTACGATCAACTGTTTACCATATTCTTCGGTCTTCATACCCAAAACTTCCAAAAAAATTAGATTTCATGTGATTTCTCTAATCGCGATTAAACGATTGCCCATAACAATTTTCTTTGCCTTCTCAACATTTTCATCATTTTTTTATGTTCTGCGGCGTCCAGGACAACCATTGCCATTCAGCTGCATTTGAGGATGATGTTGGCTGAAGTAGTTAACACGAGATTGGGTCCTGAGTTCAAACTCTCACCCAGCCATGAATATTGTGTTGAATTTTTCTGATCTAAATTACAGCACTCTTCTGGTTGTTGTTGCCAGCCTGTTTTAATGATGAAGCCATAGTCACTGGTCACTGAACATAATTGGCAGCGACTGACCCGATCATGTACTAAAAAGCAGAGCAACAGCACTCTCCTTTGTCGGTCTTGTAGTAAAAATATTAGGCGGCGAAGTAAAAAGGTTAAAATTGCTATAAAAAAACTCTCTATCTTCTCATATTTTCTCATGTGTCCCCTAAATACTATCCTCTCCTTTCCAGTTTCGGCGCAATGCATTGCATATGTAGGGGTCATCCCCTGAGCGCTGGTCCTACTCCTAAACAAACATCTTCAAGACAAACTGTAAAAATCTTGTACCACTTGTATAGATTTTTCTGACCCAGAGTACAATCACCGTAAACATTTCAAGTGATTTTAAGCAATAAATTTAATATTTTTATATAAAATTTTATGTGACTTTGTCATTCCGTTTGTAACGCCGCAAAATATCTATCTGAGACCCCATAAAATATATATATTCTTGATCAGTGATGAAATCTAAGACGATCTGAGCATGTCCGTCCGTCCGTCCGTCCTTCTGTATAAGTCACGATTCAGTCCAAACGAAAAGAGCCAGACTCCCGAAACTTGGTACGAATATATCCTGAAGGATAGCAAAGGTCAAGTTCGGAAATGGGCTGAATCGCATCAGGGGAAAAAAACTGTGGATAAGAAGAACTAAACCAACGTCTAAAAAACAAGATAATTTTTAAAGTTATTTTGTAATTGTATATTTAAAGTTATTTTGTAATGATATATTTTTATGTCAAGGAAGGCCCAGCGCGTTAAAATTGGAGGCATAAAATAAAAAAAATTAACTTTTGGACCCCGCCCCCTGTAGTGGGCGTTATTATATGAAAAATAGTGTAAAAATTTAACATATTGTTTTACTTAAGCCTACATTCCTTAAAAATTAAATTTGTAAGCTTTAATGACGAAGCCGAGACGTAACCTGGCACTCCTCTGACATACCCCCTCCTCTCACTTTGACCTCTAAATGACCCTATCAAAAATAAAAATAAAATAAAAAAATAAATTTTACATATAATTATCCCAAAGAAGTATTTTTGAAGTTTTATGGCAAAGGTGAAATGTTTCCCCCATGGGCCTTGCCAGAGAGAGTTCGCGAAAAAATGCAGTTTTAGTACCCTCCAAAAAAAAATTGGACCCCCCTAAAGTATATAGATTCTTGATCAGTGATGAATGCTAAGACGATCTAGCAATGGCCATACGTCCGTCTGTGGAAAACATTATATAGTCTATTTTTGGACCCCGCCCCCAATAGTGGGCGTTGAAGTACGATATCATATGCAAAATAGTGTAAATATTGAACAATTTGTATTCCTTAAGCCAATAAGAAGCTGACATGTTCTCCGATCTTGCAGAGGTGAAGCGTCTCCACTACGGGCCTTCCCGGAATGACTCTGTCAAAATAGAGATTTAAAATTGAGTACAGCGATGTCTTAAAGGAACTCTGTCCCACCAAGTTAAACATTTTAAATTTACTTACTAAATATTTGGAGGGTATTTAAGACTCGAGCCGGAACGTTTTTACTTCTTTGATCCTTTTTTCTACAGCAGAAAATTGCCGGATACGCAAATCACTTCTAGGACGCTCACTAATAAATTAAACATAATAAATATCTTAAACTGTGAGCATATGATCCAGACGATACTAACAACTTTGAAAATTAAAACCGTAATTGCAAATTATATCTTGAACAGACCTCGTATATAACTTTTTGTTACTTACATTATTTCATCTACTGACTTTCAGTTATTTTTATTATAATTTTTCTTTTTTGCAATTCTATCGAAGCTCATTTAGTCAGTTCTTCATGCCAAACACTTGCCAGCTCCCTTTTGGCATGTCTTTTTTTTTTTTTTGCTGAGTATCATAAGTAACCGTTAAATGGAATTATTTGTGGAAAATTTGATTTGTGTCTGGTTAACGTTTGGAAGGAAACGCACACTTCAACTATGGCAGATTTAAATGCTGCAGCAAGAACATCGTTGCCATCCATCACCATCAATATCAGCAATATAATAACCAGAGCAGCATAAATTAAATCAGTTGTGTGGTTTTAATATTTACTTTAGGAAATTAAGCTGAAGTGAGCAAAAGAATGAAGTAATAAAAGAAAGATTTTCTTTTTTCTTGTTGCTAGACAAACAATATCTAATATTTTTATTGAATAAATAATATGCACAACTGAATGCTGAAATATCATAGACCAACCAAACAACCAATAAGTCAAACCAGAAAATTTTCCATCTTCTCGCTCCTGGAATACTAAAATTATGTAAGAAAGAAAAAAAAAGAAACCACAAGCAGGAAATCGTGAGGATTAATTATGAAAAGGAATGATAAAAATCGTTTTTGCCTTGTTTTCATTTCTTAAGGATTACAGATTTGAATTCTTAAAGCTTGTCGAGCAATTAAGTTAAAAGCAATCCAAATATTATTTCTCTAACTAAAGAGATTTATTTAATTGATTATTAACTCGATTGGAAGTAAAATGATTATTGTAGGAAATTGCTGATGATGCTCGAATATTAATTGATGGTACTGCGGGAAGCCTTTTAGAAATCGTTTATTAATTATTAAAACACTTCGTACACTCGTGTGCCACAGACTAATTTGCATGCAGTTAAAGTTATTTGAAAGAGGATTTAATCTATTGCAATTCAAAGCAATTATTATTATTTAGGATGCTGTGGGAAATTGGAATTAAAATTTACTCATAATCAAAAATAAAAATTTATATGCAAGAGATCTGGAATGCCTCAAGTTAGAAATCATTTTCGTGCTGGCAACAAGAGTAGTAAACAAGTAAAAACGTTATATTCGACCGGGTCGAATCTTAAATACCCTCCAAATATTTAGCAAGTGAATTTAAAATGTTTAACTTGGTGGCACAGGGTTCCTTTATACAATATCGTGCGTCAACGCCTTCTGAAGGGGGTGGGTTTAAAAATAGACAATATCATGTTTTCCACAGACGAACGTATGGGTATTGCTAATCAAGAATATACATATTAACTTTATAGGATCCAATTCTCTTTGGGTATAAAAACTGTATTTTGCCGGGGTCGCTCTGGCAAGGGCTGTGGGGGAAATATTTCACCTTTGTCATAAAACTCTAAAAATAAATGCTTGGGATGATTATACACAAAATTAAAAAAAAAATTTATTTATTTTTAATAGGGTCATTTAGCGGGCAAAGGGGGAGGAGGGGGTAGGGCAGCAACAGGCAGTCATAAAACTCTAAAGATAAATGCTTGAGATGATTATATACAAAATTAAAAAAAAAAAAATTTTTTTTGGTAGGGTCATTTGCGGAGCAAAGGAAGAGCAGGGGGTAGGGCAGAAATCGGCAGTCATAAAACTCTAAAGATAAATTCTTGGGATGATTATATACAAAATTTAAGAAAAATTTTTTTTTTGGTAGGATCATTTGGGGGGCGAAGGGGAATGAGGGGGTAGGGCAGAGTAGTACCAGGTTTCGTCTCAGTTTCGTCATTAAAGCTTAAAAGTGTTATTTTTAAGGAATGTAGGCTTAAGTAAAACAATTTGTTAAATTTTTATGCTATTTTTGCCTATAATAACACCCACTAAAGTGGGCGGGGTCAAAAAATATTTTTATTTTATTTTATGGCTCCAAGTTTAAGGCATTGGACCGTATTTGACATAAAAATATATCATTTGCTTAACAAAATAACCAAAAAACTTTAAAAATTATATTGTTTTTTCTGGGTTGGTTTAGTTCTTCTTAGGGGAACTTTTTTCCCTCTTGCCCGATTTAGCATATCTTCGAACTTAACCTGCTCTAAGCTTCAAAATATATTCAAGAGTCTAGCTCTTTTCGGTTGGACTGAATCGTGATTTCCACAGACGGACGGACGGACGGACATGCTCAGTTCGTCTTAGATTTCATCACTGATCAGGAATATATATACTTTATGGGGATATTTCGATGCGTTACAAACGGAATGACAAAGTGAATATACCCTCCAAATTCTTTTTTGGAGGGTATAATAATAATAAAGCAGGGAAATTGACGCTGACGATTGTAGTGGTCAGTGGAAATGGAATAACCCACATCTAGATCATCATAGAGGTGCTGCTTTGGCTGATTGGAAGCGACGCTAGTCTATCAGTATAGAGGTCATTCGTTCAATTCTCGTTAAAAATCCTGAGGGGTTTGTGACATTTTCAGGTAGCACAATGGCATCTTATGCCATTTCCGAGGCAGCATGAAGAATTAATGGTCTCAGTTTAAATGCCAGAACTATTGACTTTTGTGTAGATAATCTGGCAGCAATGAGGACCCTGGATTCGAAGGTGATAAAGTCGAAATGTTTAGTGGCATGCATTCAATATCTGGCTCAACTTAAAAGACATGATGACATAATGAAGATAGTTTGGGTTAAAGGGCATGAAGGAATTCAGGGAAATGAAATGGTGGACAAATGCGCAAGAGCAGGTTCGGCCTTGGATAAAATACTCTCACGTAGGGATATTTACATTCACTCAGTTGAGCTGCTGAACATAATTGAGGAGTGGGCAGAGAGGAAGCTGACAAGCAGGCGGTCAACAATTACCACCTGTGGGGTCTCCAAAACTCTATGGCCCTCAATTAGCAGAATTAGGATTAGACTAGAGCTTCTAACTTTTGGGAAGAAGTCGTTGGCACTCCTGGAAGAGGTCTTGACGAGGCACTGTGCAATTGGGCACATGTCAGAGCGTTTGGGCTTTCCCCATGATGGTCGCAGCAGAAGCTGTTTCGAGGAAGAAGAAGAGGAGTCGGTACAGCATTTTCTTTGTGACTGCCCGCTCCTGCAAGAGAGTAGTCTTAGACATCTAGACTCTCGTTTCTTGCGAGATCAGGACTATCTCAGGGATGCACCGATGGCTGCCCTGGCGGGCTTTGTGAGAAGTTCTGGGTGGTTCTCAGAAACCAGTACTTCGTTTTGAAAGGATTCTGTAGAGTGTAGCCCTCTGGGCATCACAATAGGCGTTTATGGCCTCCGAGTGTTGCCCGCTAACTGCGGCCAGCCCTTTTCAACCTAACCTAACCTATTGCATTTATTTGGACCCAAGTGGGCTGGATTTCTTAATCAAAACTGGTAGCCTGTGCAACCTAACCTAACCTAGCTCATACTTGTATGACCAGCCACATAAACAGGCCAACCAAATGATTTTGTTCTATGTCCTCTATAGAAATGACTTTATAATTTGTACCAGCGAAACGGAATTTGGCTATAGTAAAGTATATACGATTTAAAAAAAAAGAATAATTAACTTGAGCTTTTCTCAACACATACAATTATATTTAAATTAAAATGGAACCAAAATTATTATTTTACGTCAACGCCCACTAATCGAGGCGGGATCGACAAATGGATTTTTCTGATTTTCTGGCTGCAAGTTCAACGCTCTGGACAAAATTACAACAACAAAAATCTTGAAAAATTATGTTGTTTTTTTAGAGGTTGGTTTAGTTCTTCTTAGGGGAACTTTTTTCCCTCTGGCCCGGTTTACTTGAACTGTGCTATCCTTCAAAATATATCTGTATCAAATTTTAAGGATCTGAGTCTTTTCGTTTGGGCTGAATCATGACGGACGGACAGACGTGGATAGATCGTCGTAGATTTCACCATTCATTAAGAATATATGTATATTCTCTATAGCGATTTAGAGCGATACTTCGCTACGTTATACACGAATGACAAAGTGAATATACCCCGATTCCCTATAAAAACCATTGTCACATATATCAATTATATGGCGACATGAAAATAAATACATGGGTACTGATGATGGGTGTATAGCGTTTTCCGAAAACGTCAGTTTTCTAGTTTGAAGTGTCAGTTGGAATATTGATTTTTTTACAACCTTTGAATATTATTTATTGTAAAATTTTTTTTTTTGCAAAATAGATTTAAAACAAGTAAAAACGTTATATTCGATCGTGTCGAATCTTAAATAACCTTCAAATATTTAGTAAGTAAATTTAAAAGGTTTAACTTGGTGGGACAGAGTTCCTGTAAGAAATCTCTGTACCCAATTTGAAATCTCTATTTTGACAGAGTCATTCCGGGAAGGGCCGTGGGAGGGAGACGTTTCATCTCTGCAAGGCCAGAGAACATCTCAGTTTCTTATAGGCTTAAGGAATACGAATTGTTTAATATTTACACTATTTTTGCATAAAATATCGTACGTCATCGCCCACTAAAGAGGGCGGGGTTCAAAAATAGCCAATATCATGTTTGCCACAGACGAACGTATGGGCAATGCAATGAAACCGTCTTAGACTTCACCACTGATCCAGAATATACATACTTCATGGGGTCCAATTCTCTTTGGAGGGCATTAAAACTGTATTTTGTCGGGGTCTCTCTGGAAAGGGCCGTGGGGAGAGACTTTTCACCTTTGCCATAAAATTTCAAAAATAAATGTTTGGGATAATTAAATACAAAATTAAAAAAAAAAAATTTTTTGTTAGGGTCATTTAGTGGGCAAAGGGGGACGAGGGGGTAGAGTAGTACCAGGTTATGTCTCAGCTTCATTATTAAAGTCTAAAAATTCTATTTTTAAGGAATGCAGCATTAACTAAAACGATTTGTTAAATGTTTACACTATTTTTGCATATATGATAACGCCCACTAAAGGGGAGGGGTCCAAATTTTTGATGTGTTAACATCTATACGCGCGCCTCTAGGGCAGTAAACTTTCAGTTTCAATACATACGCAAGTGTAAGTGTAAGAGTTTGTTTATTTGTTGTTGTTGCTTGGCAGTCGGTATTGAAAGTGATTATTGGGCGATTTTCATATAATTTTCTCACGCGATTTTCTCCGGAAATTCAAAGCCGATTTTATTAATTTTTGGATTAAAACGCTAGTGCGGGTTTCGACGAAGAGTTTAGGCCAAAAGTTAAGGCGATCCGATATCGGCGAGCGGAGATTTAAGTGTTTTAATTCGGAGTATTAATTTGGAGTAATATTAAAAAAGTGTTTTATGTTGATCTTCGGTTTTGTCTTATCCATAGCAAAGAGAATAGTGACGTGGTTATACGTACATATATAAAAATGAGATAGCAAGACAGCAACGTATGTAGCTTATGTACAAACATAACAATGTATGTATGTACATTTGTCTGTTGCTTTGCATTCTCTTTGATTTTTGTGGGTTTAATATAAAATAAATAATATTTTTTTCATTTTGAGTGCATCTACTTAGTGCGTCGGTATTAAAAGAAAAAAGAAAATATATGGCAGAATATCGGAGGAAAAAGAGAGAGCAGGCACAGCTTCTTGCTCAACCAGTCTGTCCAGAATATAATAAAATTTATTCATTTTTCACTTCTGCCCTACACCGAAAATGGTTCACGCGAACTAGAAGAGGACAATAATAATGGGTGGTGACTTTGATACGAATTTTTCAACCGTAGAAGCACTACCTCTTATCGAATTCCTCTACGATAAATTCAAGCTTACCATGAATACTTCGTTAGAGTCCCCAACTACTATCCAAGGAACTACAATTGACGCTGTTTTCTCTCGTTATATCGATAGGATACAATCAAAAGTTTATGCTTCATATTTTAGCTATCACAGACCAATTTTAACTGTGTTGAAAACATAACATTAATAAATTATACAAAGTAAAATTAAATTCAATAAACTATTCTTTTTCATTAAATACTTTATATTAACTCTACCTCCGGGTTTGTGGGTCTGTGTTCATAGAAATCGAACAGGTACCGTGTAACAAAAAGGTGTTAACACATCACCCGTGAGTTCGAACACTCATTGATTTTTTTTTTATTTATTTTATTTTATGCCTGCAAGTTTAACGTGTTGGACCTTCTTTAATATAAAAATATAACATTTGCTTAACAAAATTACAAAAAAACTTTAAAAATTATGTTGTTTTTAGAGGTTGGTTTAGTTTTTCTTAAGGGAATTTTTTTCCCTCTTGCCCGATTTAGCCCATCTCCAAACATAATCAAGATATATATATACCAAATTTCAAGAATCTGGCTCTTTTAGTTTTAATCGTGATTTCCGCAGAAGGACGGACGTGGGGACGGACGGACATATTCTATTTTGGAGGGTGTAACAAGGACCAAGCTATACTGGTTTTAAGCTTCATTAACTTATTCACTTTTTCATATCAAAACTTTCTTCTAGAAATTTTATTATACGGAATATAAAACAAATATTTTACAGATCATTACAAAAAGATATATGTGAAATAAGAAAAATAAATATTTCTAAAAACCAATAAAATGTTATAATTAGATTTCATTTAGGTTCATATTATTTTGTTTTATGTGCCCCTTAAACTGCGACATTCTGCATACTTTTGTTTGTTTGTCTGCATGTTTGTTTGTTGAAATCATTAAAATTCTTTAATAAACATTAACTTTTTTAATTGCCTAACCACAGATAGAAACACCTACACACACAGCAAAATGACAGACGAACAAACGAACAGCCAGTTGTATAAATGTACAAGACAGCATTTCTAATTGTAGCCGTAATAATAATGAAAAAGAAACTTCTCCTTTTTTTATATTGCTGCAATAAAATTTTTGGTTTAAGGCAGCAATTTCAGTTGAAAAGAGTTGCTGCTGGAATGGCTGTTTGTTGTGCTCCCACATGGCAAGAGTGAAGGGGATTATTGTTGCGGAGTTGATGGTGAAGGATGTGCATGACTTAGATTTGTGACTGTAGACAGGAAATATTTCATGCAATAAAATAAAACTTTTCCAATTAGAAGCCATTATGCGATCAAAGTGACAATTATCTCGTTTCGAATTCAAATGAAAATGAACAACTTGGAGAAAATATACTAGAACAGAAAAATCCAACTCCTATTTATTAACTGCTTTATGAAATGAAAAAGGATATACAAGAGTGATGTTCATTTAAATGATTATTTTGTGTTCAATGGTGCCATAGAAAAATGTATGTGCAAGCATCGTTGTGTCCTGTAAAGTTGTAATTGTAAAGATAATTTCATAAATAGATCTTTTAAGTAAAACCGGAGTAGCAGATGGTTTTAAAGCCGACCCCGCCGGCAAGGCTGTATTCTGCTTAATATCTGTCATCTAAATTTTCAGGTACTTAGTAAAAGCTTTGCCATATAAGAATATGGGTCGCTACAGTCGGAATTTCAGCCTAAAATACAATGGCTTCATTTGGGAATTCGAAGAGGTCGCCTGATCTAACGCAATATCTCGCTATCGCTATCCTATTGATAGATAGTTGGCATTCGACTACAGGTACGGAGGTAGTGTGTATCATTAAAAATCGTCGCTTTGTTGTCGATAGAAATTTAGATATTATCCAATATTTTTACCGACAGTAAAAAGTTTAGGTTCTGAAGAATAATGACGTCTGGGATAAGCTCACGACCTCAGTCCTATTTTGGAAGATCAGCTTTGGTATTGTAGCACAGGATAATGATATTATTGATGCCTATATATATCATGTCACTTCATCCCTCCATGAGGTGCAGCTGGTTGGTCATGTGTCATAGAGGATTATACACTAAGACAAATCTTTCCTTAGCGACTGTGGCAGATTCATTGGTCTGAGCTGAACATAGAGAATGATAGTCATGCTTTTCTAAGATCTAGGCTTAGCATTCTCCTTAGCACGAAGCTCACTTTAAGGGTTCAAGAGGAAAGTTGTAATCCTGGTGCATATTGCAGAGGGGACTTGAAGCACGCATAAATTCAGGGTCTTTTCTGCTAAGATTATTTCCCGCACATTTCGACTGCTTCAGATATATTTGTGCCGAAATTAAAATAGAATGGAATTGAAGTTTATTATACCCTCCAAAAAAGAATTCACATTGACATTCCGTTTGTAACGCAGCGAAATATCCATCCCAGACCCCATAAAATATATATACATATGTATTCTTGATCAGTGATGAAATCTATGACACTGTCCGTGCGTCCGTCCGTCTGTGGAAAGCACGATTCAGTCCAACCGAAAAGAGCCAGACTCTTGAAATTTGGTATAAATATATCTTGAAGGATAGCACAGGTTACGTTCGGAAATGGGCTGAATCGGGCAAGAGGGGAAAAAGTTCCCCTAAGAAGAACTAAACCAACCTATAAAAACAACATAATTTTTAAAGTTTTTGTTTTTAAATTTTGCTACGCTTGATATATTTTTATGTCAAACAGGGTTGGAGCCATAAACTATTTTTTTGGTTTTGGACCCCGCCCCCTTTAGTAGGCGTTATTATATGCCAAAATAGTGTCAAATTGTTTTACTTAAGCCTACATTCCTTAAAAATAACACTTTTAAGCTTTAATGACGAAGCTGAGACGTAACCTGGTACTCCTATGCCCTACACCCTCCTCCCCGTTTGCGAACTAAATGACCCTATCAAAAAAAAAAAATAATACATAAAAAAAAATTTTAAATAAATCTTACATTTACATAGTTATCCCAAATATTTATTTTTTGAGTTTTATGGCAAAGTTGAAATGTCTCCCCCACGGCTCTTTCCAGAGAGACCCCGACAAAATACAGCTTTAATACCCCCCAAAAAGAATTGGATCCCATAAGGTATATATATTCTTGATCAGTGATGAAGTCTAAGACAATCGAACAATGCCCATACGTCCGCCAGTGGAAAACATGATATAATGTATTTTTGGACCCCACCCCCTTTAGTGGGCGTTGACGTACGATATTATATACAAAAATTGTGTAAATATTGAACAATTTTTATTTCTTAAGCCTATAAAAAGCTGAGATGTTATCTGATCTTGCAGAGGTGAAACGTCTCCCCGACGGCCCTTCCCGGAATGAGCCCCACCAAAATAGAGATTTAAAATTAGGTACAGAGATGTCTTAAAGGAACTTTGTTCCACCAAGTTAATCATTTTAAATTTACTTACTAAATATTTAGAGGGTATTTAAGATTCGACCCGATCGAATATAACGTTTTATTTGTTCTCTTTTACTGGCTGAGAGACCGATTTGATCCATACAAAATATACAAATTTAACAAATATCGACCCACTGTACTTTAACGGCATTGAGTGAAGAAGACAATGCAAATCATATTTTATGCTTGACAATGACAAAGTTTAAAACAAACCCAGCAGAACAAAAAGTAAAAAACAAAAATATATAACAAAATATTTAAATTGTTATAAAAATATTGTGAGACAGAAAATAAACAAGTAGAATGAAAGCTAAATTTTGGAAAACATTTTCAATACATGTTTTTTTACGAAACAAAACTAAACTAAATACAACAATAATGGAAAAGTGCAGCAGGGAATAAACTTCTTAAATGCTTGAACTACAGAAAAAGTGGTTTTTGTGGTCGATTTGCAGCTTTTAATTTTCATTTAAGCACGTAAAAGGAATTCTTTGCCAAAATTACACACATTCTACGACTTCATGTGTAACTTCAACCTTAAATTAGCTAAATGATTTAATTGATGAAACCAAAAAAAAACAAGTAAAAACGTTATATTCGACCGGGTCGAATCTTAAATACCCTCCAAATATTTAGTAAGTGAATTTGATATGTTTAACTTGGTGGGACAGAGTTCCTTTATATAATATCGTACGTCAACGCCCACTAAAGGGGGCGGGATTCAAAAATATTCAATATCATGTTTTCCACAGACGAACGTATGGGCATTGCTAGACCGTCTTAGACTTCATCACAATTCTCTTTGGAGGCTATAAAAACTGTATTTTGGCGGGGTCGCTCTGGCAAGGGCTGTGGGGGAAACATTTCACCTTTGTCATAAAAGTCTAAAAATAAATGCTTGGGATAATTATATACAAAATTAAAATTTCTCTTTTTTGATAGGGTCATTTAGCGGGCAAAGGGGGAGGAGGGGGTAGGGCAGAAATTGGCAGTCATAAAACTCTAGAGATAAATGCTTGGGATGATTATATACAAAATTTAAAAAAAAAAATTTTTTTGGTAGGGTCATTTAGGGGGCGAAGGGGAAGGAGGGGGTAGGGCAGAGTAGTACCAGGTGTCGTCTCAGCTTCGTCATTAAAGCTTAGTGTTATTTTTAAGGAATGTAGGCTTAAGTAAAACAATTTGTTAAATTTTTATGCTATTTTTGCCTATAATAACGCCCACTAAAGTGGGCGGGGTCAAAAAATATTTTTATTTTATTTAATGGCTCCAAGTTTAAGGCGTTGGACCGTATTTGACATAAAAATATATCATTTGCTTAACAAAATAACTAAAAAACTTTAAAAATTATGTTGTTTTTTCTGGGGGTGTTTAGTTCTTCTTAGGGGAACTTTTTTCCCTCTTGCCCGATTTAGCCCATCTTCGAACTTAACCTGCTCTAAGTTTTAAAATATATTTATGCCAAATTTCAAGAGTCTAGCTCTTTTCGTTTTCGGACATGCTCAGTTCGTCTTAGATTTCATCACTGATCAAGAATATATATACTTTATGGGGTCTGAGATGGATATTTCGATGCGTTACAAACGGAATGACAAAGTGAATATACCCTCCAAATTCTTTTTTGGAGGGTATAAAAAAAGTGTTTTGCTTATCAGCATTTCTCTGGCTTTAATAATGTAAAAGATTTTATAAAAACTTGATAATTCAACTTTAATAAGATTTTAACAATTTCCTTTGCATGAGGAATTAACTACTAATGCTATTGATTAGGCAACAGGTCAGGCGTTGGCAGCTGGTTGTCAGCACCTGGCAATTATTCAATTTTATTTTATTAAAAAGTTTTTTTCATTTTTAAATAGTTGAGAATAGTTTATGTAATCCGCTTAGTGGAATATAAAAACTTTTTATATTAATATTCCAAGAAATATGTAAAATTTTCCATCTTTGGAGTTCTCGTTTTATCTTTTCTCATGTCTAGTTACCACCACTGAATTTTCTACAAAGACATCAAATATGAAAAGAACAAAATTAATTTTAGCTGGTTAATTTTCGGTACCAAAAAAATTCTATTGCCCAGTCCCGGAATCCTATTTTTGATTTAATTTAATTTTTAATACCAATTTCTACACTTCTTGAAATATAAAATGGGTTAAAAAAGCAACAGAAATTATTTTAAACTGCAAGATGGGCCAAAGGAAGTCATTCGATGTTTTTTAAATGAAAAACTTCGATTCTCTTTCTTGGTTATGTTTATTTGAACCTTTAGAATTTTATTGGTCAAGTCGAGAAGATGATATCGGTCAAATAGGCGTCGTCACAATTGATTGCTATACGGGCTCGTTTTATTGCATTTTTCATTACTTAAGCGAGAGCTTCGGGCGCCAGATTCTCGCACTGGTATCGAATGTTGTTCTTGAGGGCTCCCAGGGTCTGGGGATTGCTCACGTAAACACGGGACCCCAAAAAACCCTACAAAAAAGGTCTGGAATGGTTAAATCGGGCGATCTTGCGGGCCAGTGTAAATCGCCAAAACTAGAGATGAGGCGGCCCGGGAACTCTGCTGTCCTATTGGAACCACATGTCGTCCACTCCTTCCTTATTCGTTCAATTGCGGCAGAAAAAACTTGGTTAACATGGCCCTATAGCGCGCACCGTTCATTTTTGTTGGTTGACCAGAGGCCTCTTCGAAAAAAATGGCCCGATGACTTCTCCAGCGTGAACTGCGTACCATGCAGACACTTTGAGTGGGTGCAATGGCTTCTCGTGCAGCACTCGTAGATTTTCGTTGCCACAGAAGCGATAGTTTTGCTTGTGCAAGTACCCGCTGAGGAGGAAATGAACCTCATCGCTTATTTAGATTTTGGTCGAAAAGTCGTCCAGTTCGTCCTAGACATTGAAGATGGGGAGTGTATCGCTCCATGGCTTGTTCACTTGTATTCTACATCTGTCTAGTTCAGAAATGTCAAAACAGATTTGACATTGGCCGCCATTTGCAAAAATAAGAGCATCTTCCAATAGGGTGATTTCTTTAGACCCACCTTGTAGTTACTTTTCTATACCAAAAATCAATTTTATTTGTCCAGCTCTGGAATGGCCTTTGCTGATTTTCGTTAGCAGTCCAATACCGGAGTCTCTAGCTTATCCGAGATCTTCGGAAAACTGAATTCATATTCAGACGGTCAAACGGACGGACATATGGCCATCGTTTATTCGACTTTCTTATATATACGGACCCAGACTATATACAATTGTGGGTGATGTTGGCTGAAGTAGTAGAACACGAAACTATGAAGCGGAGGGTCCTGAGTTCGAGCCCCCGCTGAGTTATGAAATATTGTGTTGAATTCTTCTGATCGGCATAACTGCGTGGTTGTGTTAGTTGTTGCCAGCCTGTTTCAATGATGAAGTCATAATCACTGGTCACTGAACATAATTGGCAGCGACTGACACTATTATGTTCTAAAAGCAGAGTAACAGCTACACCCACCTTCGTCGGCCCTGTAGCAAAAATTAGCCGGCGAAGTAAAAGGTTGAAATAGCTACAAAAACAACTGTCTATCTTCTCATCTTTCCTAATCTGTCCCCTCAATACTATCCTTTCGTTTTCAGTTCCGGCGCAATGCATTGCATATATGGGGGTCATCCCCTGAGTGCTGGTCCAAGAGAAAAAAAAAATTATGGAGGCCGGATAATAACATATTTGATATTACACTTAGAATGAAAGACATACATGTAACCCTTCACCATTTTTGGTGTAGGGTACACAAATTAAATCGCTTAATACCAAATATTAAACCCGAAATTGATTTGGATAATAGTTTAGGCAAAAAAGACAAGACTTAGACTCACCTAAATCTTAATAGAACCAAAATTCTTATAGAATTCAGAAGATGGCCTCCAGATGGTCTGGTAGCTACATTCACTGGCCACTGTAGTTATGGGTTCATGCCGAAGGAATACATCTTCTTTACAATGATTATAGCCACAGTTGCAATGAACAGGAAGAGGAGGGGGAGGAGGAGGAGGGGGAGGGGATCTTGAAGTGTAAAAATTCTTCTTAAAATACATTTCGCTTTTAGAATAATTTTTGGGAATCTAGCAGTTAGAGGACTCCAGGTGTTGAAGAATGCCATCTTAAACAATTTTAATTTATTCACTCTGTCCCTCTGAAAAAGAAATTAAAAATTTGTACACACTTCTTGCTTTTTGTTGCCATGTTTTTATCTTCTTCTTTAGCTGGTTGCTTGTAAAATGTCTCTCTCTCTCTCTCTCTCTCTCAGCAGCTTCCATTTTTGTTATTTTGATTTTTTTTTTTGCTACAAAAATAATAAAACCTTTATTGTTGTTGACGTCGTTGTCGTCCTGTGTGCGATAACGTTTTAATCCTTTTAAAAGCATCCATTAGGAGTTTTTCCTCATTTTCTTTTTAATTTTTCCTTACACTCGTTATACTCTTGGTATCATTGGTCAATGATTTTATTTAATTTTTCGTTTTTTTCCTTCCTTTTTCATACACACTTTTCTTGTGTTTCTTTCTTGTCTGGTTTCTGGTCCATGAAACTTTCTGCTAAGAAGTGTACATGGAGTTTTGAAATTTTCAGAGCGGCTTTTAAAGTTTTTCTCTTCCTTTTTTTTTCTTATGCTCTTGCAGATTTAAGTGGTAAATGTAATTCAATTATAGTAATTAAATGCAAGAAAAAAGTTAATGAATTTTAAAAACTGAAATTACGATTTTTTTCAATGCCCAGAGTTCGCAAATTTAATAAATCACTTGGGGAGAAAGAATTGAATCAGGGTTAAATGGATGGCAACTGTTTACGATATTAGAGAATTTCAGCGAAAGCAGACATTAAGTGGAAACTGTTTTGTTAAATTTGTTTTAAAAGCATTTCAACTTGAAATTATAAATTAGAAGGTCGTGCATATTCGTACATACCCTGCAGGAAATGTCAATAGGGGAACTATACTGACATACTATTGACACAGTCACCAATACTAGTGACTTGTAATACTCCAGACAGTGCTATGTCTACAGTATGGCATTAAACATATGACATTGGTACTAGTAATTCTGTAGTACTTGTCATTAATTCTAGTCGGCACTCGTCTACAATTTTGACGCCTTTCAGAAACAGATGTCGTTAATGAAATTGCGTACGTTGTTAACTTTTGGAAAAATATTAAGATACTCAAAACTATAAATTCGTAAAAGTGGTTTTTTTTTTAAATATTAAAACAAAAATTAATTCCAGTCATCATCTGCCTGTGCTACAAAATGTTTTCAAACAGCGGCAAATATGAAAATGTATACGCTTTATTGACAATGTCACCAAAGTTGTGGACAAGAGTAGTGACTTGGGGACAGTCGTCTCTATAGTTTCACTGTTATATATATGTATATTCCATGTGGCACTGAAAATTCGACTTTTAATTTTTATAAAAGTCCAGGTCTTAGTCTGAAAACTAAATTATGAAATACGAGGAAAATCGGACTACTCCAACCCGTGCCCCACTGATGCCAAAGTTCTATCTTAACGAAATTCACCAAATTACCTGATTATTATCTTTGCTGTTTCTGAGAAAATCTCGCGAGATTAATCCATTTCACAAATTCCATAGATTTTCTTTCTATGATGTTCAAAAAGAATTCCGTCTGCGACGCAGCGAAATATCCCTCTAAGACCCCATAAAGTACAAGGTGGGCCAAAAGAAATCACCCAATTAGAAGATGCTCTTATTTTTGCAAATGGCGGCCAATATCAAATCTGTTTTGACATTTGTGAACTAGACAGATGTAGAATACAAGTGAACAAGCCATGGAGCGATACACTCCCCAAGAACGCGAAATAATCGTGTCTATTTTTTTACATAACAATTCGTCTGTGGTGTTGACGCAGCGCGAATTCCGTTGTCGATTCCCCGGTCGTCCGGCACCGACTGCACAACCGCTGCGCAGTCTGACCATAATCCTTAAAGAGACGCTCCCAAGAGTGGCCGGCACTGGAGCGCCCGTTCTGCCGAGAATATCGCCACTGTTGCCGAGGATGTCGAACTGTCGCCAGAAACATCAAACAGACGCCGTGCCTCGCAATTAGCCATCAACCGGTCGTCCCTCAGGCCAATTTTAGTAAAACACCTGCGCATGTTCCCGTACGAAGTCCAGTCCGTGCATCAGCTGCTGCCTGTCGACCGTCAAATGCGTGTAACCTACGCCCAAGCCATCCTCAATATCGAGGAAAAAGTGACCAGCACACCGCTGGTCAAACGACAACAGTGGACGGTGCGCGCTATAGGGCCATGTTAATCGAGTTTTTTCTGCCGCAATTGAACGACTTAGGACTGGAGGACATGTGGTTCCAACAGGTCGGAGCAACGGCACACACTGCGCGAGCCACAACCGATATTCTGAAGGCAGCGTTCCCGGGTCGCCTCATCTCTCGTTTTGGCGATTTACACTGGCCCGCAAGATCGCCCGATTTAACCGTTCCAGACTTTTTTGTGGGGATTTTTGAAGTCCCGTGTTAACGTGAGCAAGCCCGAGACTCTGGAAGCCCTCAAGGACAACATTCGACACGAGTGCGAGAATCTGTCTCCCGAAGTTCTCGCCGAAGTGATGTAAAATGCAATAAAACGGGACACTCCGCTTCATAGTCTCGAGTTCTACTACTTCAGCCAACAGCACCCACTCTACTACAAAATCATTACCTTGAATAGATATTGCCTCTGTTTTCATTATATTTTGTAATTTATTTTATTCCTCTTTCAGCGGAATATTATTACTCTTATAATTTTCTTTTCTATATATTTTAATATCATTCCAAGTATTTAGATCATGTCCTAAGACATGTGTTAGAATTTTAACCCTAGTGCACTCCTCAGAGTTTTATTCCATCTATGATATATTTCATAGATAAATAAACAAGGGATGTGTAGGACACGATTTAAAAAAGCAATCTTGTCTTTGAAATGGTATTTTGAAACAAGACAAAGAATTCTTGCCTTGTGAATTCTACGCTTCATGCATATTTTGAGCCCCATCTGATTGCCTGGATTCTTTGTTCGATGCAACACATATGCGTTGATCGTTTGCTTTGCTATTTCTATGGAGTAAATCCGTCGTCAGATCCTAATCGATATTGTTGTGTTGTACAATTGTTTCACAAAACGATATCGAGTGACTTCGTAGGCCACACAAATAAGTGTTATAAAAGTTTGCATGGGATTTTACAAAAATTAAAAATTGATTTGTCTTCTAAAACATTCTAATGCCATTCTAATACAAATACAAATGTGTGTGTGTGTATGCAGCTGATAAAATTCAATTTTAATACTAAAAAGTCCTTATTTAATTTTCATATTATTTTTTTTCTCCAAATAATAATAAATCAAAGAAAAGCAAAGTAATTTAAGAAAAAATGCCAACAATTCGTGTTTGCTTATTTGAAAGAAAAATTCCTTGCCAAACCCACAACAAATCTAAATTTCCATTTCATCGATTATACCGTATAATGGGCATGTCATTAATCTTTTGCAGTAAACATTTTCGTTTGTGACTACAGAAGGAGGAGGAGGAGGAGGATGGCAAAACACATTTTTCTTTTCCACGTTTTTTTTTTCAGCTTGTTGTTGCTATGGTTTTGGCAGACAGGCGGGAAATTCTATTTGCAGCAAAGCATCTTCAGACAAGGTAGTGTCACGTCAACAGCTGTTGTTATTATTTAGCAGACATGTGATGTAAAATGATGTATTTAGAAAGTGAATTCGGAATGGATATCGATCGATGTTATATTGCATGTGTATTCAAAAAGGAGCATATTAAATTATTTATGGTACCAAAATAATTAAAAAATATATATATATATATATATATATATATATATATATATATATATATATATATTTATACATACATATACATATAAAATAAGCTTAAATAATTGCGAAATTAAGCGCAAAAATAACAAAATGTTGTCAACACTGCAAACTATTGTTTTTATAGAACAATTCTTAGCTGTTATTGTTTTCTTTGTCTCTTACACCTACAATTAGATTTGGAAACGAGTCAGTGAGTTGTAGTGTGACGTAGTAAGAAACTAAAACACTAAAAAGGTTATATTCGACCGGGTCGAATCTTAAATACCCTCCAAATATTTAGTAAGTAAATTTAAAATGTGTAACTTGGTGTGACAGAGTTTTTTTAAAACGTTTCTGTACCCAATTTTAAATCTCTATTTTGACAGAGTCATTCCGGGAGGGGCCGTTGGGGGGGGGGGGGCATTTCACCTCTACAAGATCAGAGAACATCTCAGCTTCTTATAGGCTTAAGGAATACAAATTGTCCAATATTTACACTATTTTTGCTTATAATATCGCACGTTAATGCCCACTAAAGGGGGCGAGGTCCAAGAATGGACTATATAATGCTATATTAAATTGAATTAAGATTCTATAGGCTAATTGTTCGAAATTTTTAATTTAAATCTCAGAAAGACATGATAAATATTCCAAGGCACAAAGGCAAGTCAACATCACCTTTTGTTATTCAACTTACACAGCAGAGCAGAACAGCTGTTTTCGAAAGACGCAACCCTTTCATCATCAGTGCTCATGTGTATTGTGTTTGTCACCACTTATTAGGTGGCTTAGTTGAATGTGAAAACAGTTCCTATTTACACAAAATTTTATTGTGAAAAAGAATACGAGAACTATATCAACCTGATGTTAACATGTTATTGTTATAATACCCGTGTTACCGTTTGATTATTTTTCTTCATGTCCCATTTTTTTGAATTTTTTGTTCCATCATACCTAAGTCAAACTTTTTTGGTTTGAATTTTATACTTGAGTACATGTGAACGCTTTTCCAATTTCCAAGGCATAGCTTGAATTTGTATGTAGTAAGCCACCTAATAAGTGGTGACAAACACAATACACATGAGCACTGATGATGAAAGGGTTGCGTCTTTCGAAAACAGCTGTTCTGCTCTGCTGTGTAAGTTGAATAAAACTGATGTTGACTTTCCTTTGTGTCTTGGAATATTTATCATGCCTTTCTGAGATTTAAAAACAAATTTCGAACAATTAGCCTATAGAATCTTAATTCAATTTAATATGGACTATATAATGTTTTCTACAGGTGAACGTATGGGAATTGCTAGATCGTCTTAGACTTTATCACTGATCAAGAATATATATACTTTATAGGGTCCAATTGTTTTTGAAGGGTATTAAAACTGTATTTTTTGGGAGCTTCTCTGGTAAGGGCCGTGGGGGAGACATTTTACCTTTACCATAAAATTCTAAAAGTAAATGTTTGGGAAAATTAATTTAATTAATTTTTTTTTGATGGGGCCATTTAGGGGGCAAAGGGGGGAGGAGGGAGTAGGGCAGAGGAGTGTCAGGTTACGTCTCAGCTGCGTTAAAAAGATTTTTTTTAAGGAATGTAGGCTTAAGTAAAACAATTTCTTAAATGTTTACACTATTTTTTCATATAATAACGCCCACTAAACGGGGCGGGGTTCAAAGCTTAATTTTTTTTATTTCATAGCTCCAAGTTTGACGTGCTGGACCATCTTTGACAAAAAAGTTTATCATTTGTTTAACAAAATTACAAAAAAAAATTTAAAAATTATGTTTTTTTAGAGATTGGTTTAGTTCTTCTTAGGGAAACTTTTTTCTCTCTGGCCCGATTTAGCCCATCTCCAAACTTAACCTGTGCTATCCTTCAAGATATATTTGTACCAAATTTTAAGAGTCTGGCTCTTTATCTTTGGGCTGAATCGTGACTTCGACAGACGGACGGAGGGAGGGGCAGACATGCTCAGATCGTCGTAGATTTCATCACTGATCAAGAATATATATACTTTATGGGGTCTCAAATGGATATTTCGCTGCGTTACAAACGGAATGAAAAAAAGAATATTCTCTCCTATTCTTTTTTGGGGGTTATAAAAAGGAATAAGTGATTATTGATTATTCTTGGTATTTGTTTTAGCTTCCGATTCAATTGAATCGAAGTTTAAAATAATATCTGCAGTTATTCTAAGAAATATTGTTCCCTGATGATCTGCATAAGCCCCAGTGAGATATGCTTAGAAACTGGCTAAACCCCTCAATAATCAATTTTAAAATTTCCTATAATTTTAAGTAATTTATTAAAATATACATAAATATTGTATGTTTATAAAAGTTTTTATTAATTCAAATAGACGATCCCTTGAAAAAGTAGAAAAAAAATCTACGAAACGTCGGGAGAAACTGTAATTAAAAGTAATTTTACTTACATTACAAAAGAATTTGGTCAATTAGCTAAAATGTAACTATTTAAACAAATCAATTTTAATTTTTTTTTCTATATATTTTGGATAGTAATCATCAGGGATACTTGTAATATTTAAAAATTTGTATGAAACATCTAAATATCAAATATTCGAAACAAAAAAAAATTGTTTAAGCTCTAGTTAAAAACAATTTAAAAATACCTCAGCAATAATTTTAAACTCTTCTGGTTTCTTGACCTCTTTTTAATTATTATTATATTCTGATATTTTTAAGCTTCAAGTCTCTTTATTTTAATTTAATTTTTAATTTCAATATTTCGTCACTCCTTTGTGTGACTTCTTCAATGAATAAAATAATTAATTTCCTGAAGAAGACACACAAAGCAGTGACGAAATATTGAAATTAAAAATTGAACTAAAATAAAGAGACCTTAAGCTTAAAAATATCAGAATATAATAATAATAATTTTAAACTATATTGAAAATTATATTTCTTCGAAAGCTATTTATTTGTGAAAAAACATCCGGATCTAATAAAAATTAATAGGATGAAAATCATTACAGTTCTCGTATGCAATTTCCTACTAAAATTTTTATAAATAAAAACTGTTTTCATATTCAACTAAAACACCTTAAAAAGTACAGCCAAATAAAAATACTCATGAGTACTGATGATGAAGGTGTAGTGGCTTTCGAAAACAGCTGTTGTGCTCCGCTGCTTAAATCAAATTATTTTAAACATTGCCTTCGTGCATTGACGTATTTATCAAGCCCTTCTGAATTAAAAAAAAATTTTCAACAGTTTGCCTATCAATTTTAATTGAATTGAATACAGCAATAAAAAATTTCGATACAAAATAATTACATGAAAATTTCCATAATGTTTTTGATCTAAACTTGACAGAATTTTCAATTTATTTATGCGATTTTAGTCAATTAGTCAGTACAATCAAGCCACGCTTTGGATGAATATTGTATTAATTTATGGTTTCATATTTGAGGCACCACTTAAGTTTGCCAGTAATCGTCTAAATTGTACAGTTTTTAGCCGATTTCTGTTAACCACTTAATTTAGTAACAAACTGAATTTCATACACACGCATACTTTAAAAATGTTCCCCAACTGCGGGCTATTATGGCTGTAAAACTGCGCGTACCTCGCAAAATGCAAACGTCTGCATGTGCTGGAGTTTTATTAATTTGTTAAATAAAAAATTGTGTTTTTGAGGTTTTTTCATTTCCTCTCATTGTGTTTTGTTTGCTCGGGGAATGAATGAATGTTGGGTGAAATGTTTTCAACCACAAGCAATAAATTTGCAGTTTTCCACAGAAGACCACAGAAATTTGTCGGGGTGGTGGGGGAGGAAAAATCAAAAGCTAAATATAATTGATATAAAGTGATTGCAAACGCAAAATGTTTGGCTCCTGTGTAAACTACTGTTTTGCAAAAATATAACATTTTCTTAATAATTGTGGCTTTCACGAATGACCGCAATTACCGCGATTGATTTAAAAGAAACTTGTTTCCACAAGGGCATAGAAATTGTGAAAATAAATTTAAACAGGGAAATAATGCCGCAATTTAATGGTAATTTTCATGATTCTACAAGATAGAAATATTATGGCAGTGGCAATTTTTTTTTGTTGCTATTTTTACTGGTTTATAATATCCTGGAATTTATATTAAATTGAATTAAGATTCATAGGCTAATTGTTCGAAATTAGTTTTTAAATCTCAGAAAGACATGATAAATATTCCAAGGCACAAAGACAAGTCAACATCAGTTTTTGTTATTCAACTTACACAGCAGAGCAGAACGGCTGTTTTCGAAAGTCGCAACACCTTCATCATCAGTGCTCATGTGTATTGGGTTTGTCACCACTTATTAGGTGGCTTAGTTGAATGTGATAACAGTTCCTATTTACACAAATTTTATTGTAAAAAAGGATACGAGAACTGTATCAACCTGATGTTGTTAACATGTTATTGTTATAATACCCGTGTTACCGTTTAACACGGGTATTAAAACAATAACATGTTAACATCAGGTTGATACAGTTCTCGGATTCTTTTTCACAATAAAATTTGTGTGTAAGTTGAATAAAACTGATGCTGACTTTCCTTTGTGCTTTGGAATATTTGTGTGTCTTTCTGAGATTTAAAAACAAATTTCGAACAATTAGCCTATGAATCTTAATTCAATTTAATATAGCAATATAAATGTTCGAGAAAATACTTACTACTCAGAAAAAATTACGTAGTATAAAACCGAATTAATGTGCAGTTTTTCTGAACATTTCTTACGTTATCTTCACCGTAAACGCTTGTAGTAGAAAACTAAATAAATCGTTCAGACTCGTGACAAACGTGCATTCAGTTTTTTATTTTCTAAAGTTCAACTTACACAAATGTAAACGTGGGTTCAAAAATATACTATGGACGTTTACACATAAAATTTTTTGATGTCTTAACATCTATACGCGCGCCTCTAGGGCAGTAAACTATCAGTTTCAATACATACGCAAGTGTTAGGTGTAAGATGTAAGAGTAAATCATCGTTTGTTTGTTCGTTGCTTGGCAGTCGGTATTGAAAGTGATTATTGGGCGATTTTCATATAATTTTCCCACGCGATTTTTTCCGGAAATTCATAGCCGATTTTATTAATTTTTGATTAAAACGCTAGTGCGGATTTCAACGAAGAGTTTAGGCCAAAAATTAAGGCGATCCGATATCGGCGAGCGGAGATTTAAGTGTTTTAATTCGGAGTATTAATTTGGAGTAATATTAAAAAAGTGTTTTATGTTGATCTTCGGTTTTTTCTTATGCATAGCAAAGAGAATAGTGACGTGGCTATACGTACATATGTATATAAAAATGAGATAGCAAGACAGCAACGTATGTAGCTTATGTACAAACATAACAATGTATGTATGTACATTTGTCTGTTGCTTTGCATTCTCTTTGTTTTTTGTGGGTTTAATATATAATAAATAAAAAGTATTAAGGAAAAAGAGAGAGCAGGCACAGCTTCTTGCTCAACCAGTCTGTCCAGAATATAATAAAATTTATTCATTTTTCACTTCTGTCCTACACCGAAAATGGTTCACGCGAACTAGAAGAGGACTATTTTCCAATGCCAATAATAATGGGTGGTGACTTTAATACGAATTTTTCAACCGTAGAAGCACTGCCTCTTATCGAATTCCTATACGATAAATTCAAGCTTACCATGAATACTTCGTTAGAGTCCCCAACTACTATCCAAGGAACTACAATTGACGCTGTTTTCTCTCGTTATATCAATAGGATACAATCAAAAGTTTATGTTTCATATTTTAGCTATCACAGACCAAGTTTAACTGTGTTGAAAACATAACATTAATAAATTATACAAAGTAAAATTAAATTCAATAAACTATTATTTTTCATTAAATATTTTACATTAACTCTACCTGCGGGTTTGTGGGTCTGTGTTCATAGAAATCGAACAGGTACCGTGTAATAAAAAGGTGTTAACACATCGCCCGTGAGTTCGAACACTCATTGATTTTTTTTCGTAAACTAAACGTGTGTTCAAAAATAAACTATGAGCGTTCAATATCCTTATTACTAAACGCGAGTTTGGTTATTTATCAGACTCGTTCAGTGAATTTAATAAAAGAACCATTTGAATATTTTTAATTTATTTATTAAAACTTTTTCATATTTTGAAGATATTTTGCTCCTCCACAGGAAAAGTTTTGTGCGAAATTCTGCTCTTGGTCCCACCTTTTTTATTGCATCTGCAATATCGCGTTCATTTAAGAACTGAAAGTGCCGGTATTCTATTCTTGCTTCTAAAAAACAATGACAGATAAAATTTTGGCTACAATTTATCACGATGAAAACCAACACTAATATGACAAGTAAAGCAAATCATTTCGTTGAACGAAACATTTTATATTTTCTATGACAAAAATTACTAAATATTCCATTCAGTTTTTCTGAATGACAGTTCAGCCAAAAATTAAGCGATTAGTTATAAAATATCTGAACAAAACATTTAGTTCGCGTATGGAGAAGCATACATTTTACGTTCAGTCGAAAGAAAATTCATATTTACGCACTGAACGCTGCGTATTAAAAAGCAACATATGCGTTCGGTCTTAAAAGACTTGAACGCATTTCTAAAGGGCCGTAGTAAATGTGCCTATTGACATTCAGTTTGACTATTTCTGAACATTTCGTTTAGCTTATTTTGTTTTTTCGTTGTACATATTCTGGAATTTAGTTTTTAATATGATGTTCGGAATATGTCCTTTGCGGCTACGAGTTACAGGGTTCATTTGATCCTTGTAATTTTTCCAATTAAATCTGGGCGAAGGTAGGCTTTTGGTGGTTTGCCGTCATAAGCCAATGACTTCTATTACAGGATGTTAATTTTTTCAACGGCCTCAAGTTCAAATCTGCGAAACTGCAAATTATTTTTTATTTTTATTTAATAAATGAATTTGTTTAAATTCGATTTATTTATATTAAGAGTGGTATATTAAGGATATTTTTCATAGTCATTACACCAGCAGTACGGATCAGTACTGTCATCAGCGTTCTTTGTAAATTTTTTTTTAATCTTGGACCAGCACTCAGGGGATGACCCCTATATATGCAATGCATTGCGCCGGAACTGAAAACGAGGGGATAGTATTGAGGGGACAGATTGGGAAATATGAGAAGATAGACAGTTGTTTTTGTAGCTATTTCAACCTTTTACTTCGTCGGCTAATTTTTGCTACAGGGCCGACGAAGGTGGGTGCTGTTACTCTGCTTTTTTTTTAGTAGATGATAGTGTCAGTCGCTGCCAATTATGTTCAGTGACCAGTGACTAGGCCTTCATCATTGAAACAGGCTGGCAACAACTAACACAACCACGCACTAATGCTGATCAGAAGAATTCAACACAATATTTCATGGCTCAGCGCGGGCTCGAACTCACGACCCTCCGCTTCATAGTCTCGTGTTCTACTACTTCAGCCAACAGCACCCACATTGTTAGATTTATCCACTTTTGCAAGTGGTGCTAGTTAGTAGGATACCGTTGTAGTATCGGTAGAACAGTGAAACACAATTTACGTTGTGTCGATGTTCCAATGAGTCAATAGAGTCCAACGGCTACCCTACTATCGCTTATGATCTTCTTCGCTCTCTCTGGTAAACTTTGTAGCACCGTCCCATACATGAGAATCGTATTCCATCTTCGGTCGGATGTAGGTGGTATATATTGTGAGGAGATCAGTTGGGGTGAAGTATGTCTTACACCGTCTTAAAAATCAGAGGCACTTGAATGCTTCTTTTGAAATATGAAAAATGTGATTAGTCCTTTCAACTTCACACTGTATTTTCATACCAAGAACATCAACAGCCTCTGATTCCCCAATACCTATACCATCCACAAACACGGATGGCGCAGAACCTTCTAACAGCCGCCTATGCGAAAGCATGCAGCATTGCGTCTTATGAGGCTTAAAGTTAATCCTATTCGGGAGGCCCCATTCGGAGATTGACACGAAATCACTAGTGAGCGACTCATTCATTCTTTGTCATCTGGCGTCAATCTCCTACAGGCTTGTCCGGTTGGTGAACGAGAAAGAATTGTTAATTTATTTTACGTACACGAATATTTCATATCATACAATTTTAATTAAAATACTACAACTAATTATGAGTGTCTAGTTGTTGCAAAATTAGTGATTAAATTGCAATTAAAATGGTGTTTTAAGATATTTTATTTATTATTTTGTAACGAATTTAAAAAATATATTATATACAGTGAACTTCCGAAAACGTGAATACTCGAATACATGAGCGACTTGAAAAAGTGAACATTTTTATTTTTACATTGGCTACTCTAAAACTTGTTCACGTTTTAGAGTAGTCAATGTAAAAAAAAGGTCTGAAAGCTCTAAAGCCTGAACAAAGTTTTCTTCTCCTTTTCCGTTTTATTTTTGAAATTACGTTTAATTTGGGGAATCCCAGAATATTTTTCTCATTTTTATATTGATTGTTTTCTACAAATACATGCATATAGGTACGTATATACCAAGAATGATAAAATAAAGATTACGCCAACAAGCTGAAATAAAAATACTTTTCTGCGCATGATGGAACTCTGACGTCACTCAACATGTGTTCTGATTGGCTAATAAAATTCAACTGGAGAACTATTATGTTATTGTAAAAACTGCACAGTGGGGCAAATTGCGATTTTTCAACTTAAATTTGTTTTATAGTAAATAATTTTAAAAAATCATTTTATTTTCCACTTGTTTTTATTTGAAATTGTTAATTTATAGTTATTTTATATATCTAAATATTGAACCCAAGTGTTAATTATTTTTCTTTTTTTCCCCATTCAAAACAAATTTTTTTGCTTGCAATATATCAGCCATAACTTCCTTTGAGCTTCATCTCTTGAAAAACTATAAAATGACACAGCTTTTTGAAAACAATCCAAATTTTGATAAAAATATTGCATTTTAACACAATTAATTCTCACTTGTTTTTTTGCTGTCACTTTGTTTGCGATTGCCCACTGCACATTTCATGCTTGCTCTTTTTGTCCTCTTTTCTCTTTAATTTAGGTTTTTTGTTGACAGTTTATGAGCCTTAAAAATCAAGTTTTAATAAGTTTTTTACACTTTAAGTTATTTAAGAATTATTTTAATACATTTATTTTAAAATGTAACACAATTTATTATAAAATATAACACAAAACTTGCACTTTCATAAATCCAATTTAATTTGCTTGTTGGAAATCTCTCTGAGTAAATTGGAAATCTCTCTGAGTAAATTGAGTGAAGAGTTGCCAAATATAGCATAACATATTAATTTTGTACGAGAAAGTATTAGTTTCGCATATGATAAACATTTGGCAATCTCTTCGAGGGAACAAATACGTCATCAAACGGTAAACCATGCGCAAGGCGTAATCTTTATTTTATCATTCTTGCGTATATACGTTGTATATTCATACGTATGCAGGTCTGATGTTGTGCCATAACATTTGATCTCTAAACACAAAACCTATAAGTTTAAATTTACTACATACATACATAAAAATGAAAAGGTTGACTAAAGCTAAATAAGAGTTTTAAGGCTGCACTAATAATTGTAAAACAAAATACATACCAAAGGAAGACAAGCGATTTCTTGGTATAAAATTAGTTTAGTTGTTTTTTATGTTTACCTTAAGGAATTTTTATTCAATTTTCTAGAAGTGAAAAAGTGTAAACATATTATTTTGTCTCTGTTAAGTGAATAAATTTTTAATTTTCCATCCTATTTTATTATCTGATTGTTTGCTTGAAGTTATTATTTTTAGGTAAACTGTACTTTTTTATTATAAAATTTTTACCATCGAAAACGTGAATAAATTTGAAAACGTGAACACTCTTGGTAAAAAGTAGTTCACGTTTTCGCGATTTCAGTGTATCCAAAAATTGTTCTTAGACTTACCAATCTAAGTGGCTGATAAAAAAATTTTATGCCTTCCGACTTTCAATGTTAACTTTGAAAAATTATTTTTCTTAAAGTTGTGTGAATGCCACAATACTGATGAAAGTTTTCCCTGCATATACAGATTAGAATATATATGTAGATATATAAACACATACATATACAAACATACATATATGTAATTTACTACACCATTAACATATAAGAAAAACGTACTTCTAACTTAAATTGATGGTGATGATTGATGTGGTCAACATCAAAAGTTCTATTCTGAGATTGTATTTGGCATGATAGCAAACATCATTAATTACACAAACCAAACACACCCATATGAAGTTGTGCAAACACATACAAAAAAGATCTGTCAGCTTCTCCCAGTAAACTTTTTATATTCAAGCTCAACAATTGTGGTTGTTGTCTAATAAAAAAAAAACAATATATATACAGTCGACTCTTGATAATTTGAAACTGAAGGGACCACAGAAAAAGTTCAAATAATCGAGTTTTCATTTTAACAAGACTTCAAAATATCGAAAGTGAGACAGAAAAAAATTCAAATTTACAAGAGTTTTCATAAAAGAAGCAAAACCATTTGCACGCACTAAATTCCGTAAAAGCAAAGCAAAGAAATGTAATTCTTTATGTTAGCAACTGTCGATGTAGTGGTGTATACTAAAATCGTGGCACAGAAAGTAATGCAAACGATTTAAATTTCCTTCAAAAACAGAAACAAAATCACATTAGGAGTTCAAATTAAAGAGTGTAGAATAACCGAACTTCAAATTATAGAACGCTGGCGAGCAAGATGTCATTTTTGTAGCACATCGCAAAAAACTGAAATAAATGGTTGTTTAATTTATTTTATATTTTGCATAAAACACAGCAATTAAAATAATTCAAATTATAGAGCGTAAAGCAAAAAAAATTCAAATTATAGCGAGTCGGCGATCAAAATGTCATTCAAATAATTTCAAATTATTGAGGGGACCAAATTACATGGATATTTTTCAATTTATTGAGTGTTTTTCAAGGGACTTGGAAAACAGTTCAAATTACCGCGAGATTCAAATTAACGAGTTTTAAATTATCAAGAGTCGACTGTATATACTTATTTATATTATTTAACTATATTTACATATGATTATATCGGCTAAAGGTCAATAATTTTTTTATATAAAAAAACTTTATTCAATCCAACGTTTCGCCGCTTCTTCAATTCAACACATCCAAATTAAAATTATTTCATTTTGCTCTTGGCTTAAATTCGCATTGTATCCATAATATTTAGAATTTACACCTATTCCTCATGCGCATCATTGAATCATTTATAGCAACAAAAAATTTTGAAAAGTATGCAATAGTTTTTGAACTTTTCATAATAGAGCAGTTTTGTGCGACACATAAACACGTGTTTACGTGTGCGTAATGCGCAGTACTGGATCTGTTAAATTCTCTGAACTGTATGCACTAGTTTATTCATGAATACATCCATGCGTATACGTGATATTTGGGAAAGTCATAACAAATATTAAGTATACGGAGCATAAATTGTGGTGTATTTTAATACAAATAAAGGGTGTTTTTTTATGAAGTTTTTTCTTTTATACGAATCACTCTGTTGTCTGACAGCTGTTTTGACAGTTTAAAGTGACGTCTCTACTCAGTATTGTTTGGCAAATCATCATGAACAGGTTAACTCCAGAACAGCGCTTCCAAATCGTGGAAATTTATTTTCAAAAACAGTTTTCAATTAAAAATGTTTATTCGCTTTTTTACCGCAAAATTCTCTTCAGTGATGAGGCGCATTTTTGGTTGAATGGATGTGTCAACAAGCAAAATTGCCGTATTTGGAGCAAAGATAATCCACACGCCGTTCAAGAATTACCAATGCATCCCGATAAATGTACTGTTTGGTGCGGTCTATGGGCTGGTGGAATCATCGGTCCTTATTTCTTTAAAACTGAGGAAGGACGACGCGTTACCGTGAATGGAAATCGATACAGAATCATGATCAATGAATTTTTGGTGTCAAAACTTCAAGATATGGATGTAAACGAAATGTGGTTTCAAAAGGATGGTGCGGGCAAAACAATGGACTTATTGAAAGAACATTTCAACGACAACATTATTTCGAGAAATGGACCGGTGAATTGGCCTCCGCGTTCGTGTGATTTGACGCCACTCTATTATATTTTGTGGGGATACCTGAAATCATTGTTTTACGTGGATAAACGAGCAACGATTGACGCTTTGGAAACCAGTATTCAACGTGTCATTGCTGAAATACGCCCTCAAATGCTTGAAAAGGTGGTCGAAAATTGGACCTCCAGAATGACCTTTGTGCAAAATAGTCGTGGTGGCCATATGCCCGAAATTATATTTAAATGTTCAATGACACGAAATTATCTACCAAATAAAAAATTTTTTTTGGCCATTTCATAATTTGGCATGTGTTTTATTTAAATTTCAAATCAGCAAGCTCTTATAAAAACACCCTTTACTTTTATCTATACGTACTTACTGCTTTGGACTGCAAGTAAATATCTTTGAAACATAAATTTTAGAAAACATTTATTAAAATAATTTTCTTCATTAACTGGCATTAAATTGTGAAATAAATGCTATTAAATTTATCTTAAAATGTTTTGAATTTTTTAAAAAAATGTTGGGGGAAAAATCATGTGTAATTTGCCCCCTTTTATCGAAATTTGCATTTCAATTATAAAATAGAAATTTTTTTCAATATTAAATGCGCTAATGCGCCACTGGCACGCATTTGCTTGCTTACGTGGCAATATTTCTGCCTAGAATTTGCTAAAACGAATACCACACGTATTTGTTTATACTTAAAAAGTTTTCTAGTTTTCTTTCTGCTTTAGTTTTGTGGCGCTATTTTTTATATGCAACATATATTTTCTGAGTACTCTGTCTTAATGTCACTGTTTGTCATTTCTTTATATTTTCTTTTTAATTAAAAACCACGTAATTCATCTCAGTCTTATATCTTGCCATGGCCATCAAAGAAAACTTGCATAAGTATCCAATTGTGTAGACGAGACCGTAAACACTTGAAGAATATTGTGGCTTATTGTAGCATAACTCTAGGAGGAATAAAGATCGTTATGTCAATTCATTTTTAGCTTTTTCTAATTATTTAAACAGAAAAGAATGTCGCACAAAAATGTAAATAGCTGTAAGAATTTGTTAATTTATATATCCTAAGCAATTTGCCTATTCAATAGGAAAAAACTTTAAGATACATTTGGCTTTAGCGCTTTAATGGAGGTGTTTTGACAAAAGTTTTTTTATAAGAAATGTAACAGTTCAAGTATGCAACTCGCCCAACCACAACATTTTCCATTGTATAGTGCATTTTTAAGGGTTTTGCCTGGAGTTAATAACAATTTTATATTTTTATTGAATCTTTACGGTTTTGAGGGCTTACAATATATTTTTTGGGGCTAAAGGAATATAGGTTTTACATATTTTTTCAAACGTGTACGTGAATTTTTATTTTTCGAACTTATTAATTTTGTTATTAAGATAATTTTTGATGTGTTAACATCTATACGCGCGCCTCTAGGGCAGTAAACTATCAGTTTCAATACATACGCAAGTGTAAGGTGTAAGATGTAAGAGTTTGTTCGTTCGTTGCTTGGCAGTCGGTATTGAAAGTGATTATTGGGCGATTTTCATATAATTTTCCCACGCAATTTTCTCCGGAAATTCATAGCCGATTTTATTAATTTTTGGATTAAAACGCTAGTGCGGCTTTCGACGAAGAGTTAAGGCCAAAAATTAAGGCGATCCGATACCGGCGAGCGGAGATTTAAGTATTTTAATTCGGAGTATTAATTTGGAGTAATATTCAAAAAGTGTTTTATGTTGATCTTCGGTTTTGTCTTATGCATAGCAAAGAGAATAGTGACGTGGTTTTACGTACATATATAAAAATGAGACAGCAAGACAGCAACGTATGTAGCTTATGTACAAACATAACAATGTATGCACATTTGGCTGTTGCTTTGCATTCTCTTTGTTTTTTGTAGGCTTAATATAGAATAAATAAACAAAAAGGTGTTAACACATCGCCCGTCAGTTCGAACACTCCTTGATTTTTTTGTTTTAAATCTGCCAGCTGCAAATTAATCCTCCGCAGCAAATTTTTTAAAACAGTTTTCTTTTTTTAAACTGATATCATTTGAATTCCAAAATTATTTCAGATATAAGACTTTTTCTGCAATATAAAAGGTCTCCCTGAGCCACCATTTTGTGTTCTTTTTTGTAAAAACTATATTATGGGTATTTGTTGGCTTAAAGAAATCTTTGATGCGATCTTCCATGCAAAAATCAAATATGTGTCAAATGAATAAAATAAATTTCATTTAGATGTATGGGCTAGTTGTGCGAAAACTGGTTTAAATTCAGAAAGAAGACATGATAAATGTTCCAAGGCACATGCAAAGTCAATATATGTTTTTTCCCCTCCAAAAAAGAATTTGGAGGGTATATTCACTTTATCATTCCGTTTGTAACGCAGCGAAATATCCATCTGAAACCCCATAAGGTATATATATTCTTGATCAGTGATGAAACCTAAGACGATCTGAGCATGTCCGTCCGTCCGTCTGTGGAAATTACGCTTTAGTCCAAAAGAAAAAAGCCAGACTCCAGAAATTTGGTATAAATATATCTTGAAGAATAGCACAGGTTAAATTCGGTGATGGGCTAAATCGGGTAAGACGGAAAAAAGTTCCCCTAAAAAGAACTAAACCAACCTCCAAAAAAACAAAATAATTTTTAAATTGTATTACAGGATATTAATTGTCTCACATTCATTTTTACAAGTTATTACTTTTTGGTTAGTACGAAATTCGCCAACCCTGACGATTTATATTCCCAATATTCCATGTATCTCTTTCGCTTTTTTCCAGATCCATCGGCTGCTGATATCTAAAGCTTTTTGTTATTTATGTTCAAGGAATCGCATTTTAGTTAACAATTTGCAATGAACATATAAACAAGTGCTGGTTTAATGACTATGAAAAATATTCTTAATATTCCACTCTCAAAAATAATAGATGGAATGTAATCACGTTCATTTATTAAAAAAAAATAATAATTTGCAGTTTCGCAGATTTGAACCTATAGCCTGTTGGGAAAATTAACATCCTGTAATACAATTTACATAAATAAAGGTTCACTTTAAAAATAGAAATTCATACATAATTTAAATAATTTTTAAAGTATTTTATTGTAATTTTGTTAAGCATATGATATATTTTCATATCAAAGAAAGGCGCTGTTGGCTGAAGTAGTAGAACACGAGACTATAATGCGGAGGGTCCTGAGTTCGAGCCCGCGCTGAGTCAAGAAATATTGTGTTGAATTTCTTCTGATCAGCATTAGTGCGTGGTTGTGTTAGTTGTTGCCAGCCTGTTTCAATGATGAAGGCATAGTCACTGATCACTGAACATAATTGGCAGCGACTGACACTATCATGTACTAAAAGCAGAGTAACAGCACCACCCACCTTCGTCGGCCCTGTAGCAAAAATTAGCCGGCGAAGTAAAAGGTTGAAATAGCTACAAAAACAACTGTCTATCTTCTCATCTTTCCTAATCTGTCCCCTCAATACTATCCCCTCGTTTTCAGTTCCGGCGCAATGCATTGCATATATAGGGGTCATCCCCTGAGTGCTGGTCCAAGATAAAAAAAGGAGGTCCCACGCGTTAAATTTGGTGTCATAAAATCAAAAAAACTAATTTTTGAACCCCACCCTCTTTAGTGGGCGTTTTTATATGCAAAAATAGTGTAAAAATGTAACAAATTGTTTTACTTAAGCCTACATTTCTTAAAAATAACATTTTTAAGCTTTACTGACGAAGCTGAGATGTAACCTGGTACTCCCCTGCCCTACCCATACAACACTTTTAGAGTTTTATGGCCAAGGTAAAATGTTTACCCCATGGCCCTTGCCAGAGGGAGATCCCTACAAAATACAGTTTTAATGCCCTCCAAAAAGAATTGGACCCTATATAGTATATATATTCTTGATCAGTGATAAAGTCTAAGACGATCTAGCAATGCCCATACGTTCGCTTGTAGAAAACATTATATAGTCTATTTTTGGACCCCACCCCCTTTAGTGGGCTTTGACGTACGATATTATATGCAAAAACAGTGTAAATATTGAATAATTTGTATTCCTTAAGCCTATAAGAAGCTGAGATGTTCTCTGATCTTGCAGAGGTGAAACGTCTCCCCCTACGGCCTTTCCTGGAGTGACTCTGTCAAAATAGAGATTTAGAATTGAGTACAGAGATGTCTTAAAGGAACACTGTCCCACCAAGTTAAATATTTTAAATTCACTTACTAAATATTTGGAGGGTATTTAAGATTCAACCCGGTCGAATATAACGTTTTTAATTGTTTTAATTATTCAACTTACATGGCCATGCAGAGCAGCTGTTTGCGGAGGTTGCCACACTTTCATCATCAGTACTCATATGTATTTTCTTTGTTTGTACTTTTGGCTATTTTAGGTAAATGTGATAATAGTTTTTATTTACACACAGTTTTTTATTTATTTGAATAAAATAATATTTGGTTTTATGAAAAAAAACTTATTTGATATTTTTAAGTAAACAGAATTCCTATTTTAAAGTAATAACTTGTAAAATTGGATGTGAGAACTTCTCATATTCAATTTTCGTTAAAAATATTTGTTCAATAGTTGATATTCCTACTAACGAGCACCACTTGAAGCAGCGAAAAAATTGAACAAAGAACGCTGATGGCATGGCGTAGCTGCCTCGACATAAGTACTGATCCGTTCTGCTGGTTTGATGACTATGAAATATATTCTTAATATTCCACTCTGAGAAATAAAAAGAATGTAATCGCGTTCATTTATTAAATGAAAATCACAAATAATTTGCAGTTTCGCAGATTTGCTCTTATAGCCTGTTGAGAAAATTCATATGCTGTAATACAATTCACATAAATAAAAAGTTCACTATTAAAATAGAAATTCATACATAATTCCAATTTCATTTATTGCTTAGCCAAAGAATTATTACTTATAAGTATTAATTTATTTTTTTTAGTTTATAACGTCATTGTTATATTCAAGAATGATAAAATAAAGATTACGCCTTGCGCGTGATTTACCGTTTGATGACGTATTTGTTCCCTCGAAGAGATTGCCGAATGTTTATTATATGCAAAACTATTACTTTCTTGTACAAAAGTAATATTTTATGTTATATTTGGCAACTCTTCACACAATTTACTCAGAGGGATTCCAATTTACTCAGAGAGACTTCCAACAAGCAAAGTAAATCGGATTTATGAAAGTGCAAGTTTTGTGTTATACATATATTATAATAAATTGTGTTATATCTTAAAATAATTATTAAATAACTTAAAGTGTAAAAAACTTATTAAAACTTGATTTTTAAGGCTCATAAACTGTAAACAAAAAACCTAAATTAAAGAGAAAAGAGAACAAAAAGAGCAAGCATGAAATGTGCAGTGGGCAATTGCAAACAAAGTGACAGCAAAAAAACAAGTGAGAAATAATTGTGTTAAAATGCAATATTTTTATCAAAATTTGGTTTGTTTTCAAAAAGCTGTGTCATTTTATAGTTTTCCAAGAGATGAAGCTCAAAGGAAGTTATGGCTGATATATTGCAAACAAAAATTTTTTTTTTGAATGGGGAAGAAAGAAAAATAATTAGCACTTGGGTTCAATATTTATATAAAATAACTATAAATGAACAATTTCAAATAAAAAAAAGTGGAAATAAAGTAATTTTTTAAAATTGTTTTTTATCAAACAAATTTAATTTGAAAAATCGCAATTTGCCCCACTGTACTATTTTTGCAACAACATAATAGTTCTCCAGCTGAATTTGATTAGCCAATCAGAACACATATTGAGTGACGTCAGAGTTCCATTATGCGCAGAAAAGTATTTTTCTTTCAACTTGTTGGCGTAATCTCTATTTTATCATTCTTGGTTATATTTACATATTTTCTTGATATTTCAAGTGTCTTATAAAAAACCATTTTAACAAGGAATTATTCACTAAAACCTAGTCCAGATTGTGGCTATTTAAACATTATTCACAAGATTATACCCTAGATTATATGAAAACCCAATTGTTGTTATAAACCACATATTAAATAAATTAGGCTATACAAAAACTTACTGATGTGAAAACTAGCCAATTGTGTTGCCAGTTTAAGTTTTATAAATGAGACTTCTAAAGTCTCTGACACACACTTTTACAATTAATCTGTGTGTTTGCATCTCAGGCGAACATTCCACACTTATCCATGAATTTAAAGTTAAAGTAATTTTCAAAAGTTTTATCTTAAACATGTTCTCTTCTATTTATGAAATTAAAGCTGTTGTAAAAATCTTATCTCGGTCATGATTGCAAATTTAAATAGTTTGCTCAATTTGAATAGAATTGTTGTAGAGTTTGAACGATATTCATTAACACTTATCACACCTTTTTGTTGCTGCTTAAGCAAACATAAAATAAAAATACTCCAACACACTTTCAACCATCCGTAGGGGTAAAAACGAAAGGCAAAGTAAGTAATTTTACATGCAGTGGTTAGGGGTTTAGACCTTGTCCTCATATCGCAAAATAAACAAGTCAAAGCAAACACGCTTTCTTGCTTCTAAGCAAAGAAAAAGTAAATAAAATATGTGGACGTACAAACGACAGCAGATGGTAAAGTCTCTTCTTCAGTTTCTAGTTAAATTAAATGGTGGACAGAAATCAGTAGCCGTAACAAATTGCTGGGCAAACGTCATTCATCAACTTAGTGTGAAGTTTTTTTTATGGATTTTATTCGTGCTTTACACGGTCTTCTTTACTTACGGCCCCACGGTTTTGGTTTGTAGTAGTCGTAACAAGATTTTGCCATCGCGGGTCAATGAGTTCGTGACAAAGCACTTTCACTACTTTTTGTAAAAAAAAAATTTTATAAATTTAAATTTTAAAAGAACAATGATTTTTTGAAAGACCTTTTCATTTTACCCTCTTAAATAAATATAAAAAGTAAAATACACACTCCTTCTGAGAAAAAGAAAAACAAGTTTTAGATGAGTTTATTAAGGAACTACACACTTACTTAACACATCAGCGCACACACACACCCCCAAACACACACCACAGCACACTCTCTCCGCAGCTAAAAGATTCATGGTAAATTGAATGAAAACTTTGAATTGCAACACTTTTATTACAGCAAATATTCTATTCACTTGTATCTTAATTCCGTCTCATTATGTTGGCTTTCTATGCATCGTCTTCGTTTTTTTCATTTCAACATTATTTTGGGCCTAAATGTTTATTTAAGCAAATGGCCAGGAATGAGTTAATGCATGGAAGAAATCCTTTATGAAAAGCAGTTCTATATAAAAGAGTGTTGCTGCTGCCACAACAACTGCTGCGGCCGTTGCTGCTAAAGCAACTTATTGCTGCCGTATTCGCTTCGCTTGGCTTTCAATGAGGAGAGAGTTGTAAGTGGGAGTGCTGTTTTGCTCGGAATGAGTGTTGCTTTGAAATTAAGCGCAAATAGTTGCAAATGAAGAGGCTTAATTTTACGATTGACATATTTTGAAATGGAAATCTAGTGAAATTGTTTTATTGAGCTTAAAAATTATTTAAGCATATTTTGCAAATTAAACGAAAGCAGTCGTTGATGCTGCTTTAATTAACACATGATGTCTATTTAGTGATAAGCAGTAAAACTGAAATGCTACTAGTACAGAGTGGTTGAATCAATATTCTTCTGTACTGAAATATGAATGCCTATAAACAGAAATACCATGCAACCGCAAAAAAAATATATTGCCATGCTAACGATAAATTCTAGTAGAGGCAATACAAAATATACAGCCTTATTCTATTTGGCGTTATTTGCTTTTAGCTGCGACATTCTATAGTAGAGTAAAGAAAAATGTGAACTGTTAACTTCAATGTAATGGCTTAACCCTTGAGTGACCTTGAAAAATATACGCTTTAGCAAAACTACTAATTGTTCAATATCCGCCACATGAAAGATCTGCTATTTACTTTTAAAACCAAGAAGGCGTAAAAATAACTTAAAAAAATTAATTTGGAGATCCAAACGTGGCCATTTTTAAAACATTATGGCATGATTTTGTTCACCATAATTGTATCTGCGCGGATAGTTCAACTTGGAAAAATTATTAATTTTAATTAAATTGAATTAAGATTTTATAGGCTAATTGTTCAAAATTTTAATTTAAATCTCAGAAAGACGTGATAAATATTCCAAGGCACAAAGGCAAGTCAACATCAGTTTTTGTTATTCAACTTACACAGCAGAGCAGAACAGCTGTTTTCGAAAGACGCAACCCTTTCATCATCAGAGATTTAAATTAAAATTTCGAACAATTAGCCTATAAAATCTTAATTCAATTTAATATAGCAATATAAAATGTTCGTTAAAATTCTTTAGTACATATTAATTTTAATTATTGTTCCATTTTTGATAAAATTATCAGAAGTTAAAAATATTGGAACTCAAAATAGTCGTTTCCAGTTTTGAAGTGCTCAACTTATGTAAAGAAATTTACATAATTTTTAAGCTCAAAATTTTGCAAAAAAAAATTAATAAATAAATAAATAAATTAATAAAATAATAATAATATCAAAAAGTAAAAACGTTATATTCGACCAGGTCGAATCTTAAATACTCTTCAAATATTTAGTAAGTAAATTTAAAATGTTTAACTTGGTGGGACAGAGTTCCTTTCAGACATCTCTGTATTCAATTTTTTTTTTATTTTTTTTTATTTTTTAAATTAAATTATCATTTATTTCAGAATTCAATATTAATAATACAAGAGCCCCAGCGCCTCTAGGGCATTAAAGGGGCATTAAGAGAACATATCAGCTTCTTATAGGCTTAAGGAATACCAATTGTTCAATATTTACACCATTTCTGCATATAATATCGCATGTCAACGCCCAGTAAAGGGGGTGGGGCCCAAAAATAGGCTATAACATATTTTCTGCTGACGAATGTATGGGAATTGCTAGATCGTTTCAGACTTTATCACCGATCAAGGATTCATATACTTTATTGGGTCCAATTCAGTTTGGAAGGTATTAAAACTGTATTTAGTCGGGGTCTCTCTGGCAACGGCCGTGGTGGACACCTTTCACTTTTGCCATAAAACTATAAAAAGTAAATGTTTGGGGTAATTAAATGTAAAATTTATTTTAAATTTTTTTTCATAGGGTCATTTAGGGGAAAAATCGGGAGGAGGGGGTAGGGCAGAGGACTACCAGGTTACGTCTCAGCTTCGTCATTAAAGCTTAAAAGTGTTATTTGTAAGGAATGTAGGCTTAAGTAAAACAATTTGGTAAATTTTTACACAATTTTGGCTTATAATAACGCCCACTAAAGGGGGCGGGGTCCAAACATAATTTTTGATGTGTTAACATCTATACGCGCGCCTCTAGGGCAGTAAACTATCAGTTTCAAAACATACGCAAGTGTAAGTGTAAGACTTTGTTTGTTTGTTGTTGTTGCTTGGCAGTCGGTATTGAAAGTGATTATTGGGCGATTTTCATATAATTTTCCCACGCGATTTTCTCCGGAAATTCATAGCCGATTTTATTAATTTTTGCATTGAAACGCTAGCGCGCGTTTCGACGAAGAGTTTAGGCCAAAAATCAAGGCGATCCGATATCGGCGAGCGGAGATTTAAGTGTTTTAATTCGGAGTATTAATTTGGAGTAATATTAAAAAAGTGTTTTATGTTGATCTTCGGTTTTGTCTTATGCATAGCAAAGAGAATAGTGACGTGGTTATACGTACATATATAAAAATGAGATAGCAAGACAGCAACGTATGTAGCTTATGTACAAACATAACAATGTATGTATGTACATTTGTCTGTTGCTTTGCATTCTCTTTGTTTTTAGTGGGTTTAATATAAAATAAATAAACAAAAAGGTGTTAACACATCGCCCGTGAGTTCGAACACTCATTGATTTTTTATGATTTTATTTTATGGCTCCAAGTTTAATGCGTTAGACCTTCTTTGACATAAGAGCACTGATGATAAAAGGATTGCGTCCTTCGAAAACAGCTGTTCTGCTCTGCTGTGTAAGTTGAATAACAAAAACTGATGTTGACTTGCCTTTGTGCCTTGGAATATTTATCATGTCCTTCTGAGATGTAAATTAAAATTTCGAGCAATTAGCCTATAGAATCTTAATTCAATTTAATAAAAGTATATCATTTACTTAACAAAATTTCAAAAAAAAAACTTTAAAAACTATTTTATTTTATTCCATCAAGACATATTTGAAGCCACCCTCGTATCCACCAGTATTATGATACCTATGAAGGAACTTCGAATAATTTTGTTTTGCCTTGTCCACTTCACGAATAAAGTGCGCCAAATGTATAAATGTGCTTCTCTTATCTGGAGCACATGGCGTATGATTAATGCCTTTTGACAGCAATACAATTAAATATTAATTATACGCATCAACGAAAGATTTACTACTTGATTGTGCTTCCGTGCTTAAAGTTATTAACTTGACTTTCAATTAATAGCTGAAATGTTTACAAGGACGTGGAAATGCTGTACAGCAACTTAAACTTTCTTGCGGCACTTTAGCCTTGAATTATGACGATAAAAATATATTTAACTTAACGAAATGCTGAACTTCTAATAACTTCCATTTTAATATCAAAAAGTAAATGTTAATCGGCCAGTTGTTTTTTTTTCTAAGTCGTCTTACATATTTTTGCTACATTTTCGTATGCTTTTTTGTTAAATTAACAAAACATCTTGTGATTCCGATTTACTTACCTTAACAATATCTTCATTCCACTCTCCGCTCTTTGAGTCTTAAGTATCTGGTATATTTTTTACTCTTTCATACTTTTGCCTTAATCATGATGGTTGGTTATTGTAGAACACATGCTTCGTTAGTTACATTTTAAGATGCTTCTTTTTTTCTAGTTAAGCTGACTCAATTCTTTTTTATTTTATTATAACAACTTTTTTTTTCGTAATCTCAGTAAATATTTCTTCAAGTTTCAGTGGGTTTTTTATTTGCTAGAGTATTTAAAAGTATTTCGCAATCACAAAAAAGCAGAAGAAAAAAAAACGAGAAAATCTCATACTAAGCAGCTGGTTTTTATTGTGATTCTATTTCGTTGTTGTTGGTTTTGTTTTTACGTCCAAGTGGCTAAAGTCGGTTATTATCCTTTTGCTGAAATTTTATTCTCTCCTTGGTTTTGTTTTTATAATAAATATTAAGTAATTCAACGTTAAAAACAACACGTTCTTTTTTTTTTCTTCTTTGTTTGCCAACTTTTGAGAAATCTTTTTTTTTATATTTAATTTTTAGTTTTTTGATTTTTTGAAGGTTTGATGGCTGTTTTGAATTTCTTTCCTGTTTTTCTTATGCTTCTCTTACCTAACACTGTTTCTTACTTTCGCATAATCGTTAGGGGTTTTTTTTGCTTCATCTAGAAAACTTTTTTTTTTGTTAAGCATCATAACAAAGAAGTCTTGGTAAAAATAAATTCTTTTATTTGAAAATGAGCAAGAAAAACAGTTACTGTTCTTTGTTCCATTTGTAAAAGGTTGCTTAAATGTAAAAGCCAGAGATAATCTTGCAACATAAAATGCACTGTACAATATTCTTTAACACAAACAAGACTCTTAAAAATAACAACAAAGTTAAGTTTTTGTATAAAAAGTTTTTTTCCCTTAACTGGCCATATTATATGTTCAGAACACTTTGACATTTGGACAAAAAAAAAAAAACCGGTGGCATTAAATTTTTAATCTTCAAAGCAATTACAAATTTGAGAAAAAAATTTCTGCAAACTGAAGTAGCAACGCGTGGACTACGAGGCTGAAGATGCTGAATCCAATTCCGCACTCGGTCATGCATTTAGTATCGCCTTTCTCAGCAGCCATATTCCGTAACTCGCTAAAGCTAAAATTCCTTCACCAAAAACCTCAATAGTACTTTTAGCCTAAATATTAAAAAAAAAACTTCTGCATAGTTTTAGGGGCTTATTTTGTATTTATTTAAATGTCAACATAATTTAACATTCGTAGCTGTCAAAAGTTCCCAAGCAGTTAAAAAAATAAAAATAAAATACCCGACACATGATCAAACATGTTTTTAATTACGACCCAAAAATATCATGTATTCAGCTATTCCCAAAATTGTTAAAAATATTTACGCACATTGAAATATCTCTTAAATTCTTTAAACATCGCTCACATACTTTTAATATGTTTAACGTTTAAATATCATACAAATAAACGAGCGAATAACAAAAAAAACCAAAATAAATGTAAATTTCTACTTAAGGGATCAATAACAATACATTTGCATGCCATTAGAAGCAACCAGCAGCACTCTTTAAAGGCAGACAAACGGAAATATTTTGCAAAACACCAACAAATAAATATTCCCAAATTCCCCAAACCGCATAAACTTCTACAGATGAAACATATTTTGTAGAAATTTTTATACTTCCAAAGGGTGTTTTTTTATGAAGTTTTTTTTTTATACGAATCACTCTGTTGTCTGACAGCTGTTTTGACAGTTTAAAGTGACGTCTCTACTCAGTATTGTTTGGCAAATCATCATGAACAGGTTAACTCCAGAACAACGCTTCCAAATCGTGGAAATTTTTTTTCAAAACCAGAGTTCAATTAAAAATTTTTATCCGCTTTTTTACCGCAAAATTCTCTTCAGTGCTGAGGCGCATTTTTGTTTGAATGGATATGACAACAAGCGAAATTGCCGTATTTGGAGCAAAGATAATCCACACGCCGTTCCAGAATTACCAATGCATCCCGATAAATGTACTGTTTGGTGCGGTCTATGGGCTGGTGGAATCATCGGTCCTTATTTCTTTAAAAATGAGGAAGGACGACGCGTTACCGTGAATGGAAATCGATACAGAATCATGATCAATGAATTTTTGGTGCCAAAACTTCAAGATATGGATCTAAACGAAATGTGGTTTCAACAGGATGGTGCCACTTGTCATACTGAGGCCAAACAATGGACTTATTGAAAGAACATTTCAACGACAACATTATTTAGAGAAATGGACTGGTGAATTGGCTTCCGCGTTCGTGTGATTTGACGCCACTCGATTATTTTTTGTGGGGATACCTGAAATCATTGGTTTACGTGGATAAACCAGCAACGGTTGACGCTTTGGAAACCAGTATTCAACGTGTCATTGCTGAAATACGCCCTCAAATGCTTGAAAAGGTGGTCGAAAATTGGACCTCCAGAATGACCTTTGTGCAAAATAGTCGTGGTGGCCATATGCCCGAAATTATATTTAAATGTTGAATGACAAGAAATTATCTACCAAATAAAAAACTTGTTTTGGCCATTTCACAATTTGGCATGTGTTTTATATAAATTTCAAATCAGCAAGCTCTTATAAAAACACCCTTTACATGTTGTAGTTGTTGTTTTTAGAGTTCTGTTAAAAAAAAAACTTCATTATTGAGAAAATATGCTTGTATGTAAACATGTGTTTGTGTGTGTTTGTTTCTAGCGTATACAGTGGCATTAGTTACTTGCAACACGAAGACGAACACATGCTTGAGCAAATTTTGCTATATGTATTAAACTTTAATTCGCGCATTGTGCCTAAAATTAAAAAAAACCACAACTAAAAACGTTATATTCGGCAGGGTGGAATCTTAAAATATTTAGTAAGTAAATCAAAATATTTAGTAAGTAAATTTAAAACGTTTAATTTGGTGGGACAGAGTTCCTTTAAGACATTTCTGTACCCAATTTTAAATCTATATTTTAACAGAGTCATTCCGGGAAGGGCCGTGGGAGAGACGTTTCACCTCTGCAAGATCAGAGCACATCTAGGCTTCTCATAGGCTTAAGGAAGAAAAATGGTTCAATATTTACACTATTTTTGCATATAATATCGTACGTCAACGCCCACTAAAATGAGCGGGGTCCAAAAATAGACTTTGTCATGTTTTCCACAGACGAATGTATGGGCATTGATGGATCATCTTAGACTTCATCACTGATCAAGAATATATATATACTTAATGGGGTCCCATTCATTTTGCAGGGTATTAAAACTGTATATTGTCGAGATCTCTCTGGGAAGAGCCGTGGGGGAGACATTTCACCTTTGCCATAAAACTTAAAAAAAAATGTTTGTTATAATTAAGTTTAAAATTTATTTTAAACCAATGAAATGAAGGCATGTAGACATACTTGACCACATAACAAACAAAAAGCACTAATTTAAAATTTATTTGATTTTTTTTAATAGGGTCATTTAAGGGGCAAAGGGGGAGGACGAGGTGGAGAGGGTATTGCAGAGGAGTACCAGGTTACGTCTCAGCTTCGTCATTAAAGTTTAAAAATGTTATTTTTAAGGAATGCAGGCCTAAATAAAACATCTTGTTAAATGTTTACTCTATTTTTGCATATAATAACGCCTACCAAAGGGGCGAGGTCCAAGGAATAATTTTTTTGATTTTATGGCTTCAAATTTAACGCTTTGGATCTTCTGTGACATAAAAATATATCATTTGCTTAACAAAATTAAAAAAAAAAACGTTAAAAATTAGGTTGTTTTTTAGAGGTTGGTTTAGTTCTTTTTAGGGGAACTTTTTTCCCTCTTGCCCGGTTTAGGCCATCTCCGACTTTAACCTGTGCTATCTTTCAAGATATTTTTATACCACATTTCAATAGTCTAGCTCTTTTCGTTTGGACTGAATCGTGATTTCCACATACTGACGGACGGACATGCTCAGGTCGTCGTAGATTTCATCACTGATCAAGAATATATATACTTTATGGAGTCTCAGATGTGCGTTCGTCTGTGGAAATCACGATACAGTCCAAAAGAGCCAGACCCTTCAAATTTGGTGTAAATAAATTCTAAAGGATGGCACTGGTACTGGTTCCTGCGAACCACCTAGAACTTCGCACAAAACCCGCCAGGGCAACCAGCGATTCATGTCTGAGACAGTCCATATCTCATAGGAAACGAGAGTCTAGATGTCTAAGCCTACTCTCTTGCAGTCACAAAGAAAATGCTGTACTGACTCCTCTTCTTTTTCATCGAAACAGCTCCTGCAGCGACCATCAGGGGAAAGCCTAAACGCTGTGGCATGTCCCCAATTGCACAGTGCCCCGTCAAGACCCCTACCAGGAGTGCCATCGACTTCTTCCCAAAAGTTAGAAGCTGTCTAGTCCTAATTCTGTTAAGCGAGGGCCAGGTAATTGTTGACCACCTACTTGTCACCTTCCTCCCTGCTCACTCCTCAATTATATTCAGCAGCTCAACTGAGGGAATGTCAATATCCCTGCGTGAGACTACTTTATCCAGGCCCAAACCCGCTCTTTTTTTTTAATCTTGGACCAGCACTCAGAGGATGACCCCTATGTATGGAATGCATTGCGCCGGAACTGAAAACGAGGGGGGGGGGCATTCGTCTGCCATTTCATTTCCCTGAATTCCTTCATACCCTGGAACCCAAACTATCTTGACATCATGTCTTTTAAGCCGAGCCAGAGATTGAATTCAAGCCAGTACCAATTTCGACTTTATCACCCTCGAATCCAGGGCCCTAATTCATGCCAGACTATCTACACAAATGCCAATAGTTATGCGTTCTAAACTAAGCCTATTAATTATTCATGCTGCCTCGGTAATGGCATAACAAAATGCTTAACAAAATGATGTCAGTAATTATTTCTTTGGCATAAAAATGTTGTGCTTCTCCTAAAAACAAAAAGTCTATTCTAATTAAAGTTTTAAACAATTTCTAGCTCAAAATATTTATAGAAAACTTTCAACAATTCCATATTCTATACAAAATGCTTGACAAAATTTTATTAAAAAAAAATAAAAATACTCAAATGCAAATCTCTACTTAAACTGATTTCATATGCATTAATAACTTCAGCACATGCTGGCGCATGCAAGACGACTATTTGCAACAAGATGTCTAGCAAATTTGTTTTGTATTAAATTTTATCAAATTATTTGTATATTTATAGATGGATTTTTCTATTCATTTTCAAATATTCTATTCTCAATGCAGTTTTCTCCAAATAATTTGTTACAACTCCATTATGTATTTTAAAAATAAGTTTTCTCCATAAAGTATTAGGATTCTATTTTAGAGAAAATGTGTGTTTTATATTTTAACACTTGCAACGTTGCCAACAAAACGGATTAAGAACAACAACAACAACGACAACAAAGGCGCATATAACAAAAAAAGGAAAACTTAATGATTTACAATGTCTCCCCTGTGGGCAAACTTGACAGTATTTCATTATTTTACTATTTTTCACCAGTAGCAGCAGCAGCAACAGCAGCAGCAACAGCAGCAGCAGCAGCAACAGTGTCGAGCACTGGAATAGACCCTACGAATACTCGCATGTGCAATAACTGAAAGAAAAAAAGTGACACACATTTTTTATTTCATTGGAAAGCAGAGAATCCTGTATTTTTTTTATAGAATGAAAAATCTATAAATATTTTTTCAGGCAGAATAAAACTGATAAAATATTAAGGTTTCGTATTGGAAAATAGTTTGTGCCCTCCTGTTTGAATTTAATAAATAAAACAGGCGATTTAATTTAAGGTTTTTACGACACTTTTAAATGGAATTTGCAAATAAAACAATGATGCTGTATGAGTCCATTGACAGGATGATGATTAAGAAAACAATTTGCGACAAAGCAGCTTACACAAATAAAATCATGATAAAATAATATATTTATGCAGAAATATTTATTATATCGTCCAAAAAAGAGTTGGAGGATATATTCACGTTGTCATTCCGTTTGTAATGCAGCGAAAATCCATCTGAGACCCCATAAAGTATATATATTATTGATCAGTGATGAAATCTAAGACGATCTGAGCATTTCCGTCCTCCCGGCCGTCAGCCCGTCTGTGGAAATCACGATTCAGTCCAAACGAAAAGAGCTAGACTAATGAAATTTGTTATAAATATATATTGAAAGATAGCACAGGTTAAGTTCGGTGATGGGCTAAAAGGGGCAAGAAGGAAAAAAGTTCCCTTAAGAACAACTAAACCAACCTCCAAAAACAATCTAATATTTAACGTTTTTTTTTTAATTTTGTTAAGCAAATGATATATTTTTATGTCAGAAAAGGTCCAACGCGTTAAACTTAGAGCCATAAAATAAAAAAAAAATGCATTTTTGGACCCCGTCCCCTTAATTGAGCGTTATTATATGCAAAAATAGTGTAACATTTTAACAAATTGTTTTACTTAAGCCTGCATTCCTTGAAAATAACATTTTTAAACTTTAATGACGAAGCTGAGACGCAACCTGGCACTACTCTGCCCTACCCTCTCCACCCCCTCCTACCCCTTTGCCCCTTAAATGACCCTATTAAAAAAAATTAAAATAAATTTTAAATTTAATTATAACAAAAATTTATTTTTAAAGTTTTATGGCAAAAGTGAAATGTCTCCCCCACCGGCCCTTGCCAGAGAGACCTCGAGACAATATACAGTTTTAATTGGACCCCATAAAGTATATGTCGCACCCTAAATACGAAAGGGCCACAACACAAAATTTTCCAAAACTGACTTTTTTCCATAAATTAATTCAGAATACACATCTCTAACTACTGCAAAAATTTCTTTCACATCACTATCTTCTTTAACTGGAAAAATACAGCTATGTTTATTTTTGTTCAGTGTGTTGCTTCTTCACAATGAACAGTTTTTTGTCTCTCCTGAAAATTTTAGTATTTTGAGTTGTGCCCCTTTTGTATTTAGGCTGCGATATATTTTTGATCAGTGATGAAATCTAAGACGATATGGCAATGCCTATAAGTTCGTCTGTGAAAAACATGATATAGTCTCTGTTTGGACCCCGCCCCTTTAGTGGGCGTTGACGTACGATATTACATGCAAAAATAGTAGAAATATTGAAAAATTTGTATTCCTTAAGCCTATAAAAAGCTGAGATCTTCTCTGATCTTGCAGAGGTGAAACGTCTCCCCCACGGCCCTTTCCAGAATGACTATGTAAAAATAGAGATTTAAAATTGGGTACAGAGATGTCTTAAAGGAACACTGTCCCATCAAGTTAAATATTTTAAATTTACTTGCTAAATATTTCGAGGGTATTTAAGATTCGACCCGGTCGAATATAACGTTTTTACTTGTTGTGGAAATAAAAATGTATTTATATGATTGTATGTGTACGTATAAATTTCGTAAAGTAATTTTTTTCTTCCTAAGAAGTATGAAAAAAAAATTAAATTCATATGTAGTAATAATTTTAACGAACATTTTTTTTATATTGCTATATTAAATTTGAATTAAGATTCTATAGGCTAATTGTTCGAAATTTTAATTTAGAAGCCTATAGAATCTTAATTCAAATTTAATATAGCAATATAAAAAAAATGTTCGTTAAAATTATTACTACATACAAATTTAAGCTATGGCTTGAGCTACCCAATAATAAAAATTGGAGAAACGTTCACATGTACTTAAGTATAAAATTCAAACCAAAAAAGTTTGACTTAGGTATGATGGGACAAAAAATTCAGAAAAATGGGACATGAAGAAAAATAATCAAACGGTAACACGGGTATTATAACAATAACATGTTAACATCAGGTTGATACAGTTCCCGTATTCTTTTTCACAATAAAATTTGTGTAAATAGGAACTGTTATCACATTCAACTAAGCCACCTAATAAGTGGTGACAAACACAATACACATGAGCACTGATGATGAAAGGGTTGCGTCTTTCGAAAACAGCTGTTCTGCTCTGCTGTGTAAGTTGAATAAAAACTGATGTTGACTTGCCTTTGTGCCTTGGAATATTTATCATGTCTTTCTGAGATTTAAATTAAAATTTCGAACAATTAGCCTATAGAATCTTAATTCAAATTTAAAATTAAATTCAATTAAAATGAATGCGGATCTATTATGTCTGAAATTATACGAAATTATTGGAAAATATAATGTTATCATTTCCTTCGTACTGAGTTCTCAAAACTGTTTGCAGCTCTAAGGGTTTTGCCATTATTCTGGAATCATGATAATAGGTAATCTGCAAAACCTTTAAGGGCTTCAAAGGGAACGTTTCAAAGAAGCCAAGAGGAATGTCCCAAGTAGATAATTGCTCTCAAATCTAATTTAAACTCATTTCGGAATTATTACAATCTCCCTGCAGGGGGATAAGCGTTAATTATCTTTAAGCTAGTGGTACGATTACTAGTATAGCAAGCACTAGTTCAAAAGGTGATTGAACATATACAGAAAAGTACTAGTACTTCAAGTAGTTCATTTGTAGATTGATTTGACTTTTAGAATTTCATATTACTTTTTGATCATGTTTTTAAGCGAATTGCTAATTCGCATTTTCATTTATTTTATTTTTAATAAAATTCAAATTTGAAACAAAGAATCGTATTAGAAGACTTTGTCACCTGCATATCAGTTTATATGGTGGAGTACCAAACGTAACTCAAGCTGTACAAGGTGCTAGTGGATTGAGTGTACCCTGAAGGAACTTTCCATTTCCTCTTATAAACTAAGAATTGATGAACCAAAAATTGCTTGTGAAGACAAAGACTTAACAAATTTCATTGGGTTTAAAAAACCAATAAATTTAAGGATTCTTTATATATAAACCAGTTTTTAATGCAGAAAGGATTGTACTACTATCCAATTAGAAGCAATTATACTAGTACTCATTTAGTACTAATAGTACTTGTATCCCCCTAGTTTCCATCTAGTACCACTGGAACTAGTAATTTTCCAAACACACTCAATCTTAATTTGAGCATTAACATGGTATAAGAAAGTTCACAGTTGGGAACTAGTACTGGTGATTTTTGTACTAGTGCAATACTAATTTGATATTAGTTCGATCTCCTGCAGGGCTTCTTCTCATCAACATGCCATTTAAAAATGAACACCAGGTAAATGTCGCAGCTATTTGTGCTATAAATATAAATTACAATTACTTGAACATAAATAACAAAGAAGCTTTAGCTATCAGCAGCCGATGGCTCTGGAAAAAGCGAAAGAGATACATGGAATATTGGGAATATTAACCGTCAGGGTTGGGGAATTTCGTACTAACCAAAAAGGTAATAACTTAAAAATATGAATGTGGGAACTTCTCATATTCAATTTTCGTTAAAATATTGGTTAAATAGTTGATATTCCTACTAACGAGCACCACTTGCAAAAGTAGAAAAATTGAACAAAGAAAGCTGATGAGATGGCGTAGCGGCCTCGAAATCAGTACTGATCCGTTCTGCTGGTTTGATGACTATGAAAAATATTCTTAATATTCCAATCTTAATATAAATTAATAAAAATAGAATTTGAACAAATTCATTTATTAATAAAATAATAAAAAATGGTTTGCAGTCTTGCAGATTCGAACTTAAGCCCGTTGATAAAATTAACAATTTACATAAGAAAGTTCGACTAATAAAAATTCATACATAATAAAAATAAATTTAAATAATTTTTTTAAAATAATTATTGCTAGAAAATTTTCTTAGGTATGTTAAAAATAATAATAAAAAATTAAGATTTTTAAAGGAAATTTAAATTTATTGTTACAACAATATGTCAAATAAAAATTTCATAACATTAAGATTTTTAGATATTTCAGTAAAAGCTCTTTAGCTGCGAGGGTGGGGTAAATAAGTCAGCGACTTTTTTACTGAAACACAGGTTTTTATAGGCTGTTTTTATAGAGTGGGACATGTTTAAATCATAATAAAATAAATAAATTTTATTGGAAAGACAAATTTATTATGTTAATGTGTTCTGTCATGTGGCCGCCACGGCTGGCATGTAGACGGCGCAATCCAATTTTCAACAATTAAAAATATTTTCCATTAAGTGGAAGGACACAATCCCAGTTGCTGAGAACGGCAACGAATTGATCGATTAGGATCATCTTCAATGCTTTTCTGTACAGCGGCTACAGCCTCTTCAGTGCGCATTGATCGGCATCTCACGGGATGCACCACATCATCAGTAACAGTAAATGTGGTCCGAAAACGATCTATAGTTGTGCGAATTAGCCGCTGTGAAAGACGATTATGTGAGCCATAAAATGGAAGAAGTGCACGAATAGAGTTTGACGAATAGAACAATTATTTTGATTAGAAGTTTCAACAATTTGCACGCGTTGCTCTAGTGTTGTGACACTCTGATTAATAGCAGGCCATATATAAAGAGCTAATGTATTTTTCAATATCGTGTCCCTTGAGTTCCATAAACTTAGTGCAATCATTCTCCAAATTTTCTTTTATCCCTTCCGAAACATATGATTTGTCGAGGTCATGAAAATAGGCAGGCAAGTGTTTGTAAGATAATTTTGTCGTTGGAGTCAAATCCCTTTGCGCCAAGTTCAAGTTTGTGGGAACTGGACTAGAAATAGCCACTCTCGGGGCTAGATCTGAAACATGATCCTTGATTGTAAGCAAATGCGGCACCCTTCCTGCATAAATCGATCTCATATCCAACTGATCATTCAAAATTGGAAACACTGAACCGAGTGGGATTCCTTCTTTGGCTTGCACAATCCATATCGTGAATTTTTCCAGTTGTTGCGAATGTAGGGACCCCAATTGGGCACCATATAAAATAATTATGCGGTTGATAAACTAAAATGTTATCAATAGGCAGAAATATTTCCGATTTCACTCATGCCCTCACACGTGAATTAATCGAAATTTCTTAAAAATAACTTTATTTTCAATAGTAAAAAAGAAATAAATTTCTCGTGTGTTACAAGAAGAAAAAAAAATCTATCTCTAATAATTCTCTCTTCCCTTTGGACAGTTTGCAAGTGCAAACAAATACTCCATTCTAAACCCCAAAACAATGAAATAGTATTTAACAGATAAAATAATTTGTTTACTCTGTCCTCTTGGACAGGATGTTGGAAAACACAACAAAGCATTGGAATTTCGTACCATGAACAAAAACAATAGACCAAAAATGTAAATATAAAATAAATTTTACTCTGTTTTTTGTCCATTTCTAAGCACACAATTTGTTGTTGCAGCGTATGTGTGGCCGACTCTAGTGAAGGTAAATAAATGAAGTCTTTAGAACAAAAGAAGTTGGCAAAAATCGTTTTGAAGAAGAAAAAAAAAACAAATAAAATGATGTTGTATTCAAGTGCAACTACACAAATGGAATAATTAATTAAATCATGGGAATTATTGTGCAATAGTTTTCTTTGTTTTGTATTTTTTACCTTTATTTTTGTTAAAAAAAAAGTAAGAAATGCTTAAAAAACAAGATTTGCATACAAGCACAAAATGCTTGTGTGCAAATATTTTGTAGCGAACTTTTTTATTGTTAAATCGAAACTGTATTAAAATTGATAAGTTAATTTTGCGAAAATATGTTTTCAATTCAGAAAGATTTAGTACATATTCTAAGGCGCAACGTAAAATCAACATCAGTTTTTTAAATTATCCAACTTATACAGTAGAGCAGAACAGCTGTTTTCGAAAACCACTACACTTCCGTCATTCGTACTCATGTGTATTTTTGTTTGTCTCAACTTTTGATATGATAACAATTTTTTTTCATAGACATTTTTTTCAGCAGGAAATGGCATACGAGAAGTGTATGAAACCGATGGTAACACACCTTTAATCCACGAATTATTCTCAAACTAAGCAGTTCTTAACACGACTGAAAATCGTCAAAATCGCTTCATACGCTCGTGAAATATCATGAACAAAAAAAATTGGAAAAAAATTATGTCTTCACACGAATGAACTGTCTTTTGAAAGTTCTGTCTTCGAGCAGAAAGAATGAATTATAATATAATTTTAAGAAACTTTTGATGGGTCTTAGATCGATTCGGAAAAATTTCAAAGTTCCAAAAATATTTTTTTTAATATATAAGAGGCTTACTACAAGGGTTAATTTTTAATAAATACAAAAGATCTAGTTATACTCTACACAAAAAAAATAAAAGGTTATAGGTTTGTCATTCCGTGTGTATTTTGTTCGATATTAATATGGGACCCCATAAAGTATATATATTCTGGATCATTATGAATAGCGATGACGATTGAGCGATGTTCGTCGGTCTGTACGGTTTTGCCAACCCCGAAGAAGAGCTAGAGACTTCCTTCTTAAACTGTTGGATTGGAAATGAGCTCAAAAATAGAGTGGTATTGAGATTCAGAAAAATTCCGAAATACGGCTCCAGAGCTGGGAAGCTTACACCTATTTCTCGACGCAAAATTAGGTACCAAAAACCAATTATTTTTTTGTTTGTTTGTAAATTAAACCTATTTCATACTTTTGTAAGCCTCAAATGTGTATTAAAAACTAAAAAAATAAAATTTCCAGGGATGGGAAATTCAAATTTTTTTTTGTACATGCAATATTTTGAAGTACATGTAATAACCAAAATGGTTACAAATTCTAAGGTTTTCTTAAATAAAACCACTTTGTACCTCATGAAGATTTGCATTGATAAAAAAATATTTTAAAAATTCAAATTTCGCTTCCAGGGTTGGGAAATTGAAATAGTTTTTATGCATAAAAATAACCAAAAAGGCGATTGACGTTGTTTTTTTTTTTGCTAATTAAAACTATTTTATAGTTCAGGAAGAAAAAAATTGGTATAAAAATCTTAAGAAATCAAAATTGCGATGCCAGGGTTGGACAAATCAAATATTTTATGGTACATGAAAGTGATCTAAAAGTTTAAAAATTTTAATTTTTTGTCAGGTAAAACTGCGTTACAGCTCACTAAGAATTGGCATTGGTAAAAAAATAAAAATTCACTTCCAGAGTTGGAAAATCTAAATTTTTCTGGTACATAAAAGTAGCCACATATGTACATAAATTCCAAATTTTGTTGGAAAATCGAAATATTTCTGGTACATAAAAGTACCCACATAAATTCGTATTTTGTTTTTTTAGTGAATTAAACCTGTATTTTATTTCGCTATGAATTAAAAATTTTAAAAATTAAAAATTCAGTTCCAGGGTTGGAAAATCGAAATTTTTTAGTACATAAAACTAGCCATATAAGTTCCTAATTTTGGTTTTTTGTGAATGAAATCTTTTTTATACTTCGAGAAGAGATACATTGGTATTAAAAACTAAAATAATTATAAATCCAATATCAGGATTGGAATATCGACATTTTCTTATTCATAAAAGTAACCATATAATTTTCTATTTTTGGTTTTTATGATGAATTATACCTACTTTATATATCAGGAAGAAATGAATTGGTATTAAAAACCAAAAAAATCTAAAAGACAATTCTATGGTTGGACAATTAAAACTTGTTGGGGCACATGAAACGGATTTTTACTTTTTGTTTGTAAATTAAACATATTTCATATTTTTTAAAGACGTTCATAGGTATTAGATATAAGAAAAGCCAACCATTTAGCTTCCTAGCCGAAAAATTTAAACGTTTTCTTAAATGTAAAAGTAGCCGATAACATCAATTTGATTTTTTAATTAAACCTACTTTCTGTTTTGGCAAGAAAGAAAGAAAGAAGAATTACATCTGTGAAGGGTATTTAAGATTCGGCACAGTCGAATGTAGCACTTTTACCTGTTTTTCATTAATTTTATTTTGTAGAACTATATCCATCACTGTTTATCACACGCGAATCGGTCGATCCATTGAAAAGTTATAGCAGTTTGATAATAATAACATTTTTAGCATTTAAAACTGCAGGGGTGTTCTTAAGGGTCAATCGTTTTCCATTTTTTTTTTATGAAAACACATCACAGTTATTTTGTAGAACACTTTTAGGCATCTTATCGTTTAGCGTTATTGTTTGAACTTATGCAGTCCAATAGGCATTTTTGTGTAGATTTGTACGTCATAAATAATTTTTGTAAAATTTTATTTATATTTAAGTTATTATGGCTGCTAGAAGGACATCAAATATCTTCAGTAGCATATATAAGGATATATAATAATAAGTTTGTTAAATTTCAATAGTTCTAATATAAAAAAAAGCAGTGTGAGTCCGATCACAGGGGAGATGTGTAAACATCTAGTAATGAAAAAGCTATTAATCAGCTGTTTACTGAAATGTACTGCATATAGTTATTCTACAGCAATGGCTTTCGAACTGTACAGCGCTAGCACAATTATATGTTAATGAAAATGAGTAGCTACTATTGCACGCTAGATGGTGTTTATATGCAGCTGTTAAGCGTCTCTGTACTTCTTGTTGTCCATATTAATGACAATCTCAGAGACGAAGAAGACTTTTAGTTTGGCAAGTTTAGTTTTTCTCTTTTCTTTATTTTGCTTTATTTTAGTAAATTTCTTATTAGACTTGTGTCCAACTAGCTCATTCGCTAAGTTTTGACAAGAACCCTTAATCAAACCTATATAATTTAAATGGGTTTGATTAGAGGTTCTTGTCAAAACTGAGCGAATGAGCTAGTTGGACACAAGGCTATTGCACACTAGATGGTGTTGAGTGTAGTTCTATGCAGCTGTTAAGTTTCTCAGTCCTTCTTGTTATCCGTATGATTACACTAATACACTCATATATAGCTCACACCGATTTTATCTTACTCTAAATTTGTGATTGTATTGTGAAACATATTTTTACCCCCCGCGCATATAGACATTTACACATCAAAAAAGGAACGCACATGCACACATATAAACATTTATTTGAAAAGTTAATGTGAAATAGTGAAACTTTGGACCACCAGGTGTTCCTGCAGGAGATAATTAACCCGCACCAAGGCAAGCAGTTTTTAACAGTTTTTTATTTTAATATTTTTATTTTCCCATTAAATCAAAATTAATCTATTTTATCCTTTTGGCAGACCATTACAGTCGTTTACCAATTAATGGCTTCCAACAATTTTAATGGTATATTTCCATTAATTTGTACGATGGCTTATTTTAAATGAGTTCAAGCTCTTTGCAGTAATTTAAGTGCTTGCAGCCTCGTCACTAAAAATCGTATACAGTAGTGACTGTCAATTTTATTAACATGTACTTAAAAGTACTCTCGTACACTGCAGCGAGTGATTGTAATAAACAAATCATTGATTTCTGGCATGTCCCATATTTAGTAGTTTTGGTGGGCCAAATTTTAAAATTTGAAAATGATGTACTATATTCTCAATGTGTAGCTGTGGGCTGTCTGAGTTTCAGGCTACAAAATACTGTTAAATACATGTGATAGATCAGTCTCGTTTTTTAGTACATGTGTACTGTATATTAGACTTGTGTCCAACTAGCTCATTCGCTCAGTTTTGACAAGAACCTCTGATCAAACCCATTTAAATTACATAGGTTTGATTAAAGGTTCTTGTCAAAACTGAGGGAATGAGCTAGTTGGACACAAGTCTACTGTATATGTAGAGGTTATCCCCCGAGTGCTGGTCCAGATTAAAAAATCGTAAAAACTTAAAAAATAAATTATTTACACAAATAAATATATTAATTAAAAAATTTTTAAATATAATAAATAATAAAATAAAAATAATTTAAATTAGTAATAATTAATTTAAATGTTTATTTTTAATTTAAAAAAAAAAAAACAAAAATAATTAAAACAAAATAATTTACACATTTTAAAAAATTTTAAAATAACAAAAAAAAAATTATTTTTAAATAAAAATAATTTAAACTAAAAATGTAGAAGTTTCTTTGGATAAAGTCATTTTAAGGTGGGAACGGTGCAGGGGTCGGACAAGAGCAGATCAGAGAACATATTATATTCGTCCAAAAAGCGTATAAATTAAATTCTTAAGGAATACTATTTGTTAAATATTTACACTATTTTTACACCCTTTAAAAAAGAATCGGAGTTTATATTCAGTTTGTCCTTCCGTTTGTTACGCAGCGAAATATCCATCTGAGACAACATAAAGTATATATATATTATTGATCAGTGATGCAATCTAAGACGATCTGAGCATGTCCGTCCGTCCGCCCGTCTGTGGAAACCACGATTCAGTCAAACGAAAACAGCCAGACTCTTGAAATTTGGTACAAATATATCTTGAAGGATAGCACAGGTCAAATTTGAAAATGGGTTGAATCGGGTCAGGGAGAAAAAAGTTCCCCCAAGATGAACGAAACCAACCTCTAAAAAACAACCTAATTTTTTATGTTTTTTTTTTTGCAATTTCGTTAAGCAAATGATGTATTTTTATGTCAAAGAAGATCCAACTCGTTAAACTTGAAGCCATACAATAAAAAAAACTAACTTTTGGAACCCGCCCCCTATAGTGGGCGTTATTATATGCCAAAATAGTGTAAAAATTTAACAAATTTTTCTACTGAAGCCTGCATTCCTTAAAAATAAAATTTTTAAGCTTTAATGACGAAGCTGAGACGTAGCCAGGTACTACTCTGCCTTCCCCCTCCACCCCCTTTTCACCTTAAATGACCCTATAAAAAAACACTTAATTATCCCATAAATTAATTTTAATGTCTCCCCCACGGTCCTTGCCAGAGAGACCCCGGCAAAATACAGTTTTAATCCCCACTAAAAATAATTAGACTACATAGAGTAAATATTCTTGATCAGCGATGAAGTCTAAGACGATCTAGAAATACCTATACGTTTATCAGTGGAAAACATGATGTAGTCTATTTTTTGACCCCGCCCCCTTTAGTGGGCGTTGGTGTATGATATATGCAAAAGTAGTGTAAATATTGAACAATTTGTATTCCTTAAGCTTATAAGAAGATGAGATGTTCTCTGATCTTGCAGAGGTGAAACGTCTCTCCCACGGTCCTTCCCGGAATGACTCTGTCAAAAAAGAGATTTAAAATTGGGTACAGAGATGTTTTAAAGGAACTCTGTGCCACCAAGTTAAACATTTTAAATTTTCTTCCTAAATATTTAGAGGGTATTTAAGATTCGACCGGGTCGAACATAACGTTTTTACTTGTTTTATAAAATATGTAACTTAAACGCCCATTAAAAGGGGTGGGATCCAAAAATACACTATATCGTGTATTCCACAGACGGACGGATGGGCATTGCTAGATCGTCTTAGACTTCATCACTGATCCAGAATATATACACTTTATGGAGTTCAATTCTTTTTGGAGGGTATTAAAAGTGTATTTTGTCGGGGTCGCTATGGCAAGGGCCATGGGGCAGACATTTCACCTTTGCCATAAAACACTAAAAATAAATTTATGGGAAAATTGGAGGAGGATTAGGCTACATCCCAGCCTCGTCATAAAAGGTAAAAACTGTTTTTTTAAGGAATGTAGGCTTAAGTTGTTAAATTTGTTAAATTTTTACACAATTTTTTTCCTTGTAATAACGCCCACTCAAAAGGCAGGGTTCCAATATTTAATTTATTTTATTTTATAGCTCAAAGTTTAACGTCTTGAACCTTCTTTGACATAAAAATATATCATGTGCTTAACAAAAAATTACAAAAAAAAAAACTTTAAAAATTATGTCGTTTTTTAGATGTTGGTTTAATTCTTCTTAGGGGAATTTTTTCCCTCTGGACAGATTCAGCCCATTTACGAGCTTGACCTGTGCTTCCAAATAGAAACTTAAAATCTGCTTCAAATGATTGTAAATACCACTTAAACTTAAACCTTGTGTGGCCCCCGATTTGGCCAGCCCTGTTCATTTAGCCATTTAAATCGTAAACACTCATGTGATTACAATTGTTATGAACGAGCATTTTAAGCGACAAAATTTATTTAGTTCATGTAATGCAAATATAGACAAATTGCGCCGTATTCTGCCTCCCAAATTGTAACAATAAATAGTTACAATGTTACACTAACTACCAAAAACTATTTATGAATTGACAACTGCAACTAAAACTATCAAGCAAATGACTGACTAAATGTTAAAATGTCTGGCGGGCTGGCACCGTGGCAAATGCATTCGCACAAAAAAACACACACACGTCAGCTGAATGTCTGATTATAGAAACCATTGAACACTGGAGTTCAGTAAACGACTGAGCTGTGCCCGCATAATCGTCAAACACACATACACAACAAATGGCAGCCTTAAAAGTTTGTACGTTGGCTTGAGTGTGTGTTGCATGATTGTTAGTTGCATATTAAATAGATGCTTAATATGGATTATTTTCATTCATGCGACTACAACGCTGATGATTATAATTACGTTGATGATGGTGAGATGATAAAGTTCCATACAATTGCAAGTGTTTGCATGGATGTCTATGGAAAAAGTAAATGCAGTAATGAATAGAGCAGCATTCATGTTTCTATGGAAGGCAAAAATATAGAACTGCAAATAGCAACAAAAACTTTGCTGCATGCAACATGCCACACACTGCATTGTATGTACGTTTGAATAAGTTTTGATTAAATGACATGTATTTCATACTTAAATACACTTTTAATTTGGATAAATTTAAATAGAACAAACAAAACTCTTCCTTTTGTGACTTAAAAGGCAGCAGAAACTTTTCAAAAATGAAACTAATAGTTACTAAACACATGAATGTGGGTGTTATACGAAAATGTAATATAATTAATAGTTTAAATTTTCTTAGCAATTAAAATTAGAAATTATTTCTCTAAGTTATTAACCCATTTCGGTCTAGTGTTCGATTTTTCGAACAGAAAATTTCAAGCATTTAAATTTTTTTTTCTCTGCTTAGGAAAGACTAAGAACATATCCTTTTTAATGAAAATTTAAAAAAAAATTTTAATGAAAATTTAAAAAAAAAATTTAATAAAAATTTAAAAAAAAATTTTAATAAAAATTTTTAACAAATTTTGAATGAACATTTAAAAAAAAAATTTTAATGAAAATTTAAAAAAAAAATTTTAGTAAAAATTTTTACAAATTTTGAATGAACATTTGTAAAAAAAATTTTAATGAAAATTTTTAAAAAAATTTTTAATAAAAATTTTTAAAAAAATTTTTAATGAAAATTTTTAAAAAAATTTTTAATGAAAATTTAAAAAAAATGTTTAATCAAAATTTTTAAAAAATTTTTAATGAAACTTTTTAAAAAAAATTTTAATGAAAATTAAAAAAAAAATTTTTAATGAAAATTTAAAAAAAAAATTGGACATCTGATTCGTATTTTCTGGAATCAATTTACCATTTAACTACGTAGTTTTATAAACCGATTCGAAAAAACTATCTGGGACGATATGGGTTAAGCATTAAATTTGAAGTTTCTGATTTCCACTTTTTTGGGTAAATTTTTTTTTAAGCGCTGAAGTTGGTTTTTCATTCAAACAATTTTTTTCCATACTTCGTTACACCTTGCGCAACTTCTTCAAGGAAATATTTAAAATAATTTACAAAACAAATAAAAATTATTCTCCTGAAGAAGTTACCCAAAGTGCAACGAAATATTGGAATAAAAAAAGTTTTTATAAAAACAAGTTAAAACGTTATATTCGACCAAGTCGAATCTTATATACCCTGCAAATATTTAGTTAATAAATTTAACATGTTTAAGTTGGTGGGACAGAGTTCCTTTAAGACCAATTTTAAATCTCTATTTTGACGGAGTCATTCCGGGAAGGGCCGTGGGGGAGACGTTTCATCTCAGCAAGATCAGAGAACATCTCAGCTTCTTATAGGCTTAAGGAATACCAATTGTTCAATATTTACACTATTTTTGCATATAATATCGTACGTCAGCGCCCACTAAAGGGGGCGGGGTCCTAAAATAGATTATATCATGTTTTCTACAGGCGAACGTATAGGCATTGCTAGACCGTCTTAGACTTTATCACTGAACAAGAATATGCATATACCTTATGGGGTCCAATTCTTTTTGGAGGGTATCAAAACTGTATTTTGTCGGGGTCTCTCTGGCAAGGGCCGTCGGGGAGAAATTTCCCCTTTGCCATAAAACTCAAAAAATTAATGCTTGGGATAATTATATACAAAAATAAAATTTCTTTTTTTTGATAGAGTCATTTAGAGGGCAAAGGGGTAGAGGGGGTAGGGCAGAAACAGGTAGACATAAAACTCTAAAAATAAATGCTTGGGATGATTGTATACAAAATATAAATTTTTTTTTTTTTGTAGGGTCATTTAGGGGGCGAAGGGGAAGGAGGGGGTAGGGCAGAATAGTACCAGGTTTCGTCTCAGCTTCGTCATTAAAGCTTAAAAATGTTATTTTTATGGAATGTAGGCTTAAGTAAAACAATTTGTTAAATTTTTATGCAATTTTTGCCTATAATAACGCCCACTAAAGTGAGCGGGGTCAAAAAATATTTATATTTTATTTTATGGCTCCAAGTTTAAGGCGTCGGATCGTATTTGACATAAAAATATATCATTTGCTTAGCAAAATAACCAAAAAACTTTAAAAATTATGTTGTTTTTTCTGGGTTGGTTTAGTTCTTCTTAGGGGAACTTTTTCCCCTCTTGCCCGATTTAGCCCATCTTCGAACCTGCTCTAAGCTTCAATATATATTTATGCCAAATTTCAAGAGTCTAGCTCTTTTCGTTTGGACTGAATCGTGATTTCCACAGACGGACGCACGGACGGACGGTCGGACATGCTCAGTTCGTCTTAGATTTCATCACAGATCAAGAATATATATACATTATGGGGTCTCAGATTTCTATTTCGCTGCTCTACAAACGAAATGACAAAGTGAATATACCCTAGAATTCTTTTTTGGAGGGTATAAAAAAAGGTCGTAACAAAAAAATTTGAAAATTTTCTTTGGGAATTTATACCTTAAAAATAATTTTCTTTTTTAATAAATTTTTAAATAATTTTCTGTTGGAAATTTAGCAATAATTTAGTTTTAGTCAAGCACCCCTATGAGCAAAAATTGTTGCAAAGACTTTAAGAGTTTTGCCCTTTCAGATGAGTTTTTAACCCATTCGCGTCCAATGACTGTTAAGCCGCCCAATAAAGTAAAAATAGTTCCAGCGCACTTCAGTACCTCATTCAAAGAGGAACACAACTATTGAGTTTTGAAACACATTTTAGCATTAGCATGGAGTACACGTTTGCTTGTTGGATGCATATAATGAACGCCTGATTATGCAGCCCGATAAGAATTTTCTTTACCTTCACACGAATACGAATATAAGTAGGAGTATCCGTTTCAGTCTTTCGATTATCCTTTTTCTATTCAAGCATTCCCAGGGAATTTCAATCTCACTCAAATCTTTATGTATGAGATTCAGAGAAATCGTAAGGCCTGTCTAGGGCCCACATTACCGCCATCTTCCTTGCTACTAAGTCCAATGGCGGCAATCTTAGCATTCATTGCTTGCATTATTTACAACGGCATAGTAGACATCGCCATGCGTATACCGCCACAAGCAAATTGTTTTTTTTTTTTCATTGGGCCAGCACTCAGGGGATGACCCCTACATATGCGATGCATTGTGCCAGAACTAGGAAAGTTGGTTATGAGAAGGAGGATAGAGCAAATCGAGCCTACGTATGACAGCATTCTAATAAATTTTCGGTAAACAAACAGTGCTTAGGCAAAATATATTTTTTGTTTTAATAGATTTCCAAAATTTCAATGCAAGATTGTCAATTACCATATCGAGTTTCTTCATTTGCTAAACCAAAATATCGCGATATGCAAATCCTTTACATATAAAATTCTCTAAATTTTGCATAAAAATATCTCATGTAATTTTGTCATGCTTAAGTTTATAACTAAAACATTAAAAATTAGTTTTATTTTAATTGTATATATGCAAAATTGTAGTGAAAAGTAATGTCCTTGCCCCATTTACCTTCTGTGGTAAGAGTACAAAAAAAAATACTTTTTTTGTATTATAATGACATGCACAACAATAACAATAAAACCAACAACAACAACAACAACAAGAACTTATATATGAAACCATGAACAATATAAATAAACCCACAAAGGATGCTTGTCGGTTATCACTCACATGAACGTGTTGTGACAAAAGACTATAAAAGTGAAACGAAATTTATGAAAATAAATTTCCCAGTTTATTTTGTTTCAGTAACTATTTTTACGTTACGCTTATATTCGTAAATTTATGTGTAGGGATGTGTGTTTGTAGGTTTTTTTGTGATGGATGTATGCAGTTGTTGCTCAACAAAAAAAAAAAAAAACTATTTCACATTATAATAAAAAGTTATTATTCTACATTTTACATTTTGCATTACTTTAATTAAAATGTTTCTATGAATACAAATTAAGATAAAACAGCTGGAATGACTGCAGGTAACACTAAAACACTTTTACATAAATTAAAGGCCTTCAAGTGAGATAGCCCACTTCATATTAATTAAATAATTATTTTTTCACAAAATTAAGTTTAAGAATTTTAATTCCCTAAATGGGTTTTCGATTTACAAAAAAAAATGTGTTAACTTTAATTTATTTTGGTTTTTGGTTTGGTAAACTGTCAAAATGGCTACAAAGCTTAATATTTGTAACCATTTTGGTCACTTTCATGTACTACAAAATATTGCAGTTATCCAACTCTGGAATCTAAATTTTAATTTTTTTTAATTTTTGATACCAATTATTTTTTTTCCTGAACAAAAAAGTATTTTTAATTAGTAAAAAACCGACGTTAGTTGAATTTTTGGTTACTTTTATGTATAAAAAAATTTCAATTTCCCATCCCTGGAAGCGAAATCAATTTTTTTTTTTTAACAATCCTAGTCTTCATTAGGTATAAAGTCATTTTATTTAAGAAAAACTTAAAATTTCCAACCATTTTGTTCACTTTCATGTACTACAATATATTGCATGTACCAAAAAGAAATTAGATTTCCCAACCCTGGAAGTGAAATTTAATTTTTGTTTGTTTTATTTTTAACCAATGCAACTCTTCATGAGGAATAAAGTAGTATTATTTAAGAAAAATTTACAATTTTCAACCATTTTGGTCACCTTCATGAACTATAAAATATTGCACTTGTCTATACCTGGATTCGAAATTTTGATTTTTTTTTTGGAAATTTTTGATACCAATTTTGTTCTTCCTAAAATATAAAATAGTTTTAGAAAGCAAAGGAAAAAAACAACGTCAATTGCCTTTTTGGTTACTTTTATGTATAAAATATATTTCAATTTCCCAACCCTGGAAGCAAAATTTTAATTTTTTAAATTCTTTTTATCAATGCAAATCTTCATGAGGTATAGGGTAGTTTTGTTTAAGAAAAACTCAAATTTTGTAACCAGTTTGGTTATTACATGTACTACAAAATATTGCATATACCAGAAAAAACTTAAATTTTCCCAACCCTGGAAGCGAAATTTTAATTTTTTTTTTTTTTATCAGTGCAACGCTTCACGAGGTATAACGTAATTTTTTTAAGAAAAATTTCAAATTTTTAACCATATTCACTTTCATGTACTGTTATATATTGCACTTGTCCATCCCTGGATTCGAAATTTAAACTTTTATTTTTGAGTTTTTGATACCAATTTTGTTCTTCCTAAATTATAAGACAGTCTTAGTTAGCAAAAAAAACATCAGTTGCCTGCTTGATTACTTTCACGTATAAAATAAATGCAGTTCCCCACCCCTGGAAGCAAAATTTGAATTAAAAAATTTTTTTTTTGCCAATGCAAATCCTCACGACGTATAAAGAAGTTTTGTTAAAGAAAAACTTGAAATTTTTAACAATTTTAGTTACTACATGTACTACAAAATACGGAATGGGCCGAAAAAAATTTTTAATTTTCCATCCCTGGAAAATTTTTGTTTATTTCTTTTAGTTTTTAATAGACCATTGAGGCTCCCCAAAGCACGAAGTAGGTTTAATTTACAAACATTAAAAAAAATAATTGATTTTTGGTATAAATTTTGCGTCGAGAAATATATGTAACCTTCCCAGCTCTGGAACCATATTTCGGATCTTTCTATTTAAGCACTCTATTTAAGTTCATTTCCAATCCAACGGTCCAAGAACGAAGTCTCCAGCTCTTCTGGGGGCTTGGGAAAACCGATTTCACATACAGACGGAGGGACAGACGGACATCGCTCAATCGTCATCGCTATTCATAAGGATACAGAATATATATACTTTATGGGGTCCTATACTGATATCGAAGAAATTACACACGGAATGACAAACCTATATATACCCTTTCACTTTTTTGTGAAGGGTATAAAAACGCATTGAATGCAAAGCATAGTTGTGGATACGATATTATTGTTAGTGTTGAATATGGGATCGATTGTTAGTCTTGAATATGGGATCACAGAATAATAGCGACAGTACTTGACACTATCATGTACTTGGCCACATAAATTAAGTGCAGCTTCTACATTCCAACTGTCTAAATGAGCTGGAAAACTTGCACCTAAAACCGCTTTTTTTATCCTTTTCACTATTTCCATTGCACTAAAGCAATTATTTCAATATAATTTTCTTTTGCATTGTCTTTAAATTTTTCATGCCTGAAAATTTTCTTTTAAATATTTTTTTTTACAAATTAAAAGTTCTTAAGAACTCAATACTCAGGACCTGCATTATCCTAATTGACATGTATAACATCCTGTGAAATTATTTCCGTTATTGATTTCCTTAAAATACTCGTAAGACAAGTCGGTAATATTATGAACTTTCCAAAAAAAATAAAAATGTATGCGCTCCATCTTTAAAGTTCAAAAATTTTATGCCAACGGCTGCCATACACAGACATCTCTTCAACCCACTTAACACAAAAATGAAATTAAAAATTTAACTTTAACGTATTCCTTACGAAAAGTAGAACAATTTTACGTTTAATTTAAAATAAATCAGGCAACAAGGATAAAAAAGGCACAGGACTTGAACTAGAAAACATGTTGCCTGCTAAAGATTGCTGGGCTTACTGAAAAACAGCCGCCAATATGAAGACAACAAACACGGTCCTGTGTGTATTAAGTGTTAAAGCGCAAACTCAACACAAAAGTGGATTTCAAGGAAAAGCAGCAGTCAAACTATTCGTATAACTTTGGCGAAAGTAAAATATTATAGAAATTATCAAATGTTTGGGAAAAAGTCACACAAATGGCGGGCGGCAGCTTTTTAGTTTCATAGATAAAATCGCAACGAAATTTTGCCTATAAACAGTTGCAAAATGATAACGAAAAGGATACGTGGCATTTAACGGATACTTGAAGTTTGCGCTAAATAAAAATTTGAATAACAAAAATTTATAAAAACGAAATACAAAAAAAAAAATAAATTAATTCAGTTACTTAATGTTACAAGTGAAAAGCATTTGAAAACGAAATAGAATTTGGCTACAAATATGTTTAAGTGGAAATGTTCAAAAATGAATGAAATCCTATTGAAATAAAATACTAATATTTCTTATCAAATTTCTTATAAAAAAAATAAATAAATAAAAGCATAAATATCATTATCAGCAGTGCAGTTGAGCGTACAGCTTTTGAAGGCCTTTTCTAAGGACCTTGTTGTTTCTGTGTTGCATATGCAACAAGGACCTCCTCAATGTGTTTTTTGAACCATATGTTTCCTTGAGTGGTGCGCTGTTCATGTTGCATTCATCATTTGCCATGAAATTACTTTGTATGTAAAAAAGGAAAAGAAAAGAAAAATATATATGTGAAAGCACTTTTGTTTTTGCTCACTTTATTTAAATTGTAGGCCAAAAGGAAAATCTTTTATGCCGCTTAACATGTTGTTTTCCCTCAAGGTCAGTGTAGATTCTTTTAATTTATTAAAAATAATATAATGGAATTTTAAGAATATTTGAAAAGGTTTTATTTCTAAGAGCTGAAATATTTCTTAAAGGGCTGTAATCAAAAGATTCTTACTCATTAAGGATTTAGCCTCATATTCATAAAATATAACATGAGTTTCAAATGCATTTTATTTATAATTATTTATGAAAAAATTTATTTAAAATAGATTTTTAATGTGTTTTTTTTATCAATTTGCGACTTAACGTTTTGTTATAAATTATATTTGCATCATTAAGGACTTAAAAATTGTTATCAATTCCTGAGGCCTACAAATTCGTGTCACGGTTTGCACTAAAGCAGATAATTTTGGGGGATGCCGAATTTTAGGTTACAGTTCTTTTTTATTTTCTCCTTTCAATTTTCGAGATATAATTTATTTTTAAAATAAAGTAAAAATTTTTTGCGTTCAATCAAATATAACAATATTGACAATATATTAAATTATTTTTCAAAATAAAAATTTTAAAATAGTTTTTGCGGTATGAATTTGAAAACAGAACTATTGTTCCGGTGTAACAATAATTATGGTTTGTTAAACCCTGTTTGAGATATTCTCTCATTGTTATATTCATAAAACAAACTGCCTTTAATAAAAGTTTGTATGAAAATTATTTTTAAAACACACTTTAAGTACTTCCAATTTTTTTTATGAATACAGCGGTGAATTTTCATATAAAGACAGTCAAATTTATTTAATGGAAAAGTTAAAAAAAACCGTTAATTAATTTGAATTATTTCAGAGACGACTACTTTGTTTAAAGAAATTAAAATTTTTAATTTGAATTGTGCTGATTCTTCGTTGCCCAAAAATAAGGCAAAAAAATCAAACTGATCTTTGAGAGATTTTTGGAAAGTTCTTACGTACATTTTACTAAAACTAATGCACACCATCAGCAGCCATATTCCAGAACTCGTTAAAGCTAAAACTGCATTGCTAAAAATCTAAGAAGTATAGAAATACTAAATAGTGGTTAGAAACGGTTGCATATTTTTGGGGGCTTATGTTGTATTTACGTATTTGCTAGCTAGCAATTAGTTGTTATCTTTCTTAGTTAAAATAATTAAAAAATATGCAAAAAATGTCTTACCTTAAGAAGAAGCCATAGGATCTTAGCGCTCTAAAGTGGGCTTTATGTAAATACAAAGGCAGCACCCATAAGTATGCAGCAGTTTCCTACAACTATTAAAGCGTCCCACACACACTTGCAATATAATTGTGCAATTTCTCTAATTGTACAGAATCATATATCGCACATATGCATGTCATGTTCGAAAATTGCACAACATATTGGGAAACATCAAACGACTTTTGATTTTTGTTGTACAATCACAAGAAGTGAAATATGCTGTGAAATGTGTTGGCAATATTGTTTTGGTTTTGTTTATAGGTTATGTACACTTTTTATTGCAAGAAAGTTGAGCCATATTTTAATTGAAACTATTACGCCACTTATTGCTTAAAATGGAAATAAAATGACAAAAAAACAAGGGCGCTTTTTGCTATGCTGTGCTGGCTTCCTGTGGTCTTGACTGCTAGGAAGTTGGCTCTACGCACCGCAGTCAGACTGAACACAATAGGCACATGGACCCATAGATCATGGGGCCATGCTAGCATTTTGGGGACGATAAGTTATTTAGCGGACCTTGTAGACTACTGCACTCCGCTACCCTACTTTAGTAGGAAATTTAGGTTTTCTCTGGTAGAGGTGTACTCCCCATCGCTTGGATCCGTACAGATTTTTACGGACGGCTCCAAGCGGGGAGGGAGGGTCGGTGGGGTTGTCTTTATTCCAGACTTTGGAATCGAGATATCCTTCAGACTCCCGGACGAATGTAGCATATTACAGACGGAAATATCTACCATCAGAAGGGCAGCGCTGTGGCTAAGGTTTTATCGGATTTCGGACCGCGATATCCAATTCATCACTGATAGTCAGGCTGCAATAAGGTCCCTTACGGGTGTGTATAGCACATCCCAACTTGTCCAGGAATGTCGCAGGGCCCTTGATGGGCTTGCGGGGCATTCACGCATAACCTTGAACTGGGTGCGAGGGCATGGGACCACCATAGGGAACATCAAGGCGGATGAACTGGCTAGGAGAGGAACCGCACTTCAGGAGGCCGACACTGACCAACTGATAGGGATTCCGCTCTCATACTGCTGGAGACGCTTTGATGCTACACTATTTGAATAGGCTCAGGACAGGGGGTTCAGGGAATCTACCTGCGAGATATCAAGAGTTTTATGGCCCCGCCTGGACTCTAGGAGGACAAAGGATCTTCTGAATTTGGCAAGGGGTCATTTACGTAATATGGTGGCCACACTTACTGGTCACTGAACTTTTGGTGTTCATGCTAGGCGCTTACAACGACTACTGCTCCAGCTGCAATGACGAGGAGGAGGAAGAGAGCATTGCACACTTCCTCTGCCTCTGTCCTGCTCTGGAGGAGCAGCGCTTACGTTCTCTGGGCAGTACACGTTTTAGAGACATTTCGGAGATTTCAGGTATGGATCTGAGGAACCTGAGTCTTTTTATTAGGAGCAGTGGCTGGTTCGGCACCTGACTCCCTCGTGGCGTGGGTGCACAACCAAGGAATTCTCTCTCTCCCTTATTCTATCTTCTGGCTATTCTATCTACCTAATACTTCGACTATCGTTTCCTTCATCTCTTTTTTATCTATCTTGAATTCACACCTTTCACCTTTCTTCCTATGCAGGTAACACAAAGGGATCAAATAATTGGACCCAAGTGGGCTGGACCCTTTCTTTCCCCTTACCCAACCTGTTAACCTAACCTAACCTATGACAAAAAAAACATATACAATAATATTGTATAATGGATGGGCCACTTAGGGCTAAAAACACTTTTTGCTATAAAGTTTTAGCTTTAGCGATTTACGGAATAGGCCTGCAGGAAAGTTTCACTCAAAATTTCCTAGAATAACCACCGTGAAACTGTAAAGAGTAGTTACTATCGATTTAGCGACCTAGTACGATCAATGGCAAATTGCTTTAATATATTCTGCATTGATTTTTTTACGCCCGGTAGTCGAGAGATGACTACTATTTATGAAATACAATAGCCCAATTCGCAATCCTGTGCAAATGGTCTTGCAATATAGCATTTGCAAATTGAGAGAGTATTTGAGAGCATTTCAATGTATTTTTTTGGTGTAGAGTACAATTATTTTGCAAATGCAATGATGCACGACCATTTTCACAAGATTGTGAATAGGGCTATTGTGGCGGGGAAGACACATTGAAGAAGCAGTAAATGAAGAAAAAAATAGTTCTTACAGCCTTTTTTATACTTTTTAACAAAAATAGTTAAAAGGTATTTACAGGCTTGTTATTCTGTGTGCAATTTCCACAATATTAATATGAGACCACTTTTTGAATATATACTTTCGATTCTTATGTATGGGAATAGGGAAGTCGAATAAGTGATGTTCATGTCTCTGTAAGTGAAATTGGTTTTCCAAAGCCCCTAGAAAAGCAAGAGACATCGTTCGTGGATTGATGTATTTTGGAATTAGTCTTAAACAAATTGCTATGGAAAATCAGCAAAATCCAAAAAAGGGTTCCAGAGCTGGAAAATTTCATTTTATATCTGATATCCAAAAAATATTTAGCTAAAATAAATTTTTGTTTTTTTTTTCGTTAATTAAACCTATTTTATACTTCAGGTAGAACTAATTTGATATTAGAAATGCAGTAAAATCAAAAACATGATTCCAGGGCTGGACAATTAAATTTTTTTTGGCACATAAAAGTAGCCAACTAAGCAATTTGTTTTCGTTTTCCTTATATATTAAACAAATTTGATATAAAAAAATATATATTAAAAAGAAAATAAAACTCATTGGTACTAGAAATCAGAAAATCGATTAGGACAATTCCAGAGCTGGAAAATTTAAACTTATTTTATAAAAGTAGGTAGGTGGAACTAACTAAAAGCAGAGTAACAGCACCCACCTTCGCCGGTACTGTAGCAAAAATTAGCCGGCGAAGTAAAAGGTTGAAATAGCTACAAAAGCAACTGTCTATCTTCTCATCTTTCCTAATCTGTCCCCTCAATACTATCCCCTCGTTTTCAGTTCCGGCGCAAGGCATTGCATATATAGGGGTCATCCCCTGAGTGCTGGTCCAAGATAAAAAAACCATTTTGTATTTGACGAAAATTTAAATTGGTATTGGAAATCAAACAAAATTGAAAGCACGATTCCAGGGTTGGATAATTGAAACTTTTATGGTGCATACAAGTAACCAACAAAAAAAAAAGTTTGCTGTTTTTCTTTATATATTAAACATATTTAATGGTTTTAAAAGAAATTCATTTGGTTTAGTAGCCAGAAAAGCCAATAAGACTGATCCAGAAATGGAAAATTAAAATTTTTTTTCGAATACTAAAATTAGTGAATAAATTTATATATTTTATTTTAGCAATCAAATATATTTTATATATTAGAAAGAAATAAATAAGTATTGAAATAAGTATAGAGAAATCACAAGGATACAAAATGGGTTGGAATGAATATTTGTATTTTGGTTTTAGTAAGACCAGCACTCAGTGCATTGCAACGGAACTATAAAGAAGGCGATAGTATTGAGAAATCAGCTGAAGAAAGCTGAGAAGTTAGAGAATTTTTTTATAGCTATTTTTATAATAATTTTTTGCCGTCTAATTTTTGCTACTGGTCCGTAAGTACGCCGGGGAAGCGTATCGTTTACTTGTTTCTTTTTTCATCCTGTTATAATTATTTTTTTGATGTGTTAACATCTATACGCGCGCCTCTAGGGCAGTAAACTATCAGTTTCAATACATACGCAAGTGTAAGGTGTAAGATGTAAGAATATGTGTTTGTTCGTTGCTTGGCAGTCGGTATTGAAAGTGATTATTGGGCGATTTTCATATAATTTTCCCACGCGATTTTCTCCGGAAATTCATAGCCGATTTTATTAATTTTTGAATTAAAACGCTAGTGCGGGTTTCGACGAAGAGTTTAGGCCAAAAATTAAGGCGATCCGATATCGGCGAGCGAAGATTTAAGTGTTTTAATTCGGAGTATTAATTTGGAGTAATATTAAAAAAGTGTTTAATGTTGATCTTCGGTTTTGTCTTATGCATAGCAAAGAGAATAGTGACGTGGTTATACGTACATATATAAAAATGAGATAGCAAGACAGCAACGTATGTAGCTTATGTACAAACATAACAATGTATGTATGTACATTTGTTTGTTGCTTTGCATTCTCTTTGTTTTTTGTGGGTTTAATATAAAATAAATAAACATAAAGGTGTTATCACATCGCCCGTGAGTTCGAACACTCATTGATTTTTTTTTAAATAGTGCCATCTGGCACTTTACGTAACGTTTCTTATTAATAAGTTCTTGACGACAGTTTTGTCTTCTAAATACAAAGCGTCTTTCAGTCCCAACTATTCCTTTATTCTCGCTGAATCTTTTAAAATTATTTACACCTTCAAAATCAGTAGTGAAAATTTTTATTATGAACAAAGCAATGCCAGACATTTTTTTTTTTTAAATCTAACATATTTATATATCCAATTCATATTGAGATAGATGTATTGCCTCTGTATTCGGTACTGAGCTGTCATGAATGTAATCTTTGTATAAAAGTTCTTATTGGTCTCAGTAAAATCAACAATCGAGTGTGCAAGTGAGTGCAAAAAGAAAGAGGAAACCATTACAAAATGTTGGTTTTAATTGTACTCTTGACGCACTAAAACAGATGAGATTCAATGTAAACAAAAACTCATATGAAACCACATACACAAACACAAGCACATAAACTTAATTACAAAGTATCGCATATTCCAATGAAACATCAAACAGGGGACTCCTGCAACTGGCAAAAAGGCAGAGTAATTGTAATAAAATGCTTGTGCTTTATTATATATTATTATTATTTTTTTTAATCAAATTATTTGCAGGCTTCTACATGAAAATATTTGGAGGCAGCTGAAAACTATTTCACTGCCATGAAAATTACATTTTCATTTGAGCAAATATTCCATAAATTATGACTGGCACGTGTCCTTCAAAAACAGACAAATAAATTTATGAATGCAAACACAATTTTTTTTTATTTATTTTTTTTTGTGGAGTGCATAAATAAATATGAATAAATATATGTGTTTACTACAACAGTAGAGTGTGCAAGTGACTGTCTAGAAGTCCTTCAGTGATTAAACAGAACTACTCTGCAGCTAAATAAAGGGTCCTTAATTTCCTGGAACAGAAAAAAAGCACTTCATCAGCGTTTCAATAAAAACTCAATTACAAATATATTGTTCGCAAAAAACAAACAGGCCAAAACTGGGCAGCGCACGTGGTGTTTTTATTGATTTTCAATTAACTTTGTTTGACTTTTGCAAAAGTTTTTTTTTTCTTAAATTTCACTTTCGCACGTTTCCACCCCAAACATCTTGACACAAGTTTCACTAGAAATATAATATGTGTTTTTGCCTTACAACCCAACCTTTTTATTGTTATCGTTTTTATTCCCATATATTTTTTTTATCAAAATGTCTTGATTGTGTGAAAAAAAAGGAAAGCTAAATTGTATTCGTATTCCTGCTTAAAGGACAAAAAAAATGAACCACAGTGTCTTAATGACTTTTCTGTGGTTTTTTTTCTCTCCCCAGATTTGTGTTGTCATTTCATTGTTGTTTCATTTCATATCCTTTGTCAAATTGTCTGTTGTCAGCTTTAGCGACAAACTCGCCCAAACACACACGCACTTAAACACACAAATACCAACATTTATCTCATTGTTGTAAAAGTAAATTGTTATCTTTTATCTGAAGAATTTAATGGCATGTGTGTGAAATGCTGTTTTACATTTAAAAGGAATTTTGTGTTTCTCCTGTTTCCAGGTCAAACCGTATCAAATATATACGATTCATTAGAAAACCTGCATTAGGTGCCAGGAATGCTCTGCTACAGCCAGCAGGGGTTAACGCTTTTTTTTTGTCTTTTGGTGTACACTTTAATACAAAAAATTAAAATATTTCAAAAATAACTTCACACTAAATGGAATATTTGAAAATGTTGTGGAAATTTAATGTGCAGCTTTTATGCGAATAGTCTAATGTTTAGGTAGCGGCTGCAAGTTATCAACTTAAAAAAATTTGAAATCTAACTAAAATTTAAAATCACTTACTATTTGAAAGAACTAAGGCTCAAGGTTGAAGTCATCACTTAACCCTATCGTATGCCATCCCCATCTAGTGGTTTTTGGGTAAGAAGTCTGACAGGATTTGTGTACGACTCGGTTTTTTATTTCGACGTTTTTGTTCATACGAAGACGGGTCAATATATAATTAGCGCTTGAGTCCACTTAAGAAGAATTTTCTTAATAACTATTTTATTCCTTAACCCCAGAACGGTAAACATATTTTAAACCCTTTAATGGTAAACTTAGCCTGTGGGGCGATTTTTACAAAAAAAGCAAAATTCAAGATAAAAAAAAGCAGTGTGAGTCCGCTCACGGGGGAGATGTGTAAACATCTAGTAATGAAAAAGCTATTAATCAGCTGTTTACTGAAATTTAATGCATGTAGTTATTCTACAGCAATGGCTTTCGAACTGTACAGCGCTAGCACAATTATATGTTAATGAAAATTAGTAGCTACTATTGCACACTAGATGGTGTTTATATGCAGCTTAAGTGTCTCCATACTTCTTGTTGTCCATATTAAACTTGTGTCCAAGTAGCTCATTCTAGACTTGTACCGAACTCTTTCATTAGCTCGTTTTTGACAAGAACCTTTAATCAAACCAATGTAATTTAAATGGGTTTGATCATAGGTTCTTGTCAAAAACGAGCTAATGAAAGAGTTCGGTACAAGTCTAGCTCATTCGCTCAGTTTTGACAAGAACCTTTAATCAAACCTATGTAATCTAAATGGGTTTGATCAGAGGTTCTTGTCAAAACTAAGCGAATGAGCTAGTTGGACACCAGTCTATTGCACACTAGATGGTGCTAACAGTAGTTATATGCAGCTGTTAAGTTTCTCAGTACCTCTTGTTGTCCGTATGAATGACAATCTCAAAGACGAAGAAGACTTTTAGTTTGGCAAGTTTAGTTTTTTTATTTTGCTTACATCGCTTTGTTTTAGTAAATTTCTTATTAAAAGTGCAAAAAAGTTATTAAAATTAAATGTTTTTGTACTCATTTTATTTATTTGTTTTTATTTGCCTACGATAACATAATGTACGACTACTACTATTAGACTTGTGTCCAACTAGCTCATTCGCTCAGTTTTGACAAGAACCCCTGATCAACCCCATTTAAATTACATAGGTTTGTGTAAAGGTTCTTGTCAAAACTGAGCGAATAAGCTAGTTGGACACAAGTCTACTATACTTGTGTTCAACCAGCTCATTCGCTTAGTTTTGACAAGAACCTTTAATCAAACCTACGTAATTTAAATGGGTTTGATCAGAGGTTCTTGTCAAAACTGAGCGAATGAGCTAGTTGGACACAAGTCTATTGCACACTAGATGGTGCTGAGTGTAATTCTATGCAGCTGTTAAGTTTCTCAGTAATTCTTGTTATCCGTATGATTACACTAATACACTCATATATAGCTCACACCGATTTGATCTTACTCTAAATTTGTGATTGTATTGTGAAACATATTTTTAACCCCCCCCCCCCAGCGTATAGATGTTTACACATCAAAAACCAAAATTTTATTGAAGCAAAAACAGAAATTTATTATTTTCCACTCCACCGAGTTGGCATGATCGCATGCTCTGCTACGAGTAATTGATAAGGAAATATTTTAAAAATGAAAAACTGGTTCACTTCACAGGCGATGTTTACCATTCTAGGGTTAAATATTAACTATTGCCTTCAGTGAAAGTTTTCAGTGCTCAGAGTCATACGTAAATCAGAAAGGAACCGAAAATATATAATAAAAATAAAAAAAAACAATTAAAAACGTTATATTCTACCGACTCGAATCTTAAATACCCTCCAAATACCTAGTAAATAAATTTAAAAATGTTTAACTTGATGGGACAGAGTTCCTTCTGTACCCAATTTTAAAACTCTATTTTGACGGAGCCATTCCGGGAGGGGCCGTGGGGGATATGTTTCACCTCTGCAAGATCAGAGAACATCTCAGCTCCTTATACACTTAAGGAATACAAATTGTTCAATATTTACACTAATTTTGAATATATAGTATCGTACGTCAAAGCCCACTAAAGGCGGCGGGGTTCAAAAATAGGCAATATCATGTTTTCCACAGACGGACATATGAACATTGCTAGACCGTCTTAGATTTCATCACTGATCATGAATATATATACTTTATGGGGTCCAATTCTTCTTGCAGGGTATTATAACTGTATTTTGCAGAGGTCTCTCTGGCAAGGGACTTGGGTGAGACATTTCACCTTTGCCATAAAAATCTAAAAATAAATTTTTGGGATAATTAAATGTAAAATTATGTATGTGATTCTATTTTAATAGTGAACTTTTATTTATGTAAATTGTATTACAGGATGTTAATTTTTTCAACAGGCTATAAGTTCAAATCTGCGAAACTGCAAATAATTTTTTATTTTTATTTAATAAATGAATGTGATTACATTCTATTTATTTCTCAGAGTGGAATATTAAGAATATCTTTCATAGTCACCAAACCAGCAGAACGGATCAGTACTGATTTCGAGGCCGCTACGCCATCTCATCAGCGTTCTTTGTTCAATTTTTCCACTTTTGCAAGTGGTGCCAGTTAGTAGGAATATCAACTATTTAACCAATGTTTTTAACGATGGATCTGGAAAAAGCGAAAGAGATATATGAAATATTGGGAGTATTAATCGTCAGGGTTGGGGAATTTCGTACTAACCAAAAAAAGTAATAACTTGTAAAAATGAATGTGAGAACTTCTCATATTCAATTTTCGTTAAAAACATTGAAAAATTGAACAAAGAACGCTGATGAGATGGCGTAGCGGCTTCGAAATTACTACTGATCCGTTCTGCTGGTTTGATGACTATGAAAAATATTCTTAACCCATATCGTCCCAGAGATTTATTTTTCGAATAAGTTTATAAAACTTCGTAGTTAAAAGGTAAACTGATTGAAATTTTCATTAAAGACTTTTTTAAAAAGTTTCATTAAAATTTTTTTTAAAAATTTGTTAAAAATTTTTTAAAATATTTTTTTTTTAAATTTATATTAAAAAATTTTTTTTAAATTTTGATTAAAAAGGATATGTTCTTAGTCTTTCCCAAGCAGAGAAAAAAAAATATAAATGCTTAAAATTTTCTGTTCGAAAAATCGAACACTGGGACGAAATGGGTTAATATTCCACTTTGAGAAATAAATAGAATGTGATCACATTCATTTATTAAATAAATATAAAAAATAATTTGCAGTTTCGCAGATTTGAACTTATAGCCTGTTGAGAAAATTGACATCCTGTAATACAATTTACATAAATGTAAAATTTATATAATATTTTTTTTTATTGGCTCATTTAGGGTGCAAAGGGGGCGGTGAGGGTAGGGCAGAGGTGTACCAGTTTACGACTCAGCTTCGTCAGTAAAGCTGAAAAATTTAATTTTTAAGGAATGTAGGCTTAAGTAAATAATTTTTTTAAAATTTTTACACTATTTTTGCATATAATAACGCCCACTAAAGGGGGCGTGGTCCAAAAATTCATATATTTGATTTTATGCCTCCAAGTTTAACGCGTTGGACGTTCTCTCACATAAAAATATAAAGAATTGAATTAAGATTTATAGGCTAATTCTTCGCAATTTTTTGTTTTAAATTCAGAAGGACATCATAAGAAATATTCCAAAGCACAAAGGAAATATATCATTTGCTTAACAAAATTACAAAAAGAAAACTTTAAAAAATATATTGTTTTTAGAGGTTGGTTTAGTCCTTAGGAGAACTTTGTTAGGTCTGGTCTTGACCTGTGCTATCCTGTAGAAATTATTTACACCAAATTTGAAGGGTCTGGCTCTTTTCGTTTGAACTGAATCGTGATTTCCACAGACGGCCGGACGGTCATGGTCAGATCGTCTTAGATTTCATCACTGATCAAGAATATATATATATACACTATAGGGTCTTAGAGGGATATTTCGCTGCGTTACACACGGAATGATAAAGTGAATATACAATCGAATTCTTTTTGGAGGGTATACAAATGGGATCTATACGATAAAATTTTTTATGTACCAAAACGCCTTATAACTTTATTAATAATGATTTTCATTTGCATAAATGAATTGCTTAATTTTTTCTTAAATAAGAACTTCTGTTCAGTTCCCGTTTGGCTTAAAAAATAATGTCATAAGGCTGCGTTATTTAAATATTCCTTAAATGATGTTAAGGAATACGATGCTGTTGCAGCAACAGGAAATTGAGTGTAATAATAGAAGCGACATCCTTGAATTAAAAACTTTCAAGTTTTTAAAATTCTTTTTATTGCAAGTTCCCAATTGAGGCGAGAATGCTATTGAAATAAATTCCAAACAACTACATTTCAACCCTTGAAAGCAATAGTTTGATACTCAGTAACAAGTAAATTTGTGGTCTGACGTCAAACTGTAGTTGCAAAAACCTCCTCTTTAATAATCCTTTTTTCTATAACTTAAATTCGTTGGTGTTTCTCCACTTACGCCATGAAATAAATTGTTTTAAATCACTTAAGGAAATTTCTTTTTGCATTTCCATTCTAATTTTTTTTGTGCTCTATCACGTATTTCTGCGACCTTTCAACTTTCAAATTTATCAAATAATTTTTTCTTTATCTGCAATTCAGCTGTGCCTTGTTAGGGATATATATTTTGTAATTTTTAACGGAAAAAATGTGCACACAAACACAGCAACGACACCAACGAAAAATATTTAGTGAATGTGTAATGAAAGGCTTATGTGTTTTATTTCTTTAAGCCAAATAATATGCATATGCATTTCGAAAATATTTATATGAAAGCATACATTTTCACAAACATCCTTTATAAAATCCTTGTCCTTACAAATATCACAAACATTTAAGCAACTCTGTCTGTCTGCTATCTTTTCACGTTTAAAGTCCTGAACCTATTTACCCGTAAACTTTGATCCAGCAAAAATACAGCACATCTCTTTTAATGATGACTTGCACATCTTATGATGACTTGCACTTTTTATGAGGACTTGCACTTTTCATAATGACTTGCAGTTTCAATAATGACTTGCACTTTTTATGATGACTTGCACTTTTTATGATGACTTGTACTTTTCATAATGACTTGCACTTTTTAATATGTCTTGCACTTTTCATAATGACTTGCACTTTTTATGATGACTTGCACTTTTTATGATGACTTGCACTTTTTGGGATATCTTACACTTTTTGTGATGACTTGCACTTTTTGTGATAACTTTTTTTTTTTAATCTTGGACCAGCACTCAGGGGATGACCTCTATATATGCAATACATTGCGCCGGGACTGAAAACGAGGGGATAGTATTGAGGGGACAGATTTTGGAAAGATGAGAAGATAGACAGTATTTTTGTAGCTATTTCAACCTTTTTTTACTTCGCCGGCTAATTTTTGCTACAGGGCCGACGAAGGTGGGTGCTGTTACTCTGCTTTTAGTACATGATAGTGTCAGTCGCTGCCAATTATGTTCAGTGACCAGTGACTATGCCTTCATCATTAAAAACAGTCTGGCAACAATTAACACAACCACGCACTAATGCTGATCAGAAGAATCCAACACAATATTTCATGACTCAGCGCGGGCTCGAACTCACGACTCTCCGCTTCATAGTCTCGTGTTCTACTACTTCAGTCAACAGCACCCACTTGCACTTTTCATAATGATTTGCACATCTTATGATGTCTTGCACTTTTCATAATGACTCGCACTTTTCATAATGGCTTGCAATTTTTATAATGACTTGCACTTTTCATAATAACTTGCACTTTTTATGATGACCTGCACTTTTTATGATGTCCTGCACTTTTTATGATGTCTTGCACTTTTTATGATGACATGCACTTTTCATAATGACTTGCACTTTTTAATATGTCTTGCACTTTTCATAATGACTTGCACTTTTCATAATAACTTGCACTTTTTATGATGACATGCACTTTTTATGATGTCCTGCACTTTTTATGATGTCTTGCACTTTTTATGATGACTTGCACTTTTCATAATGACTTGCATTTTTTTATGGTAACTTGCAATTTTTATAATGACTTGCACTTTTCATAATGACTTGCACTTCTTGTGATAACTTGCTCTTTTCATAATGTCTTGGACTTTTTATGATGACTTGCACTTTTCATAATGACTTGCACTTTTTAATATGTCTTGCACTTTTCATAAGGACTTGCACTTTTCATAATAACTTGCACTTTTTATGATGACATGCACTTTTTATGATGTCCTGCACTTTTTATGATGTCTTGCACTTTTTATGATGACTTGCACTTTTCATAATGACTTGCATTTTTTTATGGTAATTTGCAATTTTTATAATGACTTGCACTTTTCATAATGACTTGCACATCTTGTGATAACTTGCACTTTTCATAATGGCTTGGACTTTTTATGATGACTTGCACTTTTCATAATAACTTGCACTTTTTATGATGACTTGCACTTTTTATAATGACTTCCACTTTTTGCATTTGCTGTCAAGTGCTTGAATATTCCTTTTATTAATATTACAATTAGGGTATTCATACTGTGTTTTATTTAGTCATATTGTTATAATGCGTTATTATTTCAGTACAGTGAATAGAAGTTTAAATATTTTAAAATTATTGATTTTAATATTAAAATAAGAATTTTTTTCAAATCTGCAAATTATTTTTTTTTAGGAATTTTTATTAAATTCAAAAAAGCAAAATTACAAAGTTAACTAATATTTTCTCTCCTGTGTAACTTCTGTAAAGCTGCTATTTTCGCTGGAAAACAAAAACTATTTCGCTGAAAAATATACAGTAAAATATTAAATTTGTTTCTTTTTCGCCTATTTAATTTAACAAATAGAATTTGTTGTTTGTGCATTTGTCTGGCATGAATAAAATATACACTTCTCGGCTTTTGTTTTTACTATTTGTAGCCATTTCTTTACATTTTAAAACACGCCAGCCAAAAATTGAAACAACTCCGGCGAGCACGTATACGAACGAGTATAAAAAAACAACAGCAACAACAACAAAAATAAACAGACATTTTGTATGGTATATAGCAGCCATAATTTGGCACAAAACATTATTCACAGCATGGAAAATCTGGAGAGAAAAAAATAACACTAGGCTGCAGAAAGTAGACATCAACAATGAAAAACGCAATATAACCGGAGGCCCAGCAAATCAACCATTTCGCCGTTCATTCATTTCATTTATTCATTCATTCCTTAATTTCTTATCATGCCACCAACAGTTTTATCGGTTCGTGCTCCCTACAGTGAGTGCTTTAAAAGCGAGCAAATTGTTAGTGAATTTTTTTAAATTTTGACATAATACGGACTATTTACCTTTCAGATATTTTTAAAAAATTTTTACACTATAACACTGGCTTATGAAAATTAATCTCAACATAATTTTTTTTTGTTGTCCAAAAGAATTTTTTTTTCTAATATAGGGTCCGCAATCTAACTTTTTTTTTCAACTAGTGGTTATTTCGTGAATGGTAACACTTAGCTCATGTCTGATTTGACAGATAATTAGTTGTATCCTTCCGCTGAACGAATAAGGTTCACCACCCAATGCGTTTACGCTTCGCTAAATGGGCTTGCGATCGACTTACAGAAGATGCCGATTTTGCCAAAAAAGATCATCTTTTCAGATGAAGCTCATTTTGATGTTGGCGGGTATGTAAACAAGCAAAGTTGTCGCATTTGGGGCACAGAAAACCCTCACGCATACATTGAAAAGCCGACGCACCCAAAACGAGTCATTGTTTGCTACGGATTTTGGTCCAGAGGCATAATTGGGCAATTTTTCTTCGAAATTGAGCAAGGAGTGGCCGTTACAGTCAATGCCGATGGCGTTATCGGGCCATGAGCCATTTGAATGAAATTATTTTCCATTATTAACTGGAAGGATTGTACTTTCAAATAAAAAAAGAAATTTGAGAAAATATTCAGTAGTTTTTTTATAGCATTTTCAAAAAAAAAAAAGTTATTTGGCGGACCCTATATTAATTTCTTTTATGTGTTCTAAAAATATTTTCACGCAAATAAACAAGTTTTTTAACTTCTCGTTAAAAAAATTTCAAATTAAAACAAAAAGTTGGGGGAAAAAATAGAGTTCTCACTAGAGATTTGCAAAAGACGATTCACGCGTGAATCAAAGTTGATGCGTTCGTGAGATATAGTGATGGAAGAAAATCGAAATAATTTCTTTTTTAAACTCCGCTTCGAAAATTCACGTTAAAATGCGGTTAAAATTAACGGGAGGTTGTAGGGAAAACCTTTTTTACTCTTCTTTAAAAATATTTGCTTAAGATTTGATCTGCACTGTAGATGAAAATTTCCCTAATGGAAGGAAATCGAACAGAGATGAAGGCAATTTAATAAAAACATTTGTGTAATCACAGAAAAAGAAATAAATAAAAGCGTTTTTAAAAATGTGTGAGTATTTAAGTGGAAATATTTAATACTTAAAAAAATAAGAAAATTTTTAAAGATCCACAGTTAAATTGGATTTTCCTACTCAAATAATAATAATGATGCATGGAAAAAAATAAGTTTTCTCACAGTTATACTATATCTCGTTTAACTTTAACTCTTTCATAGAATTAAGACGTGCTAATGACAGTTTAAGAAAATTTAAAACACAATCACACTGCAAATATGGCCATCATATGGATGAAAAGCTTCAACATTAATTTCATCTGGCACTTACTTACGAATGCATTCCGTCGCCATTCGCTCATTCACTCAGCAAGTCATTTTCATTTCTTTTAATCATTTCATTTAGCCATCCTAGTCATTTGCACAAATCTTTTAAATCCATATGTAATAAAAGAAAAAAGTTACAACTGAAATGGCAGAAAAGTTTTCAAGTAAAAAAAGCGTGAGAATTAAAAATATATATTTTCTCTTCATGAAATCACTTTGCATTTTAATTAGCACTAAATGAAAGCAAACACAACAACAAAAACAACAACAAAAACAATAACGACAACAACAATGGCAACATCTATATGGAAGCAGGAAAAATGTAAAGAGCAAGATTAACTTGCATAAGTTTCAAATGCAATTAACAACAACAACACAAGTTCATAATTAGTAACTACAGAGTCCCAGATACAAGCGAGTGTACGCATCACAGCCAATTCATATAGAAGTGGAAAACTTTACAGAAAATATCTTCAATATATTTGATTTATGTGGAAAAGATTAGTCACGATGATTAATTAGTGACATTGCAGACAATTGCGTAGCATAGAACTCGGTTTCCCTGGGCTTTTAAAAATCATTTTTCTTTGTTAAATTATTTTTATTTGTATTGGAATATTCACAAATATTTGTGCTAAATAGCACAATAATCTAAATAATTGCATATTGTTTAGAATATCTGCTGAATATTAAAAATATATGATACTAAAATAATAGCCCTATTCACAATCTTGTGCAAATGGTCGTGCATCATTGCATTTGCAAAATAATTGTACTCTACACCAACAAAATACATTGAAAATGCTCTCAAATACTCTCTCAATTTGCAAATGCTATAATGCAAGACCATTTGCACAGGATTGTGAATTGGGCTATTGTAAATTTTAATAATAAAAGTGTTTTAAACAATCTTGCATCATCATAAAAACTAAGCAGAGCAAGTAAAAATGCTATATTCGACCGGGTCGAATCTTAAATACCCTCTAAATATTTTGTAAGTAAATTTAAAATGATTAACTTGATGGCACAGAGTTCCTTTAAGACATCTCTGTAGCCAATTTTAAATTTCTATTTTGACGGAGTCATTCCGGAAAGGCCCGTGGGGGGAGATGTGTGACCTCTGCAAAATCAGAGAACATCTCAGCTTCTTATAGGCCTAAAGAATACAAATTATTCAATATTTATACTATTTTTGCATGTAATATCGTACGTCAACGCCCACTAAAGGGGAGGGGGTGCAAAAATAACCTATATCAAGTTTTCCACAGACGAACGTATGGACGTATTGCTAGATCGCCTCAAAGTTCATCACTGATCAACAATATATATACTTCTTGGGGTCCAATTCTTTTTAGAGGGTATTAAAACTGTATTTTGTCGGGGTCTCTCTGGCAACGGCCGTGGGGGAGGCATTTCCCCTCTGCCATGAAACTCTAAAAATAAATGTTTGGATAATTCAATGTAAAATTTATTAATTTTATTTTTTATTTTTTTGATAGGGTCACTAAGGGGGCAAAGGGGTAGGAGGGTTTGTAAGGCAGAGGAGTACCAGGTTTACGTCTCAGCTTCGTTATTAAAGCTTAAAAATTTTATTTTCAAGGAATGTAGGCTTAAGTAAAAAAATTTGTTACATTTTTACAATATATTTGCATATAATAACGCCCGCTAAAGCGGGCGGGGTCCGAATATTAATTTTATTTTATTTTATGGCTCCAAGTTTAACTCGTTGGATCGTCTTGAACATAAAAATATATCATTTGCTTAACAAAATAACAAAAAAAAAACGTTAAAATTATGTCAGTTTTTAGAAGTTGGTTTAGTTCTTCTTAGGGGAACTTTTTTCCCTCTTGCCCCATTCAGCCCATTTACGAACTTAGCCTGTGGGATCTCTCAAGATATATTTATATTAAATTTCAAGAGTCTGGCTCTTTTCGTTTAGACTGAATCGTTATTTCTTCAGAAGGTCGGACGGATGGACGGACATGCTCAGATCGTCTTAGATTTCATCACTGATCAAGAATATATATACTTGATGGGGTCTCAGATGGATATTTCGCTGCGTTACAAACGGAATGACAAAGTGAATATACCCTCCAAATTCTTTTTTGGAGAGTATAAAAATATATACTTTATGGACCGACAAATTAACATTGAAAAACTGACGCACAGAATGACAAACCTATAATATCCTCTCAACGATATTTCGAAAGGGCATAAATATCGAAAAGTGTCATTTCAACGTGTACTCATAATCGAATGATTTAAAAACTGAAATATACCATCACCCATAAAGTTTTAAACCTTCAACTCATATGAAAATTATAAAGGTGAGTTCACACTTATTAAATATTTACCCAAAAAAGCGTAACCACTTAATTCCAATGAAAACACTTTTAATTTAGGCAAGTATTTATGGAGATAAGCGGGTTCCAATGGTGTTGCATCCCATAGCACTATTTATTAGTTATTTTATGAATAACACGTATCTGAATCAAAAAAATTTCAATTAGTGTTTAGTGGTTGCGCTTTTCGGGGCAAATATTTGATAAGTATGAACCTATCTTAACCCATATCGTCCCAGAGATTTATTTTTCGAATAAGTTTATAAAACTTCGTAGTTAAAAGGTAAATTGATTGAAATTTTCATTAAAAATTTTTTTAAAAATTTTCATTAAAAATCTTGATTAAACATTTTTTTAAAAATTTTCATTAAAAATTTTTTTAAAAATTTTTTAAAAATTTTTTAAAAAATTTGTTAAAAATTTAAAAAAATTTTTTTTTTTAAATTTCCATTAAAATTTTTTTTTTTAATTTTCATTAAAAAGGATATGTTCTTAGTCTTTCCCAAGCAGAGAAAAAAAAATTTAAATGCTTAAAATTTTCTGTTCGTAAAATCGAACACTGGGACGAAATGGGTTAACATGTCAGAAGAGTTCTTTTTTTTTGTAATTGAATTTTTCGCATCAAATTCATGGCTCAAAAGATTTAGAAAATATCTGAAATATCTGTAGTCAAAAATGCTTTCAAATATTCTTATGCACACAAAATTGTCACCCTTTTAACAAAAAAAAAAGAAATACATAAAGGAATAATTTCTTTGTATTTCTACTTCCAGGTATTTTTTTATGTTCATACTCGTATCCGGAATGCAAATAAACTTTCGAAACTCCTATAAATCACTACACTCAGAAAAGTTTTATTAAATATACGCAAACAAAGGATTTCACAAAAGAAGGAAAATATTTGCAAAAATTCATTATATTGCAAAATATGTAAGCAAACCTGCATGGAATTCTATCAGAACTATTGATTCAATAAAGAAGGTTGAGAGAACAAAAAAAGAAAGACAGACAGACTTGCAAAGAAAACAAATTGTTAAATAAACAAAAATACTACAAGAGTAAAACTCAAAGTGAAATGTCTCAATTTTATGGCAACAAGAGAATAAAGCAACAAATCGACATCTATGGCCACAGACACTATGACAACGAAACGAATGAGTTTTCAGCAACAAACAATACATCAACATTCTCATCACCGTCAACAGCATCATCAGCAACAACAACAGCAACAACAACAACAGCAACAACGCAGACCACCTGACGTTGAAGAGGCGTTATCCTCAATGCTATGGACACCATATGAACGTGCTTCGACAACAGATACATCATCCGATGACGACGACGATGAACAATTGCAATGCCGATTGAAGAAATCCAAAAGTCAATATGATTATACGAGTGTACCGACAACTATACCCCCCTTAACACCACCGCCGCTGTCACTGCCATCAATTCCATCAATTCGGCCAGCAACCACACAATTTCCCATCCCGCCCACACACTTAACATCAACAAATATTATGGCATTTATTACAGCAACGACACCGGCAACACCAGCGACAGCTGCTGCAGCAGCAACAAGTCTAATATCGACGACAAACGCATATTATACGGCAGAAGATTTATGTGATCCATCTGTAACAACACCATTAGTGCCTTTTTCAAATCTTGTGCTCAGTGCGCATACAACAACAACAACAACAGCAACACCTAATTCTAGTCTACAGAATACTGCCATCACAGCTGAGAATGGTGATGAAGAAAATCACGATGATGATGATGATGAGGATGACGGTGACGGTGACAACGATGTCCTTGCAAATGCAGATGATACATTTAATGATGTCCTTTCTAATGACAATACATTAGCAGCCACTAGTTCCTCTTTGATGATGATGTCATCTTATCAAAAGAAACATCGCATTTCCTATCCCTCCTCCTATGAACGTATACCAAGTCTCAGCAAATGGTGGTCCACAGCTACAACTTCTTCCACCATTGATTCAAATTCGACTGCAGCAATCACATCACTGCCGCCAACGTCAACTGCCAACCTGACAGCTGAGACCAATAAACAGCCACCTTCATATGAGTCCCTGTACAAAAAACAAAACGTACGTCCATTACGTTCACGTCATCGTTTCAACAAACATTTGAATTTATTCAAACCGGTTTTGGAGACGTTGAAAGCCAACGTGACAACAATGGCACAGGGTCGTTTTGCCACCCTCGGACGAACGGATCATAATAGAGTTACTAATGCCACACTAACGCAACCTGCAAATAATAATGTTACGGAAACCGCGTTAACTACCGCCACGACAGCCTCAGCGGTTGCAAGCGAAGATAATGGTGGCACGGAAAGTACAAGCAGAAATTTGGTTCATTCATTTACCGATAATTTTCTACAGGAGGTAAGTGCAAGAATAAAGTGCTTTCTTAAATACTTAACATGAGGCCTAGTGCTCGTGTGCATCTCTTATTGAAACCTTTTTTTATTTGTTGCAACAACAACTCGCTGTAATAAATTTGCATTTATATTGAGACAACTTTGGGAATACGAGTACAGTGGCACGGAGAAATATATTATCTATCGTTTGAAATTTAAAATTAAAGCACATTAAAAACTGCCTGTCCTAGAATATCCAAAGAAAATTTTAATATACAAGTCAAAAAATCACCGTTTACCGGAAATCCGTCTCTCAGGAATATGCAACAATAATATTTTGTAAAACTATTGTTGTTTTGTAGATATTTTTACTTATGGCGAAACAGGCGGATTAAGATTATTTTTGAGAAACAGGCGCATTAAGATGTATTTTTGAACGTTGGCATTAAACGTTTACTTCAAAACTGAAAAAATACTCTTCGCAAAAAGTACTTTTCAAAAAAACGATTTTTCCATCTCTCCTTTTTTATATTCTTTTCCGAGGATGTTTTTTTTTAATTTTTAGGAAAAAGTACTTAAAAATTCACTTTTTGAAATATTGCTTTTCAAAAGAAGCATTTATAAAAAATTTATTTTCTAGAAAAATAATTTTCAGAAAAATTACTTTCTCGAAAAAGTGCTTTTCGGAAAAAGTACTTCTCAGAAAAAGTACTTTTCAGAAAAATTACTTTCTCGAAAAAGTGCTTTTCGGAAAAAGTACTTTTCAGAAAAAGTACTTTTCAGAAAAAGTGCTTTTCAGAAAAAGTACTTTTCAGCTAAAAGTACTTTTCAGAAAAAGTACTTTTCAGAAAAAGTACTTTTCAGACAAAGTGCTTTCCGGAAAAAGTACTTTTCAGAAAAAGTACGTTTCAGAAAAGGTACTTTTCAAAAATCAAAGTACTCTTCAGAATAAGTACTTTTCAGACAAACTAATTTTCAGAAAAAATACTTTTCACAAAAAGTACTTTTCAGAAAAAGTACTTTTCAGAAAAAGTACTTTTCAGACAAAGTGCTTTTCAGAAAAAGTACTTTTCAGACTAAGTGCTTTTCGGAAAAAGTATTTTTCAGAAAAAGTACGTTTTACAAAAGGTACTTTCCGAAAAAGTACTCTTCAGAACAAGTACATTTCAGACAAAGAGCTTTTCAGAAAAAGTACTTTTGAGACAAACTACTCTTCAGAAAAAGCACTTTTCAAGAAAGTACTTTTCAGAAAAGTACTTTTCAGAAAAAATACTTTTCACAAAAAGTACTTTTCAGAAAAAGTACTTTTCAGAAAAAGTACTATTCAGGAAAAGTACTTTTCAGAAAAAGTACTTTTTTCTAAAAGTACTTATTTTAAAAAGGTGTTTATTTTAAAAGGTACTTTTTTTAAAAGGGTTGTTTTTAAACGTACAAAAGTTTTTTCGCAAAATAGACTTAAAAAATATTACTCTTTTTAAATGAAGCCTGCATTATAATGTTCACGTTTACCTTCGATCCTTGGAACTGACGAGTACGGGGACGTTGTTTTACTCCCCAGCTTATGTTGACGGATTTTTTAACTTCCCACCATGAAAATTTCCAAAAAATTGGAAAGCTCTTGGGTTTACTCAATACTTAACAACGCAGTTTATGCAAAAGTACGTTTAGAAATTCTTTTTTGAAAAAGTTCGTTTTTGAAAAATACTTTTTCCGAAAAGCACTTTTTCGAGAAAGTAATTTTTCTGAAAATTATTTTTCCAGAAAGGCAATTTTTGATAAAATACTCATTTTGAAAAGTAATTTTTCAAAAAGTGCTTTTTTAAGCACTACTTCCGAAAACCGACTTTTAAAAATAACTTCCTCGGAAAAGAACAAAAAAAACTGTAAAAAGAATTTTCCCAAAATACCTTTTTTTAAAAAATATTCTCTTTTAATAAAAAGCATTACAATGATCGCCTTTGTTGACCTTCGATCCGGGGAATTGGTGTGTAGGCAGATTTTGTTTCAGTTCCCAGTCTATGTTGGAAGTTTCTTTCTTTGCTTCTCGCTAACAAAATTTACAATTTTCAAAGGATCAAAAACTTATTCGTTTTACCCCGTTTTATAAAAATCGACTTCGATGTTCTCAGTTCCTTAGACAAGATATTTCGAAATATCTCAAAAATGCTGAGAAAATTTAGTTTTTCAAATGTGTTTTGTTCGCATAAATTTTAAACGGCTTTACCAATCGATTCCACAGACTAATTAGATCTTGAACGTGAAAAAACCACAATGATCGGCCAAAATCGGTTAATGCGTTCCTGAGATATCGTGAGCGAAAGACATCCGAAAAAAGTCTTTTTATTAACTCCAAAATTTTATACATTATAAATTAGTGTTTTTGATTCTTTACGTGAAAATCTGTTGATTCTTTCAAAAGTTATAGAAGTTTAAAAATTAAAATAATAGTGTTATATCAAACTCTTATCAGACTATTGAGCTCGTACAGCTCAAAAGCATAAAATAGTGCAACAAACCACTTTGCAATAGCTTTCCTATCCTACTTTATATACTGAAGGATGCGACAAAATTAAAATATCAGAATTATTTAATATCAAACTTTAAACTCACTAATAGTACCTTCCTCGTATATTAAATATATTAAATTATTACCCAAATTGACTAAATAATATCCATTTCAATTATACTCCAACCCCCCTACGAAACATCACAGGAAGTGTTTAACGTACAAAATCAAATACTGTGTCATTTAATTAAATAATTAAATATTCATTTAAATTTAAAAACAATTCGTACACATGAGGATAAGCATTTGCAAATTTCATTAGTTTAGATTTAGATGAAAGAGAATTTATTTAGCCTTTTTCTAATTATCCTGTTTTATGTTTTCAATTACGGAAAGATAGCGATATACTAATTTATTTATTAGTTTTATTTTTTTGTTGGGGTTTTAATTGTAGAAAATTTAAATATGCGCCAGGCATGGAAAATGCTGAACGTCATGTTCAGAAATACCCTAGTGATATATACCGCATAATTTAATAAAAAAGAAATTTGATTTTTAAGGGCCTATAAAATAGATTTTTGTACGAAAATTGGTTTTATAAAACTAAATGTGGCGCATCTTTAACACCCTCCAAATAGGAGCAGCATGTCGGAAACATCTTTCGATCAGCATGATTGAAGGCAGAAGTGTTGCATTTAAAGTTACTGCGGGGGATATTCTAAAAGTTAGGGAGTTATCATTCTTAAAAATGTCTTATATATAAAATATAATGCCGATATTAAGAGTGCTTTAAAATGGTGTATGCAAAATAGGTTTTAAAGGACACTTCAAGTACGTTTTTATACCCTCCAAAAAAGAATTGAAGGGTATATTCACTTTGTCATTCCGTTTGTAACACAGCGAAATATGCATCTGAGACCCCATAAATTATATATATATTCTTGATCAGTAATTAAATCTAAAACAATCTGTTCATGTGCGTCCGTCTGCCAGTGGAAATCACGATTCAGTCCAAACGAAAAGAGCCACACTTTTCAAATTTGGTACAAATATATCTTGAAGGATAGCACAGGTCAAGTTCGGAAATGGGCAAAATCGGGCAAGAGTGTAAAAAGTTCCCCTAAGAAGAACTAAACCAACCTCTAAAAGCAACATAATTTTCAAAGTTTTTTTTTACATATTTTTATGTCACGTTAAACTTGGAGCCATAAAATAAAAATAAAATTAATGACCCCGCCCCCTTTAGTGGGCGTTATTATATGCAAACATAGTGTAAACATTTAACAAATTGTTTTACTTAAGCCTGCATTCCTTAAAAATAACATTTTTATGCTTTAATGACGAAGCTGAGACGTCACCCGGTACTCCCCTGCCCACCCGCTCCTCCCCCTAAATGACCCTGTAAAAAAAAAATAGAATTTTAAAATAAATTTTACATATAATTATCCCAACCATTTATTTTTAGAATCTCATGGCAAATGTGAAATGTCTCCCCCATGACCCTCGACACAGAGGCCCCGACAAAATACAGTTTTAATACTCTCCAAAAAGAATTTGACCCCTTAAAATATAGTATATTCTTAATCGGTGATGAAGTCTAAGACGATCTTGCAATGCCCATACGTTCGTCTGTGGAATATATGATGTAGTCTATTTTTGAACCCTGACCCTTTTAGTGGGCAAAAATAGTGTAAATATTGAACAATTTGAATTCCATAACCCTATAAGAAGCTGAGATGTTCTCTTATCATGCAGAGGTGAAACGTCTCTCTCACGGCTTTTCCCGGAATGACAGTGTCAAAGCTGAGATTTGAAATTGTGTACAGAGATGTCTTAAAGGAACTCTGTCTCACTAAATTAAACATTTTAAATATACTTACTAAATATTTGGAGGGTATTTAAGATTCGACCTGGTCGAATATAACGTTTTTACTTGTTATATCCCAGTCAGCATTTTATGAAATTAATGATCATATTCGAGACCTTTTCGAGTCCTCCACACGATTAAAATAATCATTTATGCGCTCGTTTTCGAGTCGAAAATGACTGTTCATTCGGGAGAAAATGGTACCCTAGCCGCAACTCTTTTAAAGGAGTCTTTTATGATTTCGAGACAGTTTGTGGTAGTTCTTACAAGCAGTTGCGAGTCTTCTTCGAGTCATTTTTCAGTCATATTACTGGTCATTTACGAGTCTTTTTCGAATCATATTAAAAGCGAATTTTTAATTGAATTTTTGCTGTATCAACACAACCATTTATTGTTGATTTGATTTTAATTTAATTTATAAATAACATAACAAAAAAAATTTAAAAAATTATAAAATTCAATTTCTAAGCTTTTAATTGAAATAGCAATTTGGCATCACGTGCAGTGATGTCCTGAATCTCCACAACATCCGGCGGCGACACAAGTTGTTTTAATTCAGCCACACTGAACCGCATTATCCACACTGAGTTTTCTTTTTGACAACTCGTCATCTTCACCATCTTCCTGCAACTTTTTTGCTAAACTTTTCTGGTGCAATTGCATTTTTGTCTGTTTCCGGAATGGTTATCTTCTCCGGCACATATCTGTAAAGAACCAGACAATTATATTTTCTGAACTATAACGATATGAAGTCCTTACTTACTCTATGATTACGTCGTTTGCAGCTCCTGGCGAATATCTTCATTTTCACGTTCATTCTCTTGGTTCTGCTTTAGTTTTTTATTTAACTTCTTTATAGCTGACATTACCATGTTTTCTTTCTAATTTTTATATGAATTCACTGACAAATGTAATATGTATACTTTATATATTTTTTTGCTTTCTGTTTGTTTTTTTTTTTTAAATCACTTTCTAAGTATTTCTGGGAATCATTTTCGAGGGTTATTTTAAGCGCAGAACTGATTAATCAGTTTTTGATCACCTAAGGTACTCGAAAAAGACTCACTTTGGTGAAACAATCTTCCACATGCTGACTGGGATATAGAAATACTTACTATTACACTGATGTTACCAGCCCTGTGATATACAATGAAAGAACATAAAATCTAATTTATAACTTTATTGTAGGAATACGAGTAGTTACGGTGTATCTAGATATATTTCCTATATATATATATATATATATATATATATATATATATATATATATATATATAAATATATATATATATATATATATATATATATAAATATATATATATATATATATATATATATATGTATATATATATATATATATATATATATATATATATATATATATATATATATATGTATATTACAATTTCTGTCTGCGAGCAGTGACGGCATGAATAAAACAATGACTGTAGTAGCCATGAGTGTGCTGCATAGATATAAATGTTTTTAAATAATGTTTGCCTTGCTTCAGTTTATATGCCTACCGACTCATGACTATTTTTGAAAAAATGTTAAAGAGCATTAACAAGATTAAATTGGTGTCAATATTTGTAATTGTAAACTGTGAATTTTTATGCAAGTGGAACTCATGTACGAATGGAAACTTCTGAATATATTACATAATTTGTTATTGTAATTATAAAATGGATAAATCTATGTGACTGGGCAACACTGAGCTGGAAAAGCTAAGAGGCATCTTAATAGCTCCCTCAAATTCAACCGTAATCAAATCAAAAAGAACTAGGGGCGCATACAGTTAGTGGATTAAATTTTTTCTCCTTAGTTTTATATAGCCGATATGAGTCTTCTACTTTTTATTGATACCCGAACAGATCGGTGTGCTAATCGAATCGCGATGAATGTTGTTTTGACAACATCCAACTCACCACATCTAATATATTATATCCTCCAAAAAAGTATTCACTTTGTCATTCCGTGTGTAACACAGCAAAATGTCCCTCTAGGAACCCATAAAGTATAAATATTCTTGATCAGTGATGAAATATCAGACGATCTCCGTCAGTCCGTACATGGAAATCACGATACAGTTAATACCCTTAAAAGTTGGTGTATATATAAACTTTGCCGGATAGCACAAGTCAAGTTCGTAAATGGGCTGAATCGGACCAGACGGAAAAAAAGTTCCACTAAGAAGAACTAAACCAATCCTTAAAAAACGATATAAATTTGTTAAGCAAATGATACATGTTTATGTCAAAAAAGTTACACAGCGTTGGAATATGAGCCAGAAAATCAGCAAAATCCATTTTTGGACCCCACCCTCTTTAGTGGTCAAATCTTAAATATCCTGAAAATATTTAGTAAGTAAATTTAAAATGTTTAACTTGGTGGGGCAGAGTTCCTTTAAGATATCTCTGTACTCTATTTTAAAACTCTATTTTGACACAGTCATTCTGGGAAGGGCCGTGGGGACACGTTTTACCTCTGCAGGATAACAAAACAATTCAGCTTTTTATAGGCTTAAAGAATACAAATTGTTCAATATTTACTCTATTTTTGCATATAATATCGTGGGTCAACGCCCACTAAAGAGGCAAGGGTCGAAATATAGACTATATCATGTTTTCCACAGGCGGACGTATGGGCGTTTCTAGATCGTCTTAGAGTTCACCACTGATCAAGAATATATATACTTTACAGGGTCCAATTCTTTTTGGAGAGTATTAAAACTATATTTTGTCGGGGTCTCTCTGGCAAGGCCCGTGGGGGAGACATTTCACCTTTGCCATAAAATTACAAAAATAAATGTTCGGACTAATTAAATGTAAAATTTATTTAAATTTTTTTTTGATAGGGTCTTTTAGGAGCTAAAGGGGAATGAGAGGGTAGGGCAGAGGAGTACCAGGTTACGTCTCAGCTTCCTCATTAAAGCTTAAAAATGTTATTTTTAGGGAATGTAGGCTTAAGTAAAACAATTTGTTAAAGTATCACACTATTTTTGCATATAATAACGCCCACTAAAGGGGGCGGGGTCCAAAGATTAATTTTTTTTTATGACTACAAGTTTAACGGAAGGTCTAACTTCTTTGAAGTAAAAATATATCATTTGCTTAACAAAATTACAAAAAAAAAAAACGTTAAAAATTATGTTGTTTTTTGGAGGCTGGTTTAGTTCTTCTTAGCGGCCCGATTCAGCCCATTTCCGAACTTGACCTGTGCTATCCTTCAAGATATATTTATGCCAAGTTTCAAGAGTCTGACTCTTTTCATTTGGTCTGAATCGTGATTTCCACAGACGGACGGAAGGACGGGCGGACGGACATGTTTAGATCGTCTTAGATTTCATAACTGACCAAGAATATATACACCTTATGGGGTCTCTGATAGACATTTCGCTGCGTTACAAACGCAATGACAAAGTGAATATGCCCTTTAATTTTATATTGGAGGGTATAATAAATGCTAATGGTTTGTACTTTGGGAATTCACTTTATATTTTCAACAGACCTCGTATAGCTTATTATATTTCACAGCTCTATCGTCTTTACTTAAATGTCTGCTGTGAGTTTGTGCCTCAATATGTAGCATAAAATATAACATCAACCGTCCATTTGTCAACACTCACGCCAATACCCTCATCATTGGAAATGGCACTGTGTGTGACACCGAAAACAACAGCAACAACAACAACAACAATAACAACACACACGAAAACAAAAATAAGAAACATTAAATCACCCTTATAGATTGGGGTCATCATGTTGATTGTACTTGACGTCTGCTGTCAAATCAGTTACAATGTTTGATTATTTTCGACAAACAGTCAGCCGGTTGTGTGGGCATGTGGGTGTGTGTGTGTGTGTGTGTATGCGCCTGAATAAGTACTTAGGATTATATGCGTTTAGGCATAAATAATCATATTTTATGGTACAGAATGATCACAGTGTTATAACACAATTAATAATCCATAGACAAACAAACACATTCACAAGTGTTTTACTACACACACACACACACACATACTCTGGCTGATTTACATACAGCAACTGCTGATAAACATTTATTAGGTTCAGCATAATTTTTATTTTTTTTTGTACAAAGTTATCACTACTATTACGGAATTGTACTCACACATACATTTATTTCTATACGTGTGTGTGTGTGTGAATCTATGCATCTGTGGTCCGTCCGCTTTACTAACTATCAAATTCATTGTTTAAAGATAATTATGGTTGTTAGGCTGGCCCTTTTTACTGCTGAAGTATTTATTATTATAAAAACTATTTCAATTGTTTCATGTTTTGTTATCAGCTGCTTTGTTTTAAAGTTTATTGCTTTTTGTTTTTTGCCTGTTACTTTTACCGCATAAATTATTGATGGCGATACGGAGGGAGTCAGTTGTCGTGTATAATTTAATCGTAACGGTCAAAATGTCATTCTGTTGTTGGCGGCTTTAATAGCCGTATTTTTATTTGTCATTATGTATTTGGCTATAATTTTTACTTGTAATATGAACATGAGTGCACTTATAAATAATTACAAGCCATTAGATTGTTATGAAATCTAATTCGGTACTAAATATATAATAATATCCAAATTCATAATTTTAGTGGTTACGAGTACGTTATGGTCAAGGCTGGGATTTAATGACGAAAAATGTTAAAAAAAAATATATAAATAAAAAATTAAAAATAACTCGAAAATGTGAAAAATGCAATTTAAATTTGTTATTTTTATGACCTTCACCAAAAATGGTGCAAAGAATTCTAAATCCGAGTGTAGTTTCCCCAATATTAATATGCGATCTTATGAAGTATATATTTTCTGAGTCCTTATGAATATCGAAGTCGAATAAACGATGTCCGTCTGTCTGCAAGTGATATCGGGGTTTCGAAGCCCCTACGAAGAAAGGCTAGAGACTTCGGTCTTAAAATTATGTGTTGGATATAGTCCTAAATAGTATGCTATTGTCAATCATCAATATCGAAAATATGGTTCCAGAGCCAGGGTTGGACAACTGAAACGTTTTTCCGTTCTTAAAAGTAAACAACTAAAAAAACTGTTTTTCTTTTTTATATATTAAGCATATTTGATATTTTTGAAATAAATTGATTATTATTAGAAATCACAAAAGCCAAAAAGACAGCTCCAGAGCTGGGAAATTATTATTATTTTTTTTTAATATGAAGGTAATTAAACAAAACTCATGTTTTCTTTGGTAATTTCAGAAAAAAATAAATTGGCATTACAAATCAGCAAAATGCAAAACATGGTGCCAGAGCTGGAAAATTTAAATTAAAACCAAATATATATATATATATATATATATATATATATATATATTTATATATATATATATATATATATATATATATATATATATATATATATATGTATATATATATTTTTTTTTTTTTTTTGTTAATTAATCTTATTTTATACTTCAAAAGAAAATATTAAATTGGTATTTAAAAATTCAATAAAACCAAAAAGACGATTCCATGGCTGGATAATAGAAACTTCATTTAATAAAAAAAGAAAAAAACCAGCTAAAACAATTTTGAATTAAGATTTTATAGGCTATTTGTTCGAAATTTTAATTTAAATCTCAGAAAGGCACAAAGGCAAGTCAACATCAGTTTTTGTTATTCAACTTACACAGCAGAGCAGAACAGCTGTTTTCGAAAGCCGCAACATTTTCATCATCACTGCACATGTGTAATGTGTTTATCACCACTTATTAAACAATTTTTGTCTTTATAAACATATATTTCAAACATATTTGATTTTTTTCGAAGAAATTCATTGGTATTAAACAGAATCAAAAGGCAGCTCCAGAGCTGGGAAATTATTATTAATTTTTTGTCTCTTAGAATAACTAATTTTGTTCTTTGGTAATCAAAAGCAGTTTATATTTTAGAAAGAAAGAAATTAATATCGAAAGTCAGCAAGTCATCCAAAATATGGTTCCAGAGATGGAAAATTTAAACTGCAACTAATTATATATTTATTCTTTTTGTTAAGTAAACTTATTTCATATTTCAAAAGATATTAGCAAATTGGTATTAAAAAATCCAATAAAACCAAAAACATGATATCAGGGCTGGACAATAGAAATTTTATTTAATAAGAAAAAAAAACAACAACTAAAACAATTTTTTGGTTTTTTTTTTATCTTGGACCAGCACTCAGGGGATGCCCCATATATATGCCGGAACTGAAAACGAGGGGATAGTATTAAGGGGCCAGATTATCAAAGATGAGAAGATAGATAGTTGTTTTTGTAGCTATTTCAACCTTTTACTTCGCCGGCTAATTTTTGAAACAGGGCCGACGAAGGTGGGTGCTGTTACTCTGCTTTTAGTACACGATAGTATCAGTCGCTGCCAATTATGTTTAGTGAACCAGTGACTATGCCTTCATCATTGAAACAGGCTGGCAACAACTAACACACAACCACGCACTAATGCTGATCAGAAGAATTCAACACAATATTCATGACTCAGCGCGGGGTCGAACTCACGACCCTTCGCTTCATAGTCCCGTGCTCTACTACTTCAGCCAACAGCATATCAAACATATTTTATATTTCTGAAAGAAATTCATGGGTATTAGAAACCTGAAAAGCCTAAAATGCAGATCGAGATCTGGGAAAATAATTTTTTTTTATATATAAGGCAACTAAATAAAACTAATTTTTTCTTTGGTAAACAAACATGTTTTATAATATAAATAAATTAGTATTGAAAATTAAAAAGATGGTTCCATTATTGGAATGTATGTACGAGGGCGGTTCAGTAAGTCCGTGAATTTTTGAACGGTTCGCCTCTTTATTCAAATGGCAACAGGCAACTGTAAATGGACTCTACACAAAATTTGAACAAGATGTTGCATTTAGTTTGCGTTCGACAGTCGCGTGATTTGAGAAGAAAATGGGGGAAAAAATTTATTTCATGTGCTCATTTTATTTTTACGGCATTAATTGTGCATTAATTTTTACGGCAAAAACTTGTCACTCAAAGAAAGGCTAAGCTTGGTAAATATTAAGGGGGCTCTACATCATGCATTTAAATGGTTAAGAATTGGTTTAATGAATTTCGAGGTGGCCGTGCAAGCACGAATGTTTCTGCATGCCTAGTTGAGGTCTCTACATTGAAAAAATTGAAAATACTCACGATATGGCTTTAGCCGATCGGAGATTGAAAGTGGAGGGAGATTGTGGAAACCATAGGCATCTCATATGACTCAACATTTTCAGTTATGAATGATGTCTTGGGTATGAGAAAATTTTCCGCAAGATAGGTGCCGCGCTTACTCACCATGTAACGGGTGCAATCATGTGCAGTTTTGATGGCAAATATCCTTCAAATGGTCTTCAAATTGCTACCTTGTCATCCTGCCTATTCAACAGATTCAGCCACGAGTGATTGTTTCCAAACCTGAAGAAATGCCTCGGCGGAGAGAGATTTAGCACCAACTTTTGTCATCTCACAAACGCATGCCTATTTTGATGACCTCGACAAATCATATATTACGGAAGAGATAAAAACATGGGAGAATCCTTGAACTAAGTGTATGGAACTCAAAACAGACTTAGTTGAAAAAAAAAATAACTTTTTATATAAAAAACAGTGTTTCATTCAAAAAGGCATGGACTTATTGAACCACCCTCCTTTGTATGTACTCCAGACGTACGAGGGTGAAGAGTATGTAATTTTCGGCGGAGCCGTATGTCGCAATTTTTCTTGTTTTTAATGTAAAATTAAAAAAAAAATTCTTTTAAAAGTTTTAAACAGTTTAAAATTAAACAAAAAACTGAGGCTGCAAATTATTTTCGTCAATCATTTTTATATTCACTGATTTTTTCTTAATTGAAATACGAGAAAGACAGACTGTTTGCATCAATTAAGATAAGTAAATTAATTAATAAATAAAAATATTCCAACCAAACAGGACGCTAATGTGTGCAGCCAGCAAGACAGTCAGTTTTTATTAAAAAAAAAAATGAATCCAACAAAGGACACTAAAAGGAAATAGACATTTATTTTGCTTAGCCGCCACAAAAAAAAAGAAAACAATGAAATAAAATTATATAACGTTAAGGGTAGAACGTTGACCATGTCAATTTGTGCTAAGCTCAGTTAACCAACATGATTACATTAATAACTCCATTTAGAGACATCCACACAGACAGTGGAGGGGCTTTCTAATGCCGCAGCCACACACAAAGCGACTACAAGCACTCTTAGGTAGGCAAACGTCTGACCGCAAAGATATTTAACAATCAGGACAAAAGGTAGTGGCTGTTTTATAGGAAAATATGTTGGCATATAAGTGAATATAAATAGCAGAAAATTAAGAGTTATTAAGCATAACACGAGTAGTTGTGTACACAAGATATGAGCCGAACATGGGAGTACGAGTGTGAAAAATGTTTATAAATGGAGGGCATAAGTTCAGAAATTCTATAATAAAAATTTCGAATGGCAGCAGAAAATAAATCCTTTAAGCACCACAGCGGCGCTGAGATAATTAAATATAAAAAAGTAGATGAAAAAGGAGTGACCCTAAAGGTCATTTCTGCAAAGTCCCATTAGACGCTAAAAATTCTATTATTTTGATTTTCAAATTGCAATGAGCGGTGATTGATGTAGTTCTTTGAGTCCTATAAGAGCATCGTGAAAAGCAATTGATCACATATATAATTTCAAAGTTTTTTAAAAAATTCACTTTCTTCTTTTAAAAAACGAACTTTTTTTTAATATAAATAATAAATAAAATTTGAACAAATTCATTTATTAAAATATATGTATATAAAAAATGATTTTCAGTTTCGCAGATTTGAACTTGAGCCCGTTGAAAAACTTAACATCCTGTAATATAATTTACATAGAGAAAGTTCGACTAATAAAATAGAAATTTATACAGAACTTATTTTTAATTTATATAAAAAAAAAAATATCAATGATTGTTCGAACTCACGGGCGATGTGTTAACACCTTTTTGTTACACGGTACCTGTTCGATTTCTATGAACAAAGACCCACAAACCCGGAGGTAGAGTTAATATAAAGTATTTAATGAAAAAGAATAGTTTATTGAATTTAATTTTACTTGGTATAATTTATTAATGTTATGTTTTCAACACAGTTAAAATACTTAATACTTTTTATTTATTTTATATTAAACCCACAAAAAACAAAGAGAATGCAAAGCAACAAACAAATGTACATACATACATTGTTATGTTTGTACATAAGCTACATACGTTGCTGTCTTGCTATCTCATTTTTATATATGTACGTATAACCACGTCACTATTCTCTTTGCTATGCATAAGACAAAACCGAAGATCAACATAAAACACTTTTTTAATATTACTCCAAATTAATACTCCGAATTAAAACACTTAAATCTCCGCTCGCCGATATCGGATCGCCTTAATTTTTGGCCTAAACTCTTCGTCGAAATCCGCACTAGCGTTTTAATCCAAAAATTAATAATATCGGCTATGAATTTCCGGAGAAAATCGCGTGGGAAAATTATATGAAAATCGCCCTCAATACCGACTGCCAAGCAACAACAACAAACAAACAAACTCTTACACTTCTACTTGCGTATGTATTGAAACTGATAGTTTACTGCCCTAGAGGCGCGCTTATAGATGTTAACACATCAAAAAATTATAGGCTCTTTTTCATAAAAAATTACGTGACTGCATGATTGTTATTAAAATCATTTTTAAATATAAGGAATATTTGGATAATATTTCATACATTTTAAAACTATTATAGTCCCAAATATTTTTTCCGTAACCTAAAGAAATCCTGTTTTATCTCTCATATTAAATGCCATAGTGCTTTCCAGCATGCTGTGTCATTTTCTCTCCGAAAGTAGGTTAGATTAACGAGAGGAGCCCTACGCTCATCTCTTCTCCGAAAATAAGTGAAAGGCTTATCTTGACAATGTTTTGAAATTCTATTTTAAAGGACTTTATTATTTGTGTTTAACATTTTCTGACTAAAATGTGCACGTTTTAGTCTTCAACAACACACTGATATTTTACAAAAAAAATATATATAAATGATTTTTGTGTAAAGGCCGAGACACATAAAATCCGTCATATGTTATGCGTCATTTGTTCTCCATTTCATTTATTTAACTTTTATTTTATTTACTTTATACAATTTTTTATATATTATTTAATATTTTCTGAACTCAAAAAAACAAAAAAATTAATCGAAAGAATCTGAAAAACTTACTGATGTCTGTCAAAGTATTCAACGTACGTCAAAAGTTAAAAGTGGGCCAACTTTCGTACTTTGCGTTGACGCAAAAGTACTGAATGTGCCAACTCACATAAGAAAGCATGTATTTCAATTCAGTTGTCAGTTGAAAAAGGCGACGTTTAACGTATGACGGATTCTATATGTCTCTGCCTTGATAAATACTTTTAGATTAATACTCATTTCTATGTTCATTCACTTTTTTCCAGCACTGTGCCTCCACGCAACATGTTGCGGGCACGAATGTTGACAACGAGCATATCATTAATAATAATAATAACAATAACAACAACAACAACAACAATGATTATAATATAACAACAGTAAACATAAATGGTGTTACCCCAATACAACAACCAGCACTGATTCATCATCAGCAATATGCACACGAACAAATACAATTGGAAGCGAATGCGAAACCAAAACAAAACCAAGAAAACGAAAACAAACAAAACAATAATTTCATTATTTGTCGGCAGCAGCAGCAGCAGCAGGGGCAGCGGCAGCACAAACAACTGCAAACAAAAGAGCAACACGAAATGAGCTCGAGTGAATTCTTGATTGAACAACAACAAATCCAACAACACACAATGAATTACAATAAAAATTCACCACTAAGCCATACAGCAACAAATTCCACCACGACTAACAACAACACGGCCAGTTTGTTTTACGATTCATCGTCAGCGATCAGTTTGACGCGTTCATTTGAGGCAAACACATCGTACACGTTTGGCTTAACGGTTGCTCACGATACTTTTGAAACAGATTTGCAAGGCGAAACACGTAAAACAACAACAACAACGTATAGTCTAACACCCAATAAATGTTTGGCCGAATTGGAACGTTTGTATGCCGAATTTCGGGCCAGTGAAAGTTTACGTGAACAAAAATTACGCGAATCGCAAAACCAGCCAAAAACGGCGGCAACGGAAACCATGCGCTTAAATGTGCCCGCGTCCACCTCTAACACCGTTAGCTGCATGGCAACGGATGTTAGTGGCGGCAAGGCGATCAGTGAAATAACCCGATTAAATCCCAGTACAAGTAGTGTTTTCCTAACAACCACAAATAGTGTAACCACCATAACAAATCCTTGTCAGCGCACGCCCAGTCTGACCATACAAGTCAATCAAAGTCAAAATAATGCAAATAATAATGGCAACAATAATCATATAAATGGCCAAAACGAAAATATTGAAGCTGAAGTGGCTGTCAGTCAAGCCATAGTGAATACAACAACGAATGGTGTTAGTGTAATCAATTGTAATTACATAAATAATATTAACAACAACAACAACAACAACAGCAGCAAAGGTATTACTCAACTAAGCGATAATGCCACCAATACAAATACAAAGAATCCTGTTGCCAAGCCAACAGCGGCCAATTATAGTGTCAATAATAATCATTGTAGTCGAAATAATCATACAAATTTAAATAATATTTCCAAAAATATCAATAATAACTGTAGTGGTAGTGGCAATAGTGATAATTCCTCCCATACCCCAAACTGTTTAGTGCCTCAAGTGTTAAATGTCAAAGATATTAATGATCAGCAAGTTGCAAAAAATTTCCAAAAGCATTTAAAAAATTCCCCAAACACCCAAGTGAATGTAATACAAGTAAACGAGGTGGCATCCTCCTGCACCTCAACACCCACAACCTCACCACAGCGCACCTTCACCTCTACCGAATGTCAAACGGACGATGTGGCTGCTGTGCAATTACGATCACCTTCGGCTGCCCGCCAACCACTAACATCAACATCTTCCGCCAACTCTGGCAGCAATTCGCACAACAATCGTGACCAGAGACGTCGTGAAAGACGTGAACGTCGTCACTTGCAACATACGGCCTCTCTATTAGTCGCTCCCACTCACGCGCATCCTCACATCCATCCCCATGCCCTTCCCATGCGTCACGGCCACTTGGATCGCCATTCCATGCCGGCCCCTCCCCTACCACCCATCCTTCATCCGCCTCATTTACATTACGGCTTACAGCAAACTGGCCATACTGTTGCCATGCTAAGACCCATGCTACCCGATATTTTACACAATCATTTCCCCCCTCCATACAGTGCTTTGCCACCAACCCAGTCAATGGCTTCGGGTAGCGGGCCACTACCACATCATAACGATTCTCCCATACCCTTTAGCCATCCGCACGCGCATCCTCATCATCCGCCACCACAAACTCCGACAGCCACAATTTTGGGGCCACCACCTCCGCCACCACCGGCTCGTACAACTCTATTAACATCCGTGATATCGACGGTTCCTATACCAGGTGCAACACCAATGGTTAGTGATGGAAGATTTACGCTACCGTTACCAATAATAAGAAGGTGAGTGGCTTTAAAAACCCTTGAATAAATATGAAAATGAAGTTCTTAGATCATTAAATATTTAATTTATTCAAATACGATTTCTTTCTTAACTTCTTAAGTCTCTCCAATTAGAATCCTTAAGAAATTCCATATCTGGTATAATTTCATGATCAAATGTTTGTCTCTTGTTTGACTAAAAGTTGGACAGTGACACAAGTGTTTCGTCATCCTCCTGACAGGCTCTGCATGTTATATCGTCAACGATACCCATGCGTGCCAGGTGATTCCTTAATTCAGTATGTCCTGTTATTATATTAACCAATCTTCATTGTGCTGGCCTACTTAATCTTAGGATTTCCTTTGTCTTGTTGCCATTTGGGTTTCCCAACAGAATTCTGGTACTGCCAATCTCTTGTTTGACCATTCGTCCTTTTTTTAAGAGGACCATTCGTCCTTTTTTTAAGAGGACAGTCCTCTTTTTTTACATGATGTCCTCTTAGATAAACAAATATTAAAGTATCCTTTTTTTAATTGAAATGTCCTTTATTGTCCTTTTTTTTAATTCTTAGTACTTTTTTGTTTAAACTCCAAAATTTAAAGTTTTATTTTGTTATGTGATCAAGTATGTCTATATGCCTGCATTTCATTGGTTCTTACACCAAATCATCAGTAGACTTTAGCCTAATTCCAAAATAACAAAAACCTCTCAGCTTATACATAAACTCCCAAAAATTAATTGAGAATTACACAAGCAAAACCATAGGATTTGAAATTCAAGAAAACACAACAAACAAAATATATTCGATATAAATCTATTTTGTTTTTCCACCTTCATACAATTAGTCTGCCGTTGGCAAACAATAAAAGTATATAAAAAAGGCACAATGACAAACAAAAAGCACTAATTCAATTGAGACAATATGTCAAATAAACGATTTTAAAAACGTTTTGTATAGATTGTGTTTTTGTTTCAATAAATACGCAAAAAATGAATTCATTCGACATTGTGAAATACACCTTTCATAAATTTTTCAAATTAAATCAAATAAAAATATTTTGCTACATAATTCTCGCAAAGAACAAAGCAGTAAAATATTGAAAAATAAATAATCTGCCTTATTACCGTTCTCGAATCGACTCGAGTGTTTGGAATAGATTAAACGTTTGTGTGAAGGTGGAAAAACAAAATAGATTTATATAGAATAAAATTTGTTTCTTCTGTTTTCTAGAATTTCAAATCCTATGGTTTTGCTTTTGTGATTCTCAATTCATTTTTGTGAGTTTATGTATAAGCTGAGAGGTTTTGTTATTTTGGTTAATTATTTAAGTTAAAGTCTACTGATGATTTGGTGTAAGAACCAATTATATGCAGGCATATAGACATACTTGACCACATAACAAACAAAAAGCACTAATTTAATTGAGACAATATGTCGAATAAACGATTTTAAAAACGTTTTATTTTCTCAATACAATAAAAGTCAAAATCACCCATACAATAGAAATTGTTATCATCAAATATATTGTGCAGAAATTAAAATATTTTTCTCAAATGACTGAAATATTTCTGGACATATTTTAAGTTCTGGGCATATTTTGTTTAAAAAACATTAATATATGTAATATGGTCACCGTATCTATAGCCCATTTCTTTAGTTCGTTTTTAGAAACTTGAAATGGCATAGGATATTCTAGTGTGATGTTTGTCATTAATGCTCTCATATTTTTATATTTTTGTCTTGGACCAGCACTCAGGGGGTGACCCCTATATATACCTATGTAATGCATTGCGCCGGAAGTGAAAACGAGGGGATAGTATTGAGGGGACAGATTAGGACAGATGAGAAGATAGACAGTTTTTTTTTTTTTTTTTTAGCTATTTCAACTTTTACTTTGCAGGCTAATTTTTGCTACAGGACCGACGAAGGTGGGCGCTGTTACTCTGCTTTTATTACATGATCGCGTCAGTCGCTGCCAATTATGTTCAGTGACCCGTGCTATGCCTTCATCATTGAAACAGGCTGGCAACAACTAACACACAACCACGCACTAATGCTGATCAGAAGAATTCAACACAATATTTCATGACTCAGCGCGGGCCCGAACTCAGAATCCTCCGCTTCATAGTCTCGTGTTCTACTACTTCAGCCAACAGCACCCACTAGCTTATCTGCCTCAATATTCCCAGGCATGCCTTAATCTCCTGGAATCCATATTATCTCGACGCTTCCACAATGCGTGTATGAGTTTATCTCATCCTTGTATTGTAATATACAACGAGATTGAACCGCATAATTTCTTACGGCCTCGATGACTTTCCTAATATCCGTGCAAATACGAACTGCTAGTCTGTTATAAATTTACTTTAATCATTTTATCTCTTCTGTAATAGCCGCGATCTCAGTCTGAAATAGTGTATTGTGATCGGGCAGGCGGAAGAACGAGTGCTGACCAAAGTTACGACCTATGTCATAGAATCCTTCCTCTACCCGATCGGTTACCAATCTACGACCCGTCTGTGTATAGTATAGTTATGGGGTTCGTCCCTGTTTTGATTGCATCCTCCCATTCCATACTTTCTGATATTTATTACCGATAAGCCGACATCGTCTGCATATTTTATTCATAATATCAATTATGTGGGTGCTGTTGGCTGAAGTAGTAGAAGACGAGACTATGAAGCGGAGAGTCCTGAGTTCGAGCCCCCGCTGAGTCATGAAATATTGTGTTGAATTCTTCTGATCAGCATTAGTGCGTGGTTGTGTTAATTGTTGCCAGCCTGTTTTCAGTGATGAAGGTATAGTACAGATCACTGGACAATTACTGGCAGCGACTGACCCAATGATGCACTAAAAGAAGAGTAACAGCACCCACCTTCGTCAGCCCTGTAGCAAAAATTAGCCGGTGAGGTAAAAGGTTCAACCTATAGCTACAAAAAAAAAACAAAAGTCTATCTTCTCATCTTTCTTAATCTGTCCCCTCAATACCATCCCCTCGTTTTCAGTTCCGGCGCAATGCATTGCATATATAGGGGATATCCCTTGAGTGCTGATCCTACTCCTAAAAAAAAAAAAAAAAAAATTCAAATAAGTTAACAAGTTATTCACCCCTATTTTTCCCTCGAAATTTTTCCCTTTTCCCTAAAATTGCAATCATGAAAAAATTCCCCGTGAATGATTTCATGCTAAAATTAAATTCCCCTGATCGTGAATGATATTTTTTCTCGCGAGTTTTTTCACCTTCCCTTTAATTTATTCACTTAGTTTTTGGTGGGGAATAGAGTAGAAAATGTAAGTATTTTCTATTACAATTCGAATATTAGAGTTTACAAATTTTATTTTATTTTTTATTTTTTTATCTTGGACCAGTACTCAGGGGATGACCCCTATATATGCAATGCATTGCGCCGGAACTGAAAACGAGGGGATAGTATTGAGGGGACAGATTAGAAAAGATGAGTAGATAGACAGTTGTTTTTGTAGCTATTTCAACCTTTTACTTCGCCGGCTAATTTTTGCTACAGGGCCGGCGAAGGTGGGTGCTGTTACTCTTCTTTTTAGTACATGATTATGTCAGACGCTGCCAATTATGTTCAGTGACACGTGCTATGCCTTCATCACAGTTTAGCAGCAACTAACACAACCACGCACTAATGCTGATCAGAAGAATTCAACACAATATTTCATGACTCAGCGCGGGCTCGAACTCACGACCCTTCGCTTCATAATCTCGTGTTCTACTACTTCAGCCAACAGCACCCAACAGCAGTGGCAAGACCCGTTAATAAGACAAACTTATATTTTTTGCAACAAATCAATTGCCTGCTGCGTCTTTGTAAAACTTGTTGCTCCAATTCTAAACATTAAGAATATTTAAAATTTTTTTTGTCTGGTTTTTTTAATCATATATTTTTAAAATTTTTTTTTAATTATTGCATAAACATAAATTTTTCAAACACAAATTCTTTGATTTTTCATTTCGTTTTCGGCTTCTTGTCTTTTTTTACATTCACTGAGAACTGATAGCGGGAATAATTTCTTACGGGAGATTCACGATACCATTTTTCCCTTCGAGTGGAATAAACATTTAATGTGAACAAAAATTACCCTTGTTATTCACGATAGGGGTGATTATTTTTTTTTATAAAAATTTAGCAGAATCTTTACGCAATTCGCTAGTATTGGCCATATTCTCAGTGTCTATATTTTAAAATTGCAGGCTTAAAATGCTACGAAAAGCACAAATGCTTGATCAGTGATGAAATGTAACACGATCTGAGCATGTCCGTCCATCCATCTGTGGAAATCATGATTCAGTCCAAACGAAAAGAGCGAGACTTTTGAAATTCGGCATAAATATATCTTGAAGAATAGCACAAGTCAAGTTCATAAATTTGCTGAAATGGGCCAGAGGGAAAAAATTTCCTCTATGAAGAACTAAAACAACCTCTAAAAGACTAAATAATTTCTAATTTTTGTTGTTGTAATTTTGTTAAGCAAATGATATATTTTTATGTCAGAGAAGGTGCAAAGCGTTAAACTTGGAGTCATAAAATCAAATATATTAATTTTTGAACCCCGCCCTCTTTAGTGGGCGTTATTATATGCATAAATAATTTAAATGCCCTAAAAATAACATTTTTAAGTTTTTATAATGGAGCTGAGACGTAAGCTGGTCCTCCTTTGTTTCATATTGATCTTGTTTATTTGCTTTTTTACTTTTTTCGTTATTTAATTTTTGTTTGCCTCATTATTGATACCAGTTGGTATTTCCTGCAACAAACTGCAAGATATTAAAAATATCTTTATGTAGATTTAAACGGTAAAAGTGCACAATTTCATTTGTTGCTGTTTCCTGTTGCAGATAAATTGTTATATAAATTTATAATATTTCGCTTTATTTGGCATAAATAGATTTTTATCTAAAATTACTATGGAAAAAAACTAATAATAATAATAATGATAATAATATTAAGCAATAAAAGCTGCAAAAAAAAAATAATAATAATTTCACTTCATTTACTGAAAAAATCTCAAATAATATACAAGACACTGAATAGTACCCCTTTTGCAAATTAGAAAGGAGATGATGACTACAATAGTAACAAAATAACAAAAGTTATAAAACAATGCAGAAGAAAACCCCATTCGATTTGGCAAAAAAAAAAACATACAGACTTCATACCGTTAAAAAGTCGAAACCTATAAAAATTAATGGTAAAAGAAAGTTTTGGATATTTTCTGTAATTTACCACAGCAACCTAACAACTTTTAAGATGAAATTAACAATAACAACAGAAATGGGAAAAGATCTTGGCAAAAACAAACTAAAAATATTGAAACGTTGGCAGTATTATTTGGCTGGCTCATCCCATTATCTTCTTCAGAGGTTTGTTTTAGGTTGTTAGAAGAAAATTTGTATAAAAAAAAATTAAATAAAATACAAGACAAATAACACGCTTTACACAAAAGCCAAGCACACGGTTGATTGTTGTTTACACGAAGGTTAGTAGCGCTTGATATGCGGTTAATCTCGTTTGTGGACTCCCCTGGCTTTAATGCAGGCTTGGCTAACAATTATATATTTGTGATGCACTTAAAGAAATTACTTAGAAATTGTTTAACGGATGTATTTATAATGCACTCGAATAATAAAAAGACTTCAGTGTTGTCAATTCGGTGCTTTTGGCATCGTTTTTAGTGCTCTTCTAATTAGTCAACGGTAGAAATTTTTTTGCGTACTTTTTAAATTCTTCACCATTTTTGATGTATAATGCACTCGAATAATAAAAAGACTTCAGTGTTGTCAATTTGGTGCTTTTGGCATCGTTTTTAGTGCTCTTCTAATTAGTCAACGGGAGAAATTTTTTGCGTACTTTTTAAATTCTTCACAATTTTTGATGTATAATGCACTCTAATAATAAAAAGACTTCAGTGTTGTCAATTTGGTGCTTTTGGCATCGTTTTTAGTGCTCTTCTAATTAGTCAACGGGAGAAATTTTTTTGCGTACTTTTTAAATTCTTCACAATTTTTGATGTATAATGCACTCGAATAATAAAAAGACTTCAGTGTTGTCAATTTGGTGCTTTTGGCATCGTTTTTAGTGCTCTTCTATTTAGTCAACGGGAAAAATTTTTTTGCGTACTTCTTAAGTTCTTCACCATTTTTGGTGTACTTTTAATTCCGTGTGTCATTTCCACAATATTAATATGCGGCCCCATTAAGTAAATATATTCTTAATACCCGATATCCGTCTGCCTGTAGGTGAAATCAGTTTTCGGAAGACACAAAAGAGTTAAACACTTCACTCTTGGATTGATATATTTGAAATGATACTAAACAGATTGCTACTGAAAATCAGCAAAATTCAAAATATAGATCCAGAGATGGAACATTTAAACTATCTTTGGTATATAAAAATAATCAGCAGAAACAATTTTTTTTGTTAATTGAATTTATTATATTCGCCAGTACATATTAAATTGATATTTAAAATCAAACAAAATCAAAATAAAAATAAATGATTCCAGAGTTGGATAATTGACTCCAATCTTTGATACATGAAAGCAACCAACGGTAACAAATTTTTTTCTTTATAAATTAAACATGTTTGATATTTTTGAATGGCTTGAGAAATCAGAAGAGCTAAAAGTACACCTCCAGAGGTGGAGAATTTAATTTTATTAAAAGAAAATAGAATGGGGGGGTATATTCACTTTGTCATTCCGTTTGTAACACAGCGAAATATCCATCAGAGACCCCATAAAGTATATATATTCTTGATCAGTGATGAAATCTAAGACGAACTGAGCATGTCCGTCCGTCCGTTTGTGGAAATCACGATTCAGTCCAAACGAAAAGAGCTAGACTCTTGAAAATTGGCATAAATATATTTTGAAGCTTAGATCAGGTTAAGTTCGAAGATGGGCTAAATCGGGCAAGAGGGGAAAAAAGTTCCCCTAAGAAGAACTAAACCAACCTCTAAAAGACTACATAATTTCTAATTTTTTTTTATAATTTTGTCAAGCAAATGATATATTTTTATGTCCAAGAAGGTCCAATGCGTTAAACTTGGAGTCATAAAATAAAAGAAAAAATTTATTTTTGGACCCCGCCCCCTTTAGTGGTCGTTATTATATGCAAAAATTTAACAAAATTTTTTACTTAAACCTACATTCCTTAAAAACAACATTTTTAAACTTTAGTGACGAAGCTGAGACGTAACGTGGTGCTCCTCTGCCCTACACCCTCTTCCACCTTTGCCCCCCCAATGACCCAATCAACAAAAAAAATTATAATAATAAAAATTAATTTTACATTTAATTATCCCAAAAATTTTTTGAGTTTTATGGCAAAGGTGAAAGTCTCCCCCACGGTCCTTGCCAGAGAGACCCCGACAAAATAAAGTTTTAATGCCCTCCAAAAAGAATTGCACCCCATAAAGTATATATATTCTCGATGAGTGATGAAATCTAAGACGATCTAGCAATGCCCATACGTTCGTTTGTTTAAAATATGATATAGTCTATTTTTGGACCCTGCCCCCTTTAGTGGGCGTTTACGTACGATATTAAATGCAAAAATTGTGTAAATATTGAACAATTTGTATTCCTTAAGTCTATAAGAAGCTGAAATCTTCTCTGATTTTGCAGAGGTGAAAAGTCTCCTCCACGGCCCTATCCGGAATGACTCTGGTATAATAGAGATTTAAAATTGGGTGCAGAGAAGTCTTAAAGGAACTTTGTCCCACCAAGTTAAACATTTTAAATTTACTTACTAAATATTTGGAGGGTATTTTAGATTCGATCCGGTCGAATATTACGTTTTTACATGTTCATGCTGATTCTTTTCCCAAATTTACAAAAAATGGTGTGTTAAAAAATATAAAAATATTTTTTATTCATCAATTTCTATTTTATTTCCTTAGTGCAATTCAGCAGATTTAAGTAGTTCTGATATGGAATGTTTGGTTTGTCCTTGAGCTCTTTCAGCGATTCGATTTTTATCTTCTCCATTCTCGTAAAATACCGAGGCTTTTCAATCTTGCTGAAAGCAATTTTGGAACGAACTTCGTTTCTATGTGCTTTAAGTCCTAAAAATGAAAAATTAAAAAAAAATAATTATAATTATTAAGATAAAATTTTTTTTATTCAGACTCAGGTTCAAATCTACAATCTACAAAATATTTTTTTTTATATATTTTTATCAGATTAAGAGTGACAAAGCTACTAAATATTCCACTTTAAATAAAATAATTTGAATCTAATAAAAATGCATAAAAAATAATATGCGGGTTGCAGATTTGAACTTGAGTCTGAATAGACAATTTTTGTATCTTCATAATAAAATTAATTAGCACGAAATATAAAAAAATTTACATACATTTTTAAAAAAATAAATAATAAAATGGAAGGGCATGGACTAGCCGATATGCCGACTTCGTCAACAACTTGTCTAATAGTAATTGGACTTTATTCACTTTCTCAACCTTTTCAATGGCTGTTCATGTACTGGGCCGTCCAAGCACGAGCGTCGTTAGTCACATCTTCCCGACCGTCTTGGAAAAGCGTGTAACACACTACAATCATACTGTATGCCACTGTTAATATTTCGAGAGCTCTTGAATACTTCATTTAATATTTTACACAAACTTTTATGCGACGTTACACATGCGCTGCTCTGCCTATTAATAATTACTCGTATTATATTCAGCAGCTATTAAGTACCGTATATGGACTTCATATGTTTCTTTTCAAATCACCGGAAATTTGATTCTCAAGTTCGTTATTTTCATTACAAAACTTACAACAGCAGGCCATAATAGTCATTGTAGCATTAAACGAATGTTTCAGCCCCATTTTCTAACCACATCATATGACTGCGTTGTACATTTGATTTCTCTCCATGCCATAACATTTAACTTTTAGTTAATTAATCAATTTGACTACTAATTAGCTTTGACCTCGGTGTGCAGAATGAATGAAGCTTCAGCTTCAATTGCCCACAAATTCAATGTTAAAACTGCAAATGGCTAAAATTTTAACACACCTTTTAGCACACATCTTTAAATCATCCTCGTAAAAGACGTCAAACAACAACAGGAAATATATCTTCAAAAAAAAAATTTTAAAAATAATTTACAATAAAAAAAGGCAAATGAATTTCCACTGTAATTCATGAGCTGCTTTAGGCTTGTAACTTTGGTTAGTCGTATGTGCGAGATATTTAAGTTTTATTTAATTCTTGATTTATTTGTTCCAGGCAATAACTTTTTTTCAATATATATTCTCATTTTGTAAAAAAGCATAAACGTTAGTTTTCCTGCTAAATAAACAGTCACGTGTAACGTGACTGTAGAAATACATAAATAATTGGTTTCCTTCTCTTGTTTTGATCGCGTCTTGTTGTGTCGTTAATTTTCATTCATCTGGGATTTTATTTTGTGCAAAAATATTTTAATACTTCGAATTGTTTATCAGAAACTCTATATCTCTGATTTCTCAGTTATTTTTCTTCCCTCAAACTTTTTCCCTTAACTTATATCCTTGGCTTCTAATATAAGCGGTCGTTGTCCTTTGTATTCTAAATGTGACTGTTTAATATCTTTTTTTTTTGTGAGAAATCTTGGTGTCCATGTATTGTTTTTTAAGTCATTGTTGTAATACTTTTTTAACAATTTGGGGTATTCACACTTCGTGCTATATAGTCATATTGTCATAAAATCATAATATTTTAAACCAGTTTAAAAATTTTTTTCTTGTGCTGCATACAAAAAAGTCATAAAATAATAGCACTCTCTCAGTTATGTTTTTGTTTTATCATAAAATAGCTCTAGAGATCTGAGTCGAACGGCTGAAAATCTTTAGGCGAGACGGCGATATTATTTGTTTGCCGACGTTACTTATATATGATTCACGACTAAAGAACGCCTAAAAAATTATTCATACCTATATGTCTGTACATTAAATCACATTTTTATAACATAAAAAATATTAAAAGAGCACTAAATCGCAAAAACTAAATATATTTATGTGAAAAGTTTTTCTCGTTTAATTTACGTAGCTGGCAGCCACTGAACGTTTTTGCGTATGCCGCCGCAAAATAAAATTTATTCAGCTCATATCAAGGCAGCAACTGTTTTAGTTTATAAGGGGTGTTTTTATAAGAGCTTCCTGATTTGAAATTTAAATAAAACACATGTCAATTTATGAAATGGCCAAAAAAAAAAATTTATTTTGGTAGATAATTTCTTGTCATTTAACATTTAAATATAATTTCGGGCATATGGCCACCACGACTATTTGCCGCAAAGGTCATTCTGGAGGTCCAATTTTCGACCACCTTTTCAAGCATTTGAGGGCGTATGTCAGCAATAACACGTTGAATACTGGTTTCCAAAGCGTCAATCGTTGCTGGTTTATCCATGTAAACCAATGATTTCAGGTATCCCCACAAAAAATAATCGAGTGGCTTCAAATCACACGAACGCGGAGGCCAATTCACCGGTCCATTTCTCGAAATAATGTTGTCGTTGAAATGTTCTTTCAATAAGTCCATTGTTTCGCCCGCAGTATGACAAGTGGCACCATCCTGTTGAAACCACATTTCGTTTACATCCATATCTTGAAGTTTTGGCACCAAAAATTCATTGATCATGATTCTGTATCGATTTCCGTTCACGGTAACGCGTCGTCCTTCTTCATTTTTAAAGAAATAAGGACCGATGATTCCACCAGCCCATAGACGGCACCAAACAGTACATTTATCGGGATGCATTGGTAATTCTTGAACGGCGTGTGGATTATCTTTGCTCCAAATACGGCAATTTGGCTTGTTGACTTATCCATTCAACCAAAAATGCGCCTCATCACTGAAGAGAATTTTGCTGTAAAAAAGCGGATAAACATTTTTAATTGAACACTGTTTTTGAAAATAAATTTCCACGATTTGGAAGCGTTGTTCTAGAGTTAACCTGTTCATGATGATTTGCCAAACAATACTGAGTAGAGACGACACTTTAAACTGTCAAAACATCTGTCAGACAACAGAGTGATTCGTATAAAAAAAAACTTCATAAAAAACACCCTTTACACACAAATTCATTTAGATATTCTTGTGCACCAGAAGACAGATTTAATAATTTTAAATAGAAAAAAAGTTTTTAGACTTTTTGGTATTTTCAAAAAACTTTATTACAACTTTATCTTTTGCTTTGCTAACATCTAATTACAAATGTGTTGTTTTCTTATCAGCTGATCGATGTTTGAAATAGCATACTAAGTTATGACGAGTTGTTCACACTAGTCATATCTTCCGTGCTATTATTTTATGACTTATGACATTATGACTACAGTGTGAATCCCCCATATAAATCTTTTTATTATTTAACAATAAAAAAAATAAATAAAATTCAATTTGTTTTATAAAGTTTTTTAGCTTCTAAAGTTTCTTGTTAACTTTTCACTGCTGGAAAGATTTGTGGCATAATTTTTATTTTTTTATTTATTTATTATTATTTTTTATATATATAAATTCCAATTAAGGTAATTTGCTTTCTTTCGCGGTAACAAATATTTTACATTAATCATGGAAATTTCGTATATGCCAGCTTCCATGTTCAAAGTGATTTTGGTGCAGCAGTTTTTTTTTGAATTTTTCTTTTTTTCTGCTGATGATTTTGCTATTGAATTTAAGTTGTAAAGTTTTGGTTTTATTCACTGGCATGTGGCTGTTTGTGTGACAAAGTTTGTTTGTATGTTTTGTTATAGAGTTCAAGAGTATTTGGATGGAGTCGAATATCTTTCGAATACTTTCACTTTCTTTATGAACAAATTTTTATTTTTTCCTTCAAACATTTAAAAAAAAAGCAGCAACAAAACAAATAGAAAAACCAAAATTATTAAATAAAAAGAAACAAAAGTTTCAACAACATCCAACATAATAATCACACACAAATTTAAGATGCAGAGAAAAAAAAAAGTTTAGCGAAATGGAAACGGGTTTAAGTAACAAAGAAAAGGTTAAAAAAAACAAACAACAAAATATTGTTTGAAATTGTGCTGTAATAAATTTATGTTGTTGTTTAAGCACAATATTTCAAAGTAAAAGCAACAAAAGGCTTAAATTCGAACTCATGAAGTGAGTGAGTGAGTGAGTGAGTGCTATTTAAATAAAACACCATTAATTCTTTTGAAGTATTTTTGAATACCTCTTTTTATATTCAGCTTAACGGATTAATTGGTATTTCGTTTTAGCCTGAAAGTAATTTCTTGCCACGCCATCATTCCCTCTTTTGTTATTAACTTGAAATTTTTGCTTTTTAAATATCCATTGTCACTTAAATATATTTTAATGTTGAAAAATTTAAATCATAAATTTTCATTTAATTCATAAATTTTAGTTCATAAAATTTTCATTTATGGCACATATTAATTTAATTAAAAAGGCGTTTTGTTACATTCCCTTATCATTAATGCTTATATATGTTTTACCCTGAACTTGAAATCGAAAGAAATCATTTGACTGGTTTCGCTATACAATATTTTTTTGGGCAATTTCTTTAAAGTTGTTCAAGTAGGAAGTGTGTAAATTTGCTTCAGATGAAAGAAAAAAATAAAATAAAAAAACGAGTTATTAAACTCATTTTATTTTCCTTATTAGTATTTTAACCATAATTTTATCTTCATCATTTTTATTTATTTATTTTATGTCTTTCAAAGAAATTTCTCCTTAGCAGCATATCAATATATCTAAGGCGCTGTCTAACACTTTAAATTTCAAAATAAGTTTCGAAACTTTGTAGATATTATGCAATTTAAAAACATATAAAATTTAAATAAATTTACTTAAAATACATGATGAATAAGTCAACGTCTACTCACACTAAAATAACTTTTTTAAAATCCAATTTCAAAGTTTCTATATTCAAATAATCTCCAAAAATTTTAATTATTAACATAAAATTTCAAAACTTAACTTCACTTTGCATATAAATTAAAAACAGTCCGACAACTGGTACAAAGGAGAAAATTGGAAATAGCGCAGTGTACAGAGTGATAAGCAAAATTATCATTTGTTTGTTTTGTTGTAACTACAATAAAGCAAGTAAAGAAAGAAACAGGGGACATTTTATTTAATAGAATTTATGCCGTTGGAAAATGATAAATATAAAATACTTGCTCACTGCCCGCTACGGATGTAACTAAAGCTGTCCATAACAATAAGATCTTTTGTATGACTTGTTGACAGATTTATTTCGTTAAATACTCTTATATTTTTCGATTCAACTATTCTTTGATTTAAGGCCACAATGTTTTCTTATTTTCATGTATAATCAAATATTTAATCCAAAAAACCACTTTTGATAGAAGTATATTTTAAAAAAGCACCTTTTCCAAAACTTACTTCGAAAAAAAAATATATATATTTTTTACCTTTTTAATAAAAGATTATTTGAAGAAAATGCCTTTTCCAACAGAGACCTTTTTCAAAAGAGTACGTTTCCAAAAAAGGACGTCTTAAAAGAATTACCTTTTATGAAAGTATCTTTGAAGAAAGTACCTTTTAAAAGGGTTGCTATTAAAAAGGTTGCTATTAAAAAAGCACCTTTTAAGAAAGTACCTTTTTAAAATAACTACCTTTCAAAATTGCACCTTTTAAAAAACTACCATCTAAAAAAGATTTTTTAAAATGTTGCTTTTAAAAAAGTATCTTTAAAAAAACTGCATTTTACGAAAGCAACTTTGAAGAAAGTAACTTTTAAAAAAGTTCCTATGTAAAAAGTACCTTCTAAAAAAGTACCTTCTAAAACTGTACGGTTTAATAAACTACCTTTTAAAAAAGTACCTTTTAAAAACGTGCCCTTTAAAATAGTACCATTTAAAAAAGCTTTTTTATAAAGTTGATTTTAAAAAAGTATTTTTCAAAAAAATTGGCCTTTCGGAAAGTACCTTTTAAAAACAGTACTTCTAAATAAATACCTTCTAAAAAAGTACTTTTTAGAAAAGCACCTTTTAAAAAAGTTGCAAAAATACATTTAAAAAGTATCCCTTAAAAAGTACCTTTCAAAAAGTATCCCTTAAAATAGTACCTTTTAAAAAATTCCCTTGAAGAAGTAAGTACCTTTAAAAAAAATAAATTTTTAAAAAGTATCTTTTGAAAATGTTGCTTTTAAATAAGTGTCTTTTAAAAAATTGTTTTTTATAAAGTACTTTTGAAGAAAGTGTCTTTTAAAAAGGTTCCTATTAAAAAAAATACCTTCTAAAAAAGTACCTTTTAAAAAAGTACTTTTTAAGAAGTACTTTTTAAAAAAGTACTTTATAAGTAAGTACCTTTTAAAAAAGTACCTTTCAAAAAGTACCTTTTAAAATTTCAAAATGGGATCTCAGAGATCCTACTTGAATGCTTGTGGGTTACAGGCAGCAACGTGTACCAACCTTTAAAAAAGTACCTTTTAAAATTGTACCTTTTAATAAGTACTTTAAAAAAATGCTTTTTAAAAAAATTCCTGTTAAAAAATAATACATGTTCAATAAATAACTACCGAAAAATGCGTTCTTCAAAATGTTGTTTTTTTTGTGTTGTTAAAAGCAATTCTCTTAGAAATACTTTATTTTTTAATATTACCTTTAAATTTTAAAAATTAATTTATTTCAAAAACAGCTGTTTAAGTGAATCCCTTTTCTTAAAATTAGTTCTTCTGCTCTTACTCGTACTCTTTCCATAAAGTACCATTATCAATTAGTTGATATTTTAAAAATGACCTTACCTTAAAGTTTTCGTAGCCCCAAATTTACATTTTCACATACAAGGTGGGCCAAAAGAAGTCATACGATGATTCCTCCAGCGTGAACAGTGCACCATGCAGTCAATTTAAGCGGGTGTAATGGCTCCTCGTGCATCACTCGTGGATTTTTGGTCCTCCAGAAGCGATAGTTTTGCTTGTTCACGTATCCGCTGAGGTGGAAATGAATCTCATTAAGATTTTGGTAGAAAAATCGTCTAATTCGTCCTCGAGATTGAGGATGGCGAGTGTACTTGGCGTCAAGTAATTCGTAGAGCGCTTCATTGTATCACTTCTGTAATGAAAGAGTGCCTACAGAAAATTAAAAATTTATTTGCTTGTGTTAAATATAAGAAAATATAAAATAATATGTAAATTCTCTTTTCATTATTTTTGTACTGACAAAATGTTGCCAAATTTCTATAAAATAAATTTTGTGACAAGAAAAAAGATATAATAAAAAATTAGCATTTTAATAATTTTCTTAAAGATAAAATCTCAGCGCAAACACTCGCTGTTAATCACATAAATAACAATTTGATTTCATTTGGGGCGGTGAGAATGCCAAAAGTCAAACCACTTTGATTTCACACAATAAATTTGCTAAATAGAAAAAAACAAAAAAATGCAAAAATATATAAATAAATTATTTGCAAAAAGTCAGTTCTTTCTCATGTTTATAAATGTATAGGGAATTCAAAACAGCACACATGTGTGTCAGTTTAGAAATTATAAATAATTTCAAATTGATAGAGATAAATCTAAATCAGAAAAAAATAGAAAAACAAGTAAAAACGTTACATTCGACCGGGTCGAATCGTAAATACCCTCCAAATATTTAGTAGGTAAATTTAAAATGTTTAATTTGGTGTGACAGAGTTTTTTTAAGACGTTTCTGTGGCCAATTTTAAATCTCTATTTTGACAGAGTCATTCCGGGAAGGGCCGTGGGTGAGAGGTCTCATCTCTGCAAGATCAGAGAACATCTCAGCATCTTAAAGACTCAAGGTATAAACAATATTTTCAATATTTACACTATTTTTGCATAAAATATCTAAACGTTAACTCCTACTAAAGGGGGCGGGGTCCAAAAATAGACTATATCATGTTTTCCACAGACGAACGTATGGGCATTCCTAGACTGTCTTAGACTTCATCACTGATCAAGAATATATATACTTTATAAGGTCCAATTCTTTTTGGAGGGTATTAAAAATGCATTTTGCCGGGGTCTCTTTGGCGAGGGCCGTGGGGGAGACCTTTCACCTTTGCCATAAAACTCAAAAAAAAGTTTTTTTGGGATAATTAAGTGTGAAATTAATTTTTAATTTTTTTTCTAATATTTTTTTCTAATTTTTTTTTGATAGGGTCATTTATGGGGCAAAGGAGGATTAGGCGGGTAGGGCAGAGGAATATCAGCTTAAAAATTTTATTTTTAAGGAATGTAGGCTTAAGTAAAACAGCTTGTTAAATTTTTCATTATTTTTGCATATAATAACGCCCACTTAAAGGGGCGGGGTCCAAAAATTAATTTTTTTATTTTATGGCTCCAAGTTGAACGCGTTGCACCTTCTTTGACATAAAGATATATTAGTTGCATAACAAAATTACAAAAAAAATCTTTATTTTGTTCTTTAGGGGTTGGTTTAGTTCTTCTTGGGGAATTTTTTTCCCTCTGGCCCGATTCAGCCCATTTACGAACTGGACCTGTGCTATTTTTCAACATATGCTTATACCAAATTTCAAGAGTCTAGCTCTTTTCGTTTGGACTGAATTGGGGTTTCCACAGACGTGCGGAGAGACGAACGGATATGGTTAGATCGTCTTGGATTTCATCACTGATCAAGAATATATACATATATACCTCATGTGGTCTCAGATGATTATTTCGCTGCGTTACAAACGGAATGACAAAGTGAATATACCCTCCAATTATTTTTTTGGAGGGTATAAAAATCCCACGCAAAACCTGTTGTTGAGTTCAAGCGAAATTAGAATAGTAAAAATTAATACAAAATTGTTTTTATAAAATATTTTAATATAAATTAATATGTTAAACATTATCAATCAGGGAGGGAGATGGAGAGGGAGAGATCAGTTTTGTGTAACAAATGTCTTGTTTAATTTAATTCTGTTTTTTTTTTTAATTTTTTTGCTATATTTTTACACACAAAATACTATTTGTAATATGATTTTGTAAAATAATTCTTGGGAGTCTATTTGAAATTTATTTGAATAAATTTAAGCTTTTTTCCGTGTTTGTTTGCTTGTTTGTATCTATTTGCCCACAAATAAGTCGTATTAAGATAATTATAAACTTCAAATATTACACGAGTTTTATAAATAAAAAAATATATTTATGTACGTAATGTGTGTGGAAATGTTTGTTTTTTATCGAGTTTAATTTTAGAATAATTAAATTGGAACTACGCAGACACTTTTAGCAATTTTATATTTAGAATAGACACGTACAAATGCATGTTGTTTCAATGACTGGCTCTATTTAGCGCAGGTATGAGTATAATTAATATCTATTAACATTTTTTTTTAATACTGGTTTTTTAAATTTAATAGTGGTCTACATGATTAAAGCTCTACCCCTAAAATTCACCATATGGTTAAAAACTAGTGTCCTTTTATTGCCTTATACATAGAAATTGATTATATTTTTGTATGGAAATCTGTTTTATAAACTTTTTATAAATCATAAATATTTTTTATGAATAATATATTTAATATCTAATTGTAATTTACTTCGTCTCTCAATTTATCTGACGCCTATAAAGCGGCCATCTTACCGCTAAGGCTTTTGCATCTTCCGATCACCGACTTAGTAAAGTTAGAAGTAAATGATCGCATATTTTTACTAATTTTCTAAACTCAAATTTTTTATCCCATTCATTGTCCTCTTGTATTATTTTCATCCTTCGGAAACTGCTATGTTTGTCACTTTGTGCAAATCATATTAACCGGCTGTAGGGTAACAGTAATTAGTTTTCACCTACTCGCTATTCAAAATATCAAGTGCACCTGACAAATACGTCAGCGTTTATAAATATTGAAAACGAAAAAGCGTTTTTAATATTAATTAAAATTTAATAGAAATTCACCGCCAATAATACAGTTTTTTTTTATATTTAATAATATCATTCCATTATTGTTTATGTTCGTTATTAATTAATTCTACGAGCAAAACGGAGACCATGGAAATTTTTCATTTTGTTTTTATAACCGTTAAAAGTGAAAAAGCATTAATTTTATTTTTCACAAACTGCCAACAATACAAATTGTTATTGAAAGGTCAGACATTAGAGTAATTAGAGCGATGGAAAGGAAAAGCAAAAGCAGCAGGTATTTAAATGAGGGCTAAAAATTGTTGTTTTAGGGAAACTCTTACCAAGAACATTTAAATTTATCAAATTTAACTTAAATTTTCTGCAATTCGTATAATAATAAGGCACAAAGAAAGTCAACATCAGTTTTAAGTATCCAACTTACACAGCAGAGCAGAACAGCTGTTTTCGAAGGCCGCTACACTGGCATCATTACGACTCTTTTCGAAATTAACAATAAAATTTCGAATAATTGGCCTATCATTCTGATACGGTGTTCAGACATGCATTCCTAATTAAGGCAATTTAACTTTATTGCCACAATTATCTTCCTGTTCACACAAAAAATTTAGTCAATTGAATTCTTTCAATTCTTGTATGACAACTAAAAATAAAATATTATTATTTCGATAAAAACACCAAGTTCAAATCTGGGCTCGTTTTCTGCCCTCCAACAGAGAATTGGAGGGTATATTCACTTTCTCATTCCGTTTGTAACGCAGCGAAATAACCATCTCAGACCCCATAAAGTATATATATTCTTGATCAGTGATGAAATTTAAGACGATCTGAGCATGTCTGTCCGTCCTTCCGTACGTCTGTGGAAATCACGATTCAGTCCAAACGAAAGGAGCTAGACTCTTGAAATTTGGAAAAAATATATTTTGAAGCTTAGAGCAGGTTAGGTTCGGAGATGGGCTAAATCGGGCAAGAGGGAAGAAAGTTCCCCTAAGAAGAACTAAACCAGGCTCCAAAAAACAACATAATTTTTAATGTTTTTTTTTGTAATTTTTTTATGCAAATGATATATTTTCATGTCCAAGAAGGTCCAATGCGCTAAACATAGAGTCATAAAATAAAATAAAAAAATACTTTTTGGACCCCGCCCCTTTAGTAGGCGTTATTATATGCAAAAATAAAATTTAATAAACTGTTTTAAAGCCTACATTCCTTAAAAATGACATTTTTATACTTTAATGACGAAGCTGAGACGTAACCTGGTACTCCCCTGACCTACCCCTTGCTCCCCCTTTGCCACCCTAAATAACCCTTTAAAAAAAATTTAAATAAATTGTACATTTAATTATCGCAAACATTTATTTTTAGAGTTTTATGGCAAAGGTGAAATGTCTCCCCCACGGCTCTTGCCAGATAGACCCCCACAAAATACAGTTTTAATACCCTCCAAAGAGTATTGGACCCTATAAAGTATATATATTTTTGATCAGTGATGAAGTGTGAAACGATCTAGCAATGCCCATACGTCCGTCTGTGGAAAACATGATTATTTTGGGTCCCCGCCCCCTTTAGTGGGCGTTGAAGTACGATATTATATGCAAAAATTGTGTAAATATTGAATAATTTTTATATCTGAAGCCTATAAGAAGCTAAGATGTTCTCTGATCTTGCAGAGATGAAACGTCTCCCCCACGGACCTTCCCGAAATGACTCTGTCAAAATAGAGATTTAAAATTGAGTACAAAGATGTAGTAAAGGAACTCTGTCCCACTAAATTAAACATTTTAAATTTACTTACTAAATATTTGGAGAGTATTTTAGATTCGACCCGTTCGAATATAACGTTTTTACTTGTTATTATTTAAATACGTTGTTCCTTCAAAAGTTGCATTATTTCTCGTTCGGAAATCGCATTATTTCTTGATCGAATATCGCTTTATTTTTCGTTCGAAAATCGCATTTATTCTCTTTCGAAAATCGCATTATTTCTTGATCGAAAATTGCATTATTTCTTAATAATGCGATTAGAAGGATTAAATTGGTCATCAAGATCAGGCGATCATTTTTGTTTTTTTTTGGGATTTTTTGAAATTGATCTTGAAACCAACATTTTCGGGTAGATACCTACCACTGGAAACAGTTTATTGCAAATAGTGATTGATAGTTTGTGTAAAAAAATCGGGAGGGTGCCAAGTTTTAGTTTTAGTCTTAGCCGGAACCTTGTTGTACTAAAATAAACCAAAAATATTTTTAGTATCTGAAAGAAAAGTATTTATTTTATTAAAATTAAAATAAAACCTCAACTGATATAAGTATATACTTAATTTATTAAAATAAGAAATTTTTTATGTAGTAAGAATTTTAACGAACATTTTATATTGATATATTAAATTGAATTAAGATTCTATAGGCTAATTGTTCGAAATTTTAATTTAAATCTCAGAAAGACATGAGAAATATTCCAAGGCACAAAGGCAAGTCAACATCAGTTTTTGTTATTCAACTTACACAGCAGAGCAGAACAGCTGTTTTCGAAAGCCGCAACACCTTCATCATCAGTGCTCATGTGTATTGTGTTTGTCACCACTTATTAGGTGGCTCAGTTGAATTTGATAACAGTTCCAATTTACACAAATTTTATTGTGAAAAAGAATCCGAGAACTGTTTCAACCTGATGTTAACATGTTATTGTTATAATACCCGTGTTACCGTTTGATTATTTTTCTTCATGTCCCATTTTTCTGAATTTTTTGTTCCATCATACGTAAGTCAAACTTTTTTGGTTTGAATTTTTATACTTAAGTACATGTGAACGTTTTCCAATTTTTATTAGAAACTTTTCATTCAGATTCAAGTTCAAATTTGCAAACTGAAAAAAAGTTGATCAAAGAACGCTTTTTCAAAATGTATACTGATCCATTCTGCTAGTTCCATTATAAAAAAATATTTCAAATATTCCACTCTTAATAAAATAATTTGAATTAATAAAAAATCCTAAAAACTAATTTGCAGATTCTGAATAAAAAACCGGATTCTGAATAAAAAATGCTTAGCTCAATTCAAAAAATTAATAAGTTCGAAAATAAATATAAATTATATGGAAACTTTTGCAGTCTGTCGCTGACATTGTATTTAAAGTGGCTGAATATTTTCCACATCTTAACAATTTAACTCTAATTCAATATCAATTAAGTTGTATAACTAGAAATATTTCTCTGACGCCATGACAATCTGTCGGTCTGGCTCTAGAGACAAACAAATGTTTGTCTACCCAAAAAAAAAAAATAAAAAATAAAAAATAAAAATAAAAACAATTCTAATCGTATTCAGGTTAATTTTTCCACTATTGCACTGGATGTCAGTCAGTTTATCATGATTTCTAAATCTAAAATAACATTCAAAAAAGCAGTCAACATTCAAGCACTCCAACTGACACCATAATTTAACTACAAGCGTTTTATAAGCGCATAAGCGAACAACTGAAGTTCAAGGTGAGCCACCACATAAATTATATTCTCGAATGCATTCTAAAATTCAGTCTAAGGTGATACGAGTACGAGTGTAGGAAAATAAATCAGTTAGAAAGTTTGAATTTAATCAGACAGCTAATTGTTGCTTTAATGGAGTTTTTGCCAACCGAAAGAAAATTTATAATTATTTTTGAATGCAACATCCTTGTAAATAAATTTTCTCAGTTTGAAAATTGTTCTTTTAACGAAACACAAACTGATTACTTCCATTCCATGGTTGCGGTGGTTTTTCTTGATATTTTCAATTTAAATGGAAATTTTGCGGTATAAAGCAGCAATTTGCTGCACATCGCGGGCATGTACACGGGATATGACGGAGTGTGGCCGGGAGACAAGTTGATCATATAACAACTTTTTCATATCTCTTTGCTTCTAAGCAGGTTGTATTCCGCTAAAATTATTTCTTCTTTTTTCTTTGCAGATTTGTTATAACTTTTTTTTTATTTATTATAACTTTTTTTTTTTGATATCAAACTCCATATGTTGAAGAATTCATTCTGAAGTCGTTTACTTTGCTTCCGTTAGAACTTATAGACTTAAAGGCGGCGGCAGTTGCCAATTGTAAATGGATAAGCAGAACTTGTAAAAAAGAAAATGTTAAGCAAAAAGAAAGAAAAATAAAAAAGAACAGCAGAAAAATGAATTAAAGCTGGAGTATGTTGCAGTAGTTTGTTAATGCAGTTAACTTCATTTTGTAGTTTCATGCTTTGCAGTTTGTTTCTCCATAGCACGTATCGATGCACAGTGGCTAAAGCCGAAGAAATTGTTAACTGCAGGACCGATCAAATAACGATGTGAGAAAGGATCTTAGGGAAAAAGAAAAAGCTCATTTATAGAGTAATTGAGTAGAAACTGAGCATTTTATGCCATTTTTTCCGTTAAAAATTTTTTTTTGCCATCCATAATGAACATGTTGCGCTTAGCCCAAACAGCTGATCGCATAAATGTATGTCATTTATACGTTTGTGACACGTAACTTTTAGGGCTCACAGTTTCAAAGCTGTTGATCGCAATTTCTACGTCTCGTAAACACGCCAAATAATAAATAGGTCATGTCAATAGAGTTTAACTTTTTCATAGTATCCGACCGAATGTACTTTTTCAGGCCGAAGCCGAACCCTAACATATTCCAATTCCGAATCCGGAATTTTTGCCAATTGTACTTTTTGCACCCTCCAAAAAAAATTGGAGGGTATATTCACTTTGTCAATCCGTTTGTAACCCAACAAATATCCATTTGAGACCCCATAAAGTATATATATTCTTGATCAATAATGAAATCTAAGACAATCTGAGCATTTCCGTCCGTCTGTGGAAATCACTATACATTCCAAATGAAAAGTGCTAAACTCTTAAAATTTGGTATGAATATACCTCGAAGGAAAGCACAGGCTAGGTTTGGAGATGGAGATGGACTAAATTGGGCAAGAGGGAAAAAAGTTCCCCTAAGAAGAACTAAACCAACCTCTAAAAAACAGCATAATTTTTAAAGTTTTTTTTGGTAATTTCGTTAAACAAATGCTATATTTTTATGGCACAGAAGGTCCAACGTGTTAAATTTGAGGCCATAAAATAAGAAAAAAAAATGTAGTAAGAATTTTAACGAACATTTTATATATATACCCGTATTAAAAACGTTCAGATGTACTTAAGTATAAAATTCAAACCTAAGAAAAAAAACTTTTTTTTTGGACCCCGCTCCTTTAATGGGCGTTATTTTATGCAAAAATAGTGTAAAAATTATAAAAAAAATTTATTGCTTAGCTTACATTCCTTCAAAATATCATATTTAAGCTTTAATAACGACACGTAACCTTGTACTCTTCTGCCCTACCCCCTCCTCCTCTTTTGCCACCTAATTGACCATTTAAAAAAAAAATTTATATTAACCCATATCGTACCAGAGATTCTTTTTTTCGAATAAGTTTACAAAACTTCGTAGTGAAATTGCAATTTGGGTCCAGAAAATACGAATCAGATGTTCGAATTTTTTTAAAAATTTTTGTCAAAAATTTTTTAAAAAATGTTTGTTTTATTAAAAATTTTTTTTTTTTTAATATTTTTTCATTTAAGATATGTTCTTAGTTTTTCCTAAACAGAGAGAAAAAATTTTAAATGCTTGAAATTTACTGTTCGAAAAATCGAACACTGGGACGGAATGGGTTAAAAAATAAATTTTACATATAATTATCTCCAAACATTTATTTTTAGAGTTTTATGGCAAAGGTGAAATGTTTCCCCACGGCCCTTGCCAGAGAAACCCCGACAAAATACGCTCTTAATACCCTCCAAAAGGAGTTGAACCGCATAAAATATATATTCTTGATTAGTGATGAAGTCTAAGACGGTCTAGCTATGACCATACGTTCGTCTGTGGAAAACATGATATAGTCTATTTTTGGACCCCGCCCCCTTTAGTGGGCGATACTATATTAAAAATTGTGTAAATATTGAACAATTTGTATCCCTTAAGCCTATAAGAAGTTGAGATGTTCTCTTATCTTGCAGAGGTGAAACGTCTTCCCCACGGCCCTTCCCGAAATGACTCTGTCAAAACAGAGATTTAAAATTAGGTACAGAGATATCTTAAAGGAACTCTGTGCTACCAAGTGAAACATTTTAAATTTACTTATTAAATATTTGGAGAGTATTTTAGATTCAACCCGGTGGAATATAAAATTTTTAATTGTTATTAATTTATTTCCTTAAAACAAAATAAAATTTAACGACTCCATAACAACTCTTAGTATGTTTGAGCAATATGACTTTTAATACATTTATTATAGAATTTTCGCCGAAATAGAATTGGAAACGATATTTGAAATAATAACGAATTTTTTACACATTTAGTTATTTTAATTTGTCATCTTTATGTGTTTACGTGCTAGATAATATTGAGTTTAATATACAAAAATGATGCTAAATATGTAATTTAATAAAATAAAATTTCGAAGCCGAACCCGAACGTTCGGCCGGCCATTACTTTTTAATATTCAATATGTGCAGCGCTGCGTATACGTTATATAGAAATTCTAAAAGTTCTATATAACGTATACGCCAACGCAAAAACTTGAACTGAATTTAAAAAACTTTAGGAAATATTGACGCCATTTTGTTTCTTAATTGAAGCTGTTCACATAAAATCATTTTATGTCCTTGAGTATTTGCGATCAAAAAATAAGTGTAGAAATGTCCGTTTAAAATATCCGATTTCTGAGGTCATGTGAAATAAGAAAACATAAAGAAGTAGAGTACGGAAAACCATCGATGGTGTTGCTATCGAAATATTTCTATAGCTTAAAAAATATATCAATATATCGATTCTAGACCATAAAAATGTAGATAAACTGTCGATTCTATCGTGATAATATAAATATTTTTTGTTTCTCATAGATGGCTTTTGTTTGCACTTGCAAAATGAAATATTAAAAAACAAACAAAAAATCACTTTATGCGGTATCGATGAAAATTTGCATCTCAATTGTATTGAAACTGCCGAACATGAAGATAATTTCGAAAACAAGCCACTAGTAGTTCAAATGACACAATTTTGTTATGATTACTTTTCGATGCCATCCCACTGTGCGATGACTTTAGCCATGAGATTTTAATGATTCATGGGAACTGCATTTATTCAGCGATTTTTATGTTCAGAATTTTCTTAATCAATTTGCAAATGGTCATCATAAATTTATCAGAATTACTGCTTCGTATTGTTTATTGTCACGTTTTCAAGTCATATTCTCTTAAAGTTGCTTTTCATATTTCAAATATAATTAGATCCAGTCAATTTTCATCACATAATCTGCTGACTATTTCGTCAGCATTGGATTTTCGATTGATTTTTTTATTATTACTATATATAATTTTATATCAAAATTCTTTTATTTTCGTATGCATTTAAGTACTAAAGCCTTTAAACAGGGTGTTTCAGTAAGATTGCACTTTTTGAGAAATTTACGATTTCTTGTCTTGAAATGTATGAAATTAATTTGTCAAATGGCGCACAAGAACACGATGACAGCCACCAATCTTCCATAATTTCCCAAATCTAAAAACTACGGTCTCAGAGCTGGTAAATTTAGACTTATTTTTTATACAAAAAAGGAATTAAATAAGATTAATTATTACTTTTAGTTAAACCTAAACTTGTACATCAGAAAAAAACAGTGTATTTAAAAAAAAATTAAAAACAAAATAAAACAACATGTAAAAACGTTATATTCGACGGGGTCGAATCTTAAATACCCTCCAAATATTTACCAAGTAAATTTAAAATGTTTAACTTGTTGCGACAGAGTTCCTTTAAAACATCTCTGTACCCAATTTTTAATCTCTATTTTGACAGAGTCATTCCGGGAAGGGCCGTGGGGGCGACGTTTCACCTCTGCAAGATCAGAGAACATCTCAGCTTCTTATAGGCTTAAGGAATACAAATTGTTCAATATTTACACTATTTTTGCATATAATATCGAACGTCAAACCCCACTAAAGGGGTAGGGGTCCAAAAATAGACTATATCATCTTTTCCACTGGCGGACGTATGGGCATTACTAGAGCGTCTTAGACTTCATCACTGATCAAGAATATATATACCAATTGTTATTGGAGGGTACTAAAACAGTATTTTGTCGGGGTCTTTCTGGCAAGGGCCTTGGGGCAGACATTGCACCTTTGCTATAAAACTCTAAAAATAAATGTTTGGGATATTTAAGTGTAAAATTAATTAAAATTTTTATATTATAGGATCATCTAAGGGCAAAGGGGAAGAGTGGGTAGGGCAGAGCAGTACCAGGTTACGTCTCAGCTTCGTCATTAAAGCTTAAAAATTTCATTTTTTAAGAACTCAGGCTTAAGTAAAACAATTTGTTAAATGTTTACACTATTTTTGCATATAGTAACGGCCACTAAAGGGGGCGTGGTCCAAAAAATAATTTTTTTGATTTTATGACTCCAAATTTACCGCTTTGTACTTTCTTTGACTTAAAAATGTATCAATGCTTAACAAAATTACAAAAAAACCTTTAAAAATATTGTTGTTTGTTTAGAGGTTGCGTTAGTTCTTCTTACGGGAACTTTTTTCCCTCTTGCCCTATTTAGCCCACCTCCAAAATTAGCCTGTGATATTCTTCAAAATATATTTATACTGAATTTCAGGAGTCTAGCTTTTTTGGTTTGGTCTGAATCGTGATTTCCCCAGACGGACGGACGGACATGTTCAGATCGTCTTAGATTTCATCGCTGATCAAGAATATATATACTTTATAGGGTCTCAGATGGATATTGCACTGCGTTACAAACGGAATGACAAAGTTAGTGTACCCTCCATATCCTTTTTTGGAGGGTATAAAAAAGAAGAAGGTCTCATTCTTCTCATTTTTCTTCACCTGTGCTGTTGGCTGAAGTAGTAGAACACGAGACTATGAAGCGGAGGGTTGTGAGTTCGAGCCCGCGCTGAGTCATGAAATATTGTGTTGAATTCTTCTGATCAGCATTAGTGCGTGGTTGTGTGTTAGTTGTTGCCAGTCCGTTTCAATGATGAAGGCATAGTCACTGATCACTGACCATAATTGACAGCGACTTACACTATCATGTACTAAAAGCAGAGTAGCAGCACCCACCTTCGTCGGCCCTGTAGCAAAAATTAGCCGGCGAAGTAAAAGGTTGAAATAGCTACAAAAACAACTGTCTACCTTCTCATCTTTCCTAATCTGTCCCCTCAATACTATCCCCTCGTTTTCAGTTCCGGCGCAATGCGTTGCATATATAGGGGTTATCACCTGAGTGCTGGTCCAAGATAAAAAAAAAAAAAAAAATACTACCCCCTCCTTTCTAGTTCCGGTACAATGCATTGCATATATAGGGGTCATACCCTGAGTGCTGGTCCGCGTTAAAAAAACATCAAATGATTGCTGTGAATAATCACTTGTCGATAAATTGGAAATACACAATTATGGAAGTAGACAAGAAGTTCTTTTCCATATTTTGCTCGCTGGCATTCAAAATTAGCTGAGTTTTATCTCATCATCAATGCTGTCGATGTAGTGGAAAACTTATTCTTCCAAATGTTGTCCTCATATTTTAAAATTCTTACATCAAAAGCTGTTTTCGCTGTGCCAGATGATGTTAAAACTGAATGGAACATTAAATAAAATAAATAGATCTAAAAACAATATGCAACCTTCTGCTAATATTTAATTTAGTTTTCAAGTTTTAGATTTCTAATATTATTTCTGGTTACTCAAAAAGAAAAAAAAAAGAAAAAAAATTAAGAAAACACCTTAAAAAAGCTAAAAAGTTGGAGAAATCTTTTTTAGTTTTTATATCGCTGACTTCATACATTCGATTTGGTTTCGTTTTCGTTTTTTTTTCTTTTTTGTTGTGAATCGTTAACCAAAAGTTTTTTTTTGTTTTTGGTTGATTCATCATTTTTTTGTGGTTGGCCTGTGAGTTTTCAGTTTTTATTCCATTTGTTATTTATTCGAGAGGTTGCTGGGCTTTTTTAACTGTCTTTGCCATCACGCTGTTGCTGTTGCTGTTGGTATTGCTGCTATTGTGTTGCACTAGTACGTGTATGTTGCCATTTATTGCTGCCAATGTGATACTTGGGTTAAATGTGCTTGTCCGTCCATCTGTCTGTGTGTGTGTGTATTTTTTTATGAATCAAACCCGTTTTGCTGCCACAAACTTGCTGGCTGCTGCTGTATCAGTTTAGTTTTATGCAAATCCACGTGAGCGATTTTTATGTGTTGAACCAGCGCTCTTGCTTCACCTCACTTTATTTTTTCTGCCGATTGTGCATTTTTATGTTGTTGCGGTCGCATTGGATTCGTATGATTTCTTTTGAAAATTTTTATTTGTTTTTTTGCTTTCCTAATTTGGTTTGCAAAAATGTTTTTCTTTAATATTTTGTTGCAACTTTATGTGGTAGTTTTTCTGCGAGTTCCTTTAAGCCACAATAAGTGCTGCTCATATTACAATATGTTTTGAAAACATGTTTGCTGCACGCATGCACGTTTTTATTAAACTTATCATTCAGTCAGTGATTGACTCACTCTTTGACTCGGTCCATAGGCTGATTTGGTATTCATTTCGTTACTAAGACTTCATTTAAACTGGTTTTTAATTGTTGGTAATTATTTTTTGCATGTGTTTTTCCAATTTAATACCTCCTGTTTTTTTTTTATTTTATTTTTTTATTAAGTTTTAGTTATTGAAATAAACATGAGATTTAATTATTTAATGTCATTTTAATTTACAAGTTTTTTAGCACCGTCCACGATTAGCTGTGGGTTAAAAGTGTTTATGCAAATACGTTTAAGTGGCATAATCAAGAAGTCTGACTAAATATTTTGCTGTTAATGTGTAATAATGACATTCTAAATATGCAATTTATATATTAAAGTCTTTATGATACCCGTACTGGCATAATTCAGTACACACTAGGGCGTCTCGAAAAAAAAAAGTTCGCCGTACACCACAGAATATAAAGTATTGTTGCAAGGCAGTTTTGAAAAAAAAATTTTTATTTTTTTTTGCCGAAAGTAGGGGTCGCCAAACCACATTTTTCATTATATCTTCGACATTTATAGTCCTATCTCAAAGTGTGATATATCGATGTTTTCGCCTTGAGGAGGCCAATATTTTGATTTAATAGTCATTAACCTCAAATATCTCATTCTAGTATTTACCTACCAGATCTCAGTTTCTACCACCCTAATGTACCACCCTATTGTCAGAAAATTAAAGCCCGCAAAAAATCATTAAACTTTTGTTAAAGAAGTTTTTCGATATTTTCAACAGATCTGTTAAAAATTACAATTTATGTTTTTTGCCGAATGTAGGGGTTACCTTTTTGAGTATTTTTGTCAGATTTTCTGTATTTACTGTCGGATCTCACAGTGCGATATATCGATGTTTTTGTCTCGAGGAGGCCAAAAATGTATTTTGGCGACCCCTACTTTCGGCAAAAAAAATTAAATAATTTTTTTTTGAAAATGTCTTTCAACATTACTTCGTATTCGGTGGTGTATGGCGAACTTTTTTTTCTTGCCTATATGGCGAGACGCTCTAGTACACACGGATGAGCTTAGGGAAAATAATGCCAGAATAGTGATTCTTAATTTTTTTTTTTGAATTCTCTGTAGTGATATTCTTCAGCAACTGCCAATTTCAGGTATGCACCTTAACTGTTTTTCTTCATTATTGAGCTCAATTAACCATATAAAATTTGAAATGAGCAATTGCTCAATTAACACTTAATTGTTGTAGTATTGAGTCAAATTACAAATGCTGCACTACTAAGAGAAGTGTTTAGTGAGCAAAACACAACTCACTAAACACAGTTAGTCGAGACTTAGCACCAAAAAAGTGGAAAAAGTAATAAAAAAAAACATACCAAAAATATGTCGGGGCATGTTGAACACAATTTTATTGATATTCCCATTTATTACTATAAGTTGAAAATTAAATAAAACAAAAAAAAAAACATGTATGAAAGTCGAATCATAAATACGCTTCAAATATATTAAAAATTTATAACCTGCTGTGTCAGAGTGCCTTTAAGACATTTCTGTGGCCAATTTTGAAACTCTATTTTTACAGGGTCACATTTCATCTTTATCGTAAAAGCTTAAAAAGTATATTTTTGGGGTAATTAAGTTTAAAACATGTAAGACCGTTATATTTTTCCGTGTCAAATCTTAAATACCCTCCAAATATTTAGTAACTAAAAAGTATTTTTATTTTAATTAAAATTTATATTTTTATGGTATTTGGCGTAGGTAAACAAAAAATTTATTTTAAAACGGAACATGCCTGAGACACCTTTCCATCAGCATAAAAACTTACGTACGAGACAAGTTGAAAATGAAAACTAAATTTTCGGGGTAGATAAGTGTCGAAAAAAAACGTTTTTTTGATAAGGTCATTTAGGGCGCAAAGGAGGAGGGTAGGGTAGGGCAGAGGAAGATCAGAGAACATATTACCTTCGTCATAGAAGGTTATAAATAAAATTTTTAAGGAATATAGGCTCAAGGAATACAATTTGTTAAATATTTACACTATTTTTGAATATAATATGTAACTTCAAAGCCCACTAAAGGGGGCGGGGTCCAAAAATAGACTATATCATATTTTCCACACACGGACGTATGGGCACTACTAGACCGTCTTAGACTTCATCACTGATCAAAGAATAGATATACTTTATGGGGTCCAATTATTTTTCGAGGGTATTGAAACTGTATTTTATCGGGGTCTCTCTGGCAAGGGCTGTGGGGGAGACATTTCACCTTTGCCATAAAACTCTAAAAATAAATGTTTGGGATAATTATATACAAAATTTAAGAAATTTGATTTATAATATTTTTTTTTGATAGGGTCATTTCGAGGGCAAAGGGGGAGGAATGAGTAGGGCAGAGTAGTACCAGGTTACATCTCAGCTTCGTCATTAAAGTTTAAAAATTTTATTTTTAAGGAATGTAGACTTAAGTAAAACAATTTGTTAAATTTTTACACTATTTTTGGATATAAGAACGCCCACTAAACAGGGCGGGGTCCAAGAGTTAGTTTTTTTGGCTCCAAGTTTAATGCATTGGATCTTGCTTGACATAAAAATATATCATTTGCTTAACAAAATTACAAAAAAGTGCTTTAAAAATTATGCTGTTTTTTAGAGGTTCGTTTAGTTCTTCTTAGGGTAACTTTTTCCCCTCTTGCCCGATTTAGCCCATCTCCGAACTTATCCTGTGCTATCGTTCAAGATGTATTTGTACCAAATTTTAAGAGTCTAGCTTTTTTCGTTTGGACTGAATCGTGATTTCTACGGACGGACGGATGGACATGCTCAGAGCGTCTTAGATTTCATCACTGATCAAGAATATATATACTTTATGGGGTCTCAGATGGATATTTCCCTGCGTTACAAACGGAATAACAAAGTGAATACAACCTCCAATTCTTTTTTGGAGGATATAAAAGATACCAGATTTGAACTCAAGGCCCTCTTGAATATAAAAATTGTTTCTTTCAACAGTCATACGATAGTTGAATTGACTAAATTTTGTGTATGTGAACAGCAGGATAATTATGTCAATAAAGTGAATATTGGCTCAATTAAAAATGCATGTCTGAACGCCACATATTTCATACTCTGCCTGTTTTTGTAAAATGAATGAAAGTTATCGTTTGGGTAGATTGTCTTATCCTGATGATGGCAAATAGTTACAGAATAAATTAAGCATTGACTGCTTATTTGACAAATTTCTTTGGAGCATTTGTCAAATACGGCTTTCAGAAACACAAAATCTTTTTGAGAATTATGCACTTTAACTAGTAAATCAATACACGCCGTTCATTTAATGCCACCCAAAATATCACGAAGAACAAAACTTTCTAAAGTGTAGCGAGCAAATAAAAACATTCGCCCCTATTATGAATGGCGACGTTGCATCCACTCGACAGTAAAATATTATCACTTGTCTGCAAGTTGTCGATTACAATTACAGTCGACTCTTGATAATTTGAAACTGAAGGGACCAGAGAAAAAGTTCAAATAATCGAGTTTTCATTTTAACGAGACTTCAAAATATCGAAAGAGAGACAGAAAAAAATCAAATTAACAAGAGTTTTCATAAAACAAAGCAAAACCATTTGCACGCACAAAATTCTGTAAAAGCAAAGCAAAGAAATTTAATTTTTATACCCTCCAAAAAGGAATATGGAGGGTATATTCACTTTGTCATTCCGTTTGTAACGCATCGAAATATCCATCTCAGACCCCATAAAGTATATATATTCTTGATCAGTGATGAAATCTAAGACGAACTGAGCAATCATCAAATCACTATTCAGTCCAAACGAAAAGAGCTAGACTCTTGAAATTTGGCATGAATATATTCTGAAGCTTAGAGCAAGTTCGAAGATGGGCTAAATCGGGCAAGAGGGAAAAAAGTTCCCCTAAGAAGAACTAAACCAACCCAGAAAAAACAACATAATTTTTAAAGTTTTTTGGTTATTTTGTTAAGCAAATGATATATTTGTATGTGACCCCGCCCACTTCAGTTGGCGTTATTATAGGCAAAAATTGCATAAAAATTTAACAAATTGTTTTACTTAAGCCTACATTCCTTAAAAATAACACTTTTAAGCTTTAATGACGAAGCTGAGACGAAACCTGGTACTACTCTGCCCTACCCCCTCCTTCCCCTTCGCCCCCTAAATGACCCTACAAAAAAATTTTTTTTTTAAATTTTGTATATAATCATCCCAAGCATTTATCTCTAGAGTTTTATGACTGCCGATTTCTGCCCTAACCCCCCCCCCCCCTCCCCTCTTCCTTTCCCCCCTAAATGACCCTGCCAAAAAATTTTTTTTTTTTTAAATTTTGTATATAATCATCCCAAGCATTTATCTTTAGAGTTTTATGACTGCCTGTTGCTGCCCTACCCCTCCTCCCCCTTTGCCCGCTAAATGACCCTATTAAAAATAAATAATTTTTTTTTAATTTTGTGTATAATCATCCCAAGCATTTATTTTTACAGTTTTATGTGTATCTGTTTCTGCCCTACCCTCTCTCCCCCTTTGCCCTCTAAATGACCCTATCAAAAAAAAGAAATTTTAATTTTGTATATAATTATCCCAACCATTTATTTTTAGAGTTTTATGACAAAGGTGAAATGTTTCCCCCACAGCCCTTGCCAGAGCGACCCCGCCAAAAGACAGTTTTTATAGCCTCCAAAGAGAATTGTGATGAAGTCTAAGACGGTCTAGCAATGCCCATACGTTCGTCTGTGGAAAACATGATATTGTATATTTTTGAACCCCGCCCCCTTTAGTCGGCGTTGACCTACGATATTATATAAAGGAACTCTGTCCCACCAAGTTAAACATTTCAAATTCACTTACTAAATATTTGGAGGGTATTTAAGATTCGACCCGGTCGAATATAACGTTTTTACTTGTTTATGTTAGCAACTGTCGATGTAGTGGTGTTTACTAAAATCGTGGCACACAAACTAATGCAAACGATTTAAATTTCTTTCAAAAACAGAAACAAAATCACATTAGGAGTTCAAATTAAAGAGTGTAGAATAACCGAACTTTAAATTATAGAACGTTGGCGAGTAAGATGTCATTTTTGTAGCACATCGCAAAAAACTGAAATAAATGGTTGTTTTATTTATTTTATATTTTGCATAAAACACAGCAATTAAAATAATTCAAATTATGGAGCGTAGAGCCAAAAAATACAAATTTTAGCGAGTCGGCGATCAAAATGCCATTCAAATAATTTCAAATTATTGAGGGGACGAAATTACATAGATATTTTTCAATTTATTGAGTGTTTTTCAAGGGACTTGGAAAACAGTTCAAATTACCGCGGGATTCAAATTAACGAGTTTCAAATTATCAAGAGTCGACTGTAATTACTCCTGACAATTTCTTAGCATTCTCTAGGGCACATAATATCGATAGAACATGTCAATTGCTGTCGAAAAAGAGTAGACAAGCTACAATTTTTTGCTGTCGTCTTGATACGGCGCCGATGTCGTCATTAATAATAGGGGCGATTATATCACACACATCCTAATTTTTTCAGCACCCTTCGGCCGGTCTCAACACTCGTGTTCTCATATGTTCTCATATCAAATTGAAAAAAGTTGAGAACTATTTTAGCTGGTTTAGTTGGCATCTGTTGATTATCATTATGATAGTTTTGAAAATAAGTTTTTGTCAATATGATATATGAAAAAAAAAAAAATAAAATAAATAAATATTAAAGAAAATGCCAAGTGCCCAAATGAAACACCTTAAAAGTTAAGAAAGTCTTAGACATTGTTTAATATATCGCATGCATTTTACCAACATTTATTATTCTTATTTTATGCATAAAATATTAAATATCTTGAGTTTCATGTCATTCACAAAAAGTTTCACATATTCTTCTTAACACACACACACACACACATACACACACACGTTCCTACACGCATCAGGCTAATTGCTCTGTTGAACATGAAACCCTGACAACTGAAAACTGATATTGACATCTTACAAATTGTGCATTTATTATTAGCAAGTCCTTCAAAATCTCTTGCATTATCTGCTTTCCTGTATCTCCCTTTTCCCAAACAGACATGAAAAAGATTTTAAATATATAGAAAATAAAGTAACGCAATTATTAAGAAAACATTTACTATCTGATGTCTCATTATCAATAATAAAATGAAAAGAAAAGGAAAAAATAAAGCAAGTGCATTTAAAGATTTAAGTGACTAATAAAAATAAAAGCCTGAAAACGCCACATGTTTCTTCTCACAATCCGATAGTTTATTCTGCACCACAAACACATGCATTTGAAAGATATTTGTCATCTTATCGAAATCTGTTAGAAATAAAAATAAATACTAAAATTGAATAAGTCCAAAAAAATGAAAATGAAATGCTTCTCAAATGTAAAAGTATTTAGTTGTGGTAATCAGTATTATATAAGAAGTAGAGTAGTCGCCTTTTTAAAATTCAGTTTAATCGATTAAAGTAATATGTAGTTTATTCTCAGATGTTAATGTTTGGTGTATTAATCGGATAAGGTTTTTGAAGGGATAGAATTACCGGAGTGGTACAAACAACAATTGTAGTATTATGATACCTATTTACAATCTTGTGCAAATTTGCAAAATAATTTTACTCTGCGAAAACAAATACATTGAAAATAAGTATTCACAAAGTCTCTCTTAAACGCTATTGTAAATTTGTTCTCATTTAAAAAAAAGAGTTAAAAAAGTAATAATTTGCAGTTGGCAGATTTGAAATTAAGTCAGAATAAAAATATTCTTATATCAATAAAAAAAATTTACAATCATGTTCTTATTTTTATAGATTCGTTTTTAAATAAAAAAATTAAAAATAAAAAACAAATACAAATAAAAAAATTTTAAATAAAAAAAACTAAAATTAGAAAATTAATAATAAAAAATTTTGATATAAAAAAATTTTAAAATAATAAAGTTTCAAATTAAAAATTAGAAATAAACAAAAATAAAATAAAATTAAAAAAGAAAGAAATTTAAAATAAAAATATTAAAAATAAAAATTTGAAAATGAAAAAAAAAAATAAAAATTAAAATAAAAAATATTTAAAATATGAAAGTTAAAATTTAAAAAAAAAAAAAATTAAATAAAAAAAATCAATGAGTGTTCGAACTCACGGGCGATGTGTTAACACCTTTTTGTTTATTTATTTTATATTAAACCCACAAAAAACAAAGAGAATGCAAAGCAACAGACAAATGTACATACATACGTTGTTATGTTTGTACATAAGCTACATACGTTGCTGTCTTGCTATCTCATTTTTATATATATGTACGTATAACCACGTCACTATTCTCTTTGCTATGCATAAGACAAAACCGAAGATCAACATAAAACACTTTTTTAATATTACTCCAAATTAATACTCCGAATTAAAACACTTAAATCTCCGCTCGCCGATATCGGATCGCCTTAATTTTTGGCCTAAACTCTTCGTCGAAACCCGCACTAGCGTTTTAATCCAAAAATTAATAAAATCGGCTATGAATTTCCGGAGAAAATCGCGTGGGAAAATTATATGAAAATCGCCCAATAATCACTTTCAATACCGACTGCCAAGCAACGAACAAACACATACTCTTGCATCTTACACCTTACACTTGCGTATGTATTGAAACTGATAGTTTACTGCCCTAGAGGCGCGCGTATAGATGTTAACACATCAAAAATAGGAATAAAAAACCTTAAAAATAAATAAATTGAAAAACAAAAAATGAAAAAAAATTAAATAAATAATAATTAAAATAAAAAGTTACAAATAAAAATATTAAAATTAAACAAGTAAAAACGTTATATTCGACCGTGTCGAATCTTAAATAACCTCTAAATATTTAGTAACATAACATGAACATAATTTTTAAATTTTTTTTTTGTAATTTTGTTAACCAAATGATATATTTTTATGTCAAAAAAGGCCCAACCAACGCGTTAAACATAAAATCAAAAAAATTATTTTTTGGACCCGCCCCCTTTAGTGGGCGTTATTATATGCAAAGTTAGCGCAAATATGACAAATTGTTTTATTTAAGCCTACATTCCTTAAAAATAAAATTTTTAAACTTTAATGACGAAGTTGAAACGTAATCTGATACTCATCTGCCTTAGTTTCTCCTTCCTCTTTGCCCCCTAAATGACTTTACCAACAAAAAAGAAATATATTAAAAATAAGTTTCACATTTAATTATCCCGAACATTTATTTTTAGTGTTTTATGGCAAAGGTGAAATGGACCCCATAAAGTATATATATTCTTGATCAGCGATCTAGCAATGCCCATACTCTGTCAAACCAAATTAAACATTTTAAATTTAGTTAATAGATATTTGGAGGGTCGAATATTATGTTTCTACTTGTTTATTCCTAGAATTTGGCTTTTGTAATTATTCAACTAATTCTTTTCGATTAAATTATGTTCGATTATTCTAATAGAACAGCGCTACAGAAAACCTCAACTAAAAAAAAATATAAAAAAAGTTACTACACATCAAATGCAATTCACTCGCAGAATACAATTCTAGTATATTTCCTCAGATGTTATCTGTGTTTTCGATACATGTGGCAGCCACAGTTATAAGAGAACACAATCAGACAGGCAGTTGTACAACAAACAGCACTTCATCTTCTTCATTCAAACATTGTCATAGTCTTCATCAGCACCAGCAACATCATCAACTTGATTATCATCATCATCCTCACGTCGTCGTCGTCTTCATCACACAAGACAGTTTAAAACATTAAGACAAGACCCCATTTTCCGTTCGCTTCATGAGTAACAAAAACTATTGAAAGTACACACACACAAATACAAAATATATATATATAAAAGATACTCGTTTCATACACAAGCATTTGGATGTCAGTAATTGTAGTCGCAAGTGGATGTCTCTCCCATACATTCATCCGCTCCAATACACTTCAACTCGAATGGGTTGTTGTACTCTTACTTTATACTTTGGCTGTTCATTTGTCTAAGCAAATAAAACACTTTGACAAACTATAAGATACATTTAGCTGGTTTGTTAGTTACTTAAAATCTGTCTGTCCTGCTGTCTGTCGATATGTTTGTCGGTTTCTATATCTGCTTATGGCTCTTTTTATATACGACATACAACAATAAATGACGTATCCATAGCACTCTTTTCTGTGTAAATATTAAAAATGAACAGCAGCAAAAGAAGAAAAAAATATATATTGAAAAAAAAAAATAAAAATACAATAACAACAAGTTCAATAAATGCAGAAAATATGTAGAAAAAACCACAAGCTTCATTGGCTCTATTGACTTTTCGGTTTAGTCTATGAGATTAGTTTAGTAGAACTGCACTAGAAAATTGAGTGCAATATTAAGTAGAAGACGAACAGCAAAAAAGAAAGCCAAAGAAAATGAAAAAAAAAGAACGAAGGAAACATTTTAAATAAGTTAGAAATTATTATAGAGCTGTAAAGGCCATATGATATTGCCAGCCGGTAGTCAGTGTAGACAGAAATTGTTGGATTTGAGAAAGTCTTTAGAAATAATTTTATGCTGGCAATTTTTGAGAAGGAATCATACATTTCTTGTGGCCAATAATGAAGAGCAACAACGGAATTATTGTAGGTTATCAATCACTCATATGGTCCTTCTCTCTCTAACCTTACTTCTGGATTAGTCAGAAATCAAAACTAAATCAAGGAATTTCATTGAACGATCTTTGGCTCAACAATTTTCTATCATGCGATGGAAATGTTATCATTAGAGTCAACTTAATTAATATATTTTTTATACCCTCCAAAAAAAAATTAGGAGGGTATATTCACTTTGTCATCCCGTTTGTAACGTATCGAAATATCCATCTCAGACCCCATAAAGTATATATATTCTTGATCAGTGATGAAATCTAAGACGATCTGAGCATGTCCGTCCGTCTGTGGAAATCACGATTCAGTCTAAACGAAAAAAGCTAGACCCTCAAAATTTAGTATAAATATATTTAAAAGCTTAGAGCAGGTTAAGTTCGAAGATGGGCTAAATCGGGCAAGAGGGAAAAAAGTTCCCCTAAGAAGAACTAAACCAACCCAGAAAAAACAAAATAATTTTTAAAGTTTTTTTGGTTATTTTGTTAAGCAAATGATATATTTTTATGTCAAATACGGTCCAATGCCTTAAACTTGGAGCCATAAAAAAACCATTTTTTTGGACACCGCCCACTTTCGTGGGCGTTATTATATGCAAAAATAGCATAAAAATTTAACAAATTGTTTTACTTAAGCCTACATTCTTTAAAAATAAAATTTTTAAGCCTTAATGACGAAGCTGAGACGTAACCTGGTACTACTGTGCCCTACCCCCTCCTCCCCCTTCACCACCTAAATGACCCTAAAAAAAAGGAAAAATTTTAATTATGTAAACAATTATCCCAAGAATTTATTTTTAGAGTTTTATGACTGCCGATTTCTGCCCTAGCCCCTCCTCCCCCTTTGCCTCCTAAATGACCCTACCAAAAAAAAAATTTAATTTTGTATACAATTATCCCAAGCATTTATTTTTAGAGTTTTATGACAAAGGTGAAATGTTTCCCCCACAGCCCTTGCCAGAGCGACCCCGCCAAAATACAGTTTTTATACCCTCCAAAGAGAATTTGACCCTATAAAGTAAATATGTATATTCTTGATCAGTGATGAAGTCTAAGACGGTCTGGCAAAGCCGATACGTTTTTCTGTGGAAAAGATGGTATTGTCTATTTTTGAACCCCGCCCCCTTTAGTGGGCGTTGACGTACGATATTATATAAAGGAACTCTGTCCCACCAAGTTAAACATTTTAAATTCACTTACTAAATATTTGGAGGGTATTTAAGATTCGACCCGGTCGAATATAACATTTTTACTTGTTTTTGTTGTATTATCTGAACTACCAAATGAGTATTTCTTCACTGAAAAAACTTAATTTATTTTTGTGGTTTCTTTTTGACGCTGTGGTACTCTTTGTTATTGTTTTACAAATAAATGAGAACAAATTTAAAAGTCCACAAGTAAATTTAAGAAGACAACATTTTAAATCGTATATATTAGATATATTTGATACCATCAAAACCACAATTTATTTATATTCTTTGTGTTCATGACCAAAACTCACAATGTTAATTGTGAGTCACATCTTAACGTCAAAATTTTTGGCTAATTTAATTTGGTATTTCTGCTAAATATTGTGTAGAGGACTCAATCAGTTACAGGGGTTCGGTCAAGCTTAACTTGCATTAAATAAAAAATTTTTATAATTGCATGAGCATTAGAACGTCTCGCCTTACAGCCAAAAAAAAAAAAGAATTGCGCCGTACACCACCGAATATAAAGCATTGTTGCAAGGCGTTTTCTAAAAAAAAATTTTTCTTTTTTTGCCGAAAGTAGGGGTCGCCAAAATACATTTTTCGTTATATCTTCTACATTTTCAGTCGGATCTCAAAGAGTAATACATCGATGTTTTTGTCTCGAGGAGGGCAGTGGTTTGCTTTAATAGTCATTGACCTCAAATATCCTCTTGTAGTATTTACCCACCAGATCTCAGTTCCTACCATACTAATGTGCCACCCTAATACCAGAAAATTAAAGTTCACAAAAAATCTTTAAACTTTTGCTAAGGAAGTTTTTCAATATTTCCAACAGAACTATTAAAAAAAAATAAATGTATATATATATATTTTTTTGCCGAACGTAGGGGTAACATTTTTAAATTTTTTCCCATATCGTCGATATTTATAGTCGGATCTTAAAGTGTGATATATAGATTTTTTTTCTCATTGTACTTACCCATCATATCCCAAATAGAACTTACCCATATGATCCTAACTTATACAAAAAGAATTTAAAAAATTTATATAAAATCCAAAAATTTTAATCAATCATATTTTGAAATGATCCAAGTTGGCTATATTTTTGACGGCACTCGAGTTTAGAAAAAATGCATGGCGGCTCAGTCAATTCAAGTTTGGTCCAATTGATCATATTGAAATATGAGTCACTCTCGAAGTTTATGATATTATGAACTTGTGGACAGACCATATGACGAATGCATACCGTTGCTTCACTTCGGGCTGATAAAATCTTGGCATAGACATCTGAACGCAGTAGCGGATCTTGCTTTGTTATCATCGATAACAAAACATTCTCGGGATGGAAAAAGTACACGTTATTTTCTGCGGACGGACGAAGGACCTGTTGTACATCGTCTAGCAATTGAAGAATCAAGAAGCTGTAAAAATCGAAGATATGATAAATACCCCTCCCCTACGTTCGGCAAAAAAAAATATATTGGGTGTTTTTTATTGAGGTATAGAACTTTAAGTTGGCATCACTTTTTTAACTGGCGGCCATTTTGTCAGCTGTCAAGTGATTAATATTTAGTTTGGTTTGCCATTTCATCATGAACAGGTTGACAAAAGAACAACGCTTGCAAATCGTGCAAATTTATTTCGAAATAATGGTTCAGTTCGCGAAGTTTACCGCAAAATTTTGTTCAGTGATGAGGCTCATTTTTGGTTGAATGGCTACGTCAACAAGCAAAATTGCCGAATTTGGAGTGCAGAGAATCCAGATGAGACCCTTGAGACGCCATTACATCCACAAAAACTGACTGTTTGGTGTGCTCTATGGGCTGGTGGAGTCATTGGGCCATACTTCTTCAGAAATAATGCTGGAGAGTCAGTTACCGTTAATGGAGACCGGTATAGAGCCATGATAACCGACTATTTTGTTCTCGAATTGGATGGCATGAATGTGGATGAGTTGTGGTTCCAACAAGACGGCGCTACATGCCACACAGCGCACGTCACAATCGATTTATTGAAGGAAACATTCGATGAGCGCATAATTTCGCGGAATGGACCTGTCAATTGGCCACCAAGATCGTGTGATTTGACACCATTGGATTATTTTCTTTGGGGATATGTGAAGTCGTTCGTCTACGCCAACAAACCAGAAACGTTAGGGGACTTGGAAGCCAACATTCGTGGCGCTATTGCCAACATACGGCTCCATATGCTCGAAAAAGTGGTTGAAAATTGGACCTGTAGAATTGGCTTTATTCGAGCCAGCCGCGGCGGCCACATGCCCGAAATCATATTTAAACATTAATGGCATAAAATTATCCTTCCAATAAAGCCAAATTGATGGACATTAAAACGATTTTCTTGTGTTTTATTTCAATTCGAAGTTCTATACCTCAATAAAAAACACCCTGTATATGTATATCTTTTTTTAATAGTTCTGTTGCAATTATTGAAAAACTTCAATAAACATTGGCCTCCTCAAGGCAAAAACATCGACATATCACTCTTTGAGTTCCGACTATAGAAGATATAATGAAAATTTTAATTTGGTGACTATCGGCAAAAAAAAATTTTTTTTTTGAAATCACCTTGCAACAATGGTTTATATTCGGTGGTATACGGCGAACTTTATTTTTGCGAGACGCTCTAATGAGCGTGTTTATATAACTTTTAAATAAAATTGTCCTTGATTTTTACGAATTTTACATATTAAAAATATGAACCGATTTATTGTGTATCTTCCGAAATCTGCATTGCTTTTCTTCTCGTTTTTGAAATATAAAATTATTTTTTCCTTATAAATGATTTTTTATAATTAATGAGAAATGATTATTTACAAATGATTTTTCTTTTGTCTTGCAGGTACGTTTATGACACCATACGTTTTCTATTTGACAGTAAGTTATTAATAACACTTTTTTAAAATATATTAAAATAAGAAAGAAAATTCTTTTAAGTAGTTCAAGTGATTTAGGTTTTCAAACAGTTTATTTCTCTTGTCTTTAATAATTTCATATCGCGTGCTTTTTATATGCATGAGACCCTAAAATGATTCTACTAGATAGAAATATTTGCTGGAATGATTTTTTTTTTTATTATAATCTAAAAGATTAATTTCATTCCATTTATTCTTAAATAAGAGCGTTACGGAAATGTCAACACAGTTTATTTGACATTCTCAGCTGTCAACCGTGCATTTAAAAAACACCCGTTGTAAGAATTCTACTAATGGAAGTTATTAAGTTTCCAAATAGAGAAAACCTTTTCTAAAAGCGAATAAAAAAAATTAATTATTGTTTAGCATACTTTTTTTTGATTTTTCTTGTTTCATATTCTTAAGTTTATTTTACGTTGTTGCTAATTTGCTGTGGAACACAATAGAAAAGAAAATCAACACAACATGTGCGTACATAATTGTTTTGTGTGTATTTTTAATATAAAATTTGAAATTTTCTGTAATGAACTTCACAGTGTAAACTTCATAGATTCTCATATATTCTCATTGTGAAACGGGCCAAATAGATCTCGTAATGTTTGGACATAAATTTCAATTAAATAAAGCCAGCAGAATGTTATTCTAAATTTAACTAAGTTTCTATATTTTAAAAATGTAATTTTTAAAACGTTCCAATCCAAATGCCAACAGAAAAATTTTTATGAAAATAGTTTTTCTTATACCCTTATATATGACCTAATAGGAATGGATTTTTTGTAAGGTTTTTTTTAGAAAAATTTTGTTATTAAGATAATTTTTTCTTATTCCAGTTAAAACCAGCCATCTCCAAATTGTTTTGTTTTTTAATAATTTGCTTTATTAAGAGATATTATTTTATTGAAAGTGAAATATTTAAAATATTTCTGTAATCAAACTAGCAGAACGGATCTCGATAAAGTAATTTGAATTTAATAAAAAGAGTTAAAAAGGTAATAATTTGCAGTTGGCAGATTTGAAATTGAGTCAGAATAAAACATATTCAATAAAAAATTTACAATGTTCTTATTTGTATAGGTCCGTTTTTTTTAATAAAAAAATTAAAAATAAAAAATGTTAAATAAAAAATAAACTAAAATTAAAAAATTAAAAATAAAACAAATAAAAAATTTTGAAATAAACAAAAATTTAAAATAATAAAGTTTCAAATTAAAAATAAACAAAAATAAAATAATATTAAAAAAAAACAAATTTTAAATAAAAATATTAAAAATAAAAATTTAAAAATGAAAAAAAAAAAATAAAAATTTATATAAAAAATATTTAAAATATGAAAGTTAAAATAAAAAAAAATTAAAAATTAAAAGAAAAAAAATTTAAAATAAATAAATTGAAAGAACAAAATATAAAAAAAAGATTTAAATAAATAATAATTAAAATAAAAAAGTTAAAAATAAAAATATTAAAATTAAAAAATTGTTAAATTCTTCTGGTTTCTTGACCTCTTTCTAATTATTATTATATTCTGATATTTTTAAGCTTAAGGTCTCTTTATTTTAATTTAATTTTTAGTTTCAATATTTCGTCACTCTTTTGTGTGACTTCTTCAGGATATCAATTATTTTATTAATTGTTTTTTAATTAATTTCCTGAAGAAGTCACACAAACAACACGAGACACAAATTTTTAGGCAACAGTATTATAGGCGACCTGGCGGAGTTATCAGGTACAGGTCTGGGGGACCTTATTAGATACCTCAATGCGACGGGTTGGATCTAGTAACCATCCGTATCCGAGATCAGGATACGGCTTCCATAGGCAGTCACTGACGAGTGGAGTGGTTTTTCAAAACGGGATCTCAGAGATCCTACTTGAATGCTTGCGTGTAGCGGGCAGCCACGTATACCAACCAACCAACCAACCACACAAACTAGTGACGGAATGTTGAAATTAAAAATTAAACTAAAATAAAGAGACCTCAAGCTTAAAAATATCAAAATATATTAATAATAACAAAAATTTTAAATAAAACTAAGTAAAATAATAAAATTTTAAATTGAAAATTGAAAATAAAAATATTTAAAAAATTTAAAAATAAAAAAATTTAAAATAAAAATTGTGATATACATATTAAAATTAAAAAATAAAAATAAATTAAAAAATTAAAAAAAAATTAAATAAAAAACAATTAATATGTGAAAGTTAAAAATTTAAAACAAAAATATTAAGAATAAAAAAATTAAAATTAAATAAAATGAAATAAATTACATATAAAAAAATTTTAAATAAAGAAATTTGAAACAAAAAATTAGAAATAAAAATCTTAAAAGCGACATTTACTTCTTAAATTATACCAAAAATGCAAAACAAAATTTTATTTTGTATGATCTTTACCATGAGCCAACAATGAGGCTAATATTATATAATTTAATAAGTAAATGTGGTTTTTAATATATTCATTTTTAATATATTATTTACATTCTGTTTTAGAAACAATTTCTATTAGATTAAATTCTAGCACAATTAATTAATGCATTTAATTTAATTTATTTAAAGTAGTGCTGCAGTTAATTTATTGAACATTTGATTGTTTATCGGGGGGTAATTATTTCTCTATGACAGCATTTCACTGTTACAGCAAATCATCAGTAAATAAACTGAGACAAAAAAATAAATAAGTAGCAAAACTTGTTAGCTTATATAAAAACTTTCACAAACAAATTGAGAATTATAGAACAAAAACAAAAGCAGGCCGGTTGCTAACTAGCATTATACCCCAGCGTTTAATATTATCAGGAATTGGGAAGGATTAACATTGAGCTGCGGATGTGCCGAAATCTTGTACCTCCTTGTAAAAATCACTAGGTGACTCAGATGAAATTAAGAACTTAAACGGTGCCGTTGCTGTGTAGCCCAATCGGTTAACAAATAGTCCAAAATTTTCGAAATTTATTTTAATTTCATAAAAGACTTCATTATAGTCTCTAATGTGTAGTGCGTAACATTTTTCAGCCATCAATCACTTATCAGACATACAGTTTGTCGTTACAACAAAAAAAAAGAAAAAACTCCATTTATATTCATGCGATAATAAACCAGTTTTCTTGTTGTTGTTTTGTACATAAACAACGACTTATAACAATTTTTCCAATATTCTCCATAAGAAATTAATTTTTATCTTTCATTTCTTTTTTTTAACATTTACAAAAAACTTTAATGATTGATGATGTGTTAATTAAATGCCAACTGAAACAACAAAGGAAGCCTTATGAAAATAATAAAAATCATATTCATGTGTATGACTTTAAATTTGTTTAACGAAAATGATTTTCTTTTAAAGATTCAAATAGCTAAATAAAAATATAAAAACGGAAAGAAACTAATTACACAATACATGTCCATCACAGCATATAAAGTCATTAGGAATGACTATTTCGTGTAGGGATTTTAATTAATTGCTTTTTGAGTTGTAAGCGCTTGCCAAAGGATGCTTAAGACAATTGCGGTGGTGTGCATTGAAAATTTCATTTTCCCACATTAAATGTATTCGTATGTCTTGGCAACGCTCCTACTAATTGATGAATTTTGGCAGAATTATTATTTTGTTAAAATAGTGTATATGATAAATTTAAATGTATGATCGATGTGACAGAATTCTGGGATCAGTTTGTACTCGTATTAGTGTTTGTTACATGGGCATGGGAATTGCGGTATGCTACACATTAAGCAACAGTAAATTATGTGGTTATAATCACAGCTTACTATTATCGGATGTAAGCCAATTTATAATAAAATAACTTTTTATGAAAATATTTTTTGAAGTTCTTAAACAAAAAATTCCCCATATACAAATGTCCAAGAATGATAAAATAAAGATTACGCCTTGCGCATGATTTACCGTTTGATGACGTATTTGTTCCCTCGAAGCAAAGCTAATACTTTCTCGTACAAAATTAATATTTTATGCTATATTTGGCAACTCTGGACACAATTTACTCAGAGAGATTTCCAATTTACTCAGAGAGATTTCCAACAAGCAAATGAAATCGGATTTATAAAGTGCAAGTTTTGTGTTATATTTTATAATAAATTGTGTAATAATTTAAAATAAATATATTAAAATAATTATTAAATAACTTAAAGTGTAAAAAACTTATTAAAACTTGATTTTTAAAGCTCATAAACTGTAAACAAAAACCTAAATTAAAGAGAAAAGAGAACAAAAAGAGCAAGCATGAAATGTGCAGTGGGCAATTGCAAACAAAGTGACAGCAAAAAACAAGTGGGAAATAATTGTGTTAAAATGTAATATTTTTATCAAAATTTTTTTTTGTTTTCAAAACGCTGTGTCATTTTATGGTTTTCCAAGAGATGAAGCTCAAAGGAAGTTATGACTGATATTTTGCAAGGAAAAAAATTTGTTTTGAATGGGGAAAAGAGAAAAATAATTAGCACTTGGGTTCAATATTTATATAAAATAACTATAAATTAACAATTTCAAATAAAAAAACCTGGAAAATAAAATAATTTTTTAAAATTATTTATTATCAAACAAATTTAATTTGAAAAGTCGTAATTTGCCCCACTGTTCAGTTTTTATAATAACATAATAGTTCTCCAGTTGAATTTTATTAGCCAATCAGAACACATGTTGAGTGACGTCAGAATTCCATCATGCGCAGAAAAGTATTTTTATTTCAGCTTGTTGGCGTAATCTTCATTTTATCATTCTTGCAAATGTCGATTTCTTTTCTAAAAAGAATGCTTAATTTTTTACACTTTTCAATGAAAATGGTGAATCTATTGGAAATTGATCTACCATCTCTTATGAAGATGTGTTTTATTTTAAAATTGCTCCCAATTGTGGTTTTTTGGAATAAAAAGTGACAAAATGTTACATATTTTCCCGAAAAGAAATCGCCATAAATGAATGATTTGTATAAATAAAAGGTATTATAATTTTAAATAATTTATTTTAGGCTAAAATTATTCAAACAATTTACAAAATCTTTCACGTCTTCGAATTCTTTCCCAAAAAGTGCTAAAAACTCCGAAAGAAAAATAACACTGCTCAGCAGAAAATATTTTTTTGTCTCTCCTTTAAATAAAATTATGTGGATTATATGGATTTTGATGCGCTAATCACAAATCCGTTTTCTGTTTTTTTTTTATCATCAGGTCGGGCTTTTTTTTATAGGCGTGGCAAATTTTTCCCCCTAAATTAGTCAGGTACGGAGCCATATTTCACCCTAACTCGAGAACGAGTCTAACGAATATCTACATAAAAATACCTTTTAAAAGAAAAATATTCCAACTATTTTGAAGTTACTCGATCGTGTACAGGGGAGAACGAAGAAACTCATAGGAGACGGTAGAGAGGGTAGCCAACTCTATCGACTCACTTTAGCATCGACGCAATGTGGGGTGCGTTTCGCTGTTTTATCCTTACTATAATGGGTTTTGTTCCGACGAAGTCAGGGATCTTTTTCCCGAAACACGCACTTTTTTTCGCTCAACACGCTCTACAGTGCGATCACACCCATATGTGGTGGATTTGCCAGTGAACCGCACTACACATTACAGGGAAAATTCATTCTTTGCTCGTACTGCCCGTATGTGGCATAAACTTCCTGCGGAAGTCTTTCCTGCCGTATATAGCATGAGGAAATTCAAATCGAATGTTCATAGACACTACTCCCTTTATCCTCCTTCCCACAACCAATTTTCCTAGTTCCAGCACAATGTACGCATGAGTAGGGGCAATGCCCTGAGTCCCGGTCCTAATAAAAAAAAAACAAGATTGTTAAACAATTAGATATTAAACAAATAAAACTGTTTTATTCGACCGGGTTGAATCTTAAATAACCTCTAAATATTTTGTAAGTAAATTTAAAATGTTTAATTTGGGTGGGACAGAGTTCCTTTAAGACATCTGCGTACCCCATTTTAAATCTCTATTTTGACACAGTCATTCCGGGAGGGGCCGTGGGAAAGACATTTCACCTGTGCAAGATCAGAGATCATCTCAGCTTCTTATAGGCTTAAGGAATAAAATTTGTTCAATATTTACACTATATTTACATATAATATCGCACGTCAACGCCCATTAAAGGGGGCGGGGTGCAAAAATAGACTATATCATGTTTTCCATAGACGAACCTATGGGCATTGCTAGATTGTCTTAGACTTCATCACTGATCAAGAATAATTATACCTTATGGGGTCCAATTCTTTTTGGTGGGTATTAAAACTGTATTTTGTCAGGGTCTCCCTGGTGGGGGAGACATTTCACCTTTGCCATAAAACACTAAAACTTATTGTTTGGGATAATTAAATGTAAAATTTATTTAAATTGTTTTTATAGGGTCATTTAGGTGACAAGGGGGGAGGTGGGGGTAGGCAGAGGAGTACCAGGTTACGTCTCAGCTTCGTCATTAAAGCTTAAAAATATTATTTTTAAGAAATGTAGACTTAAGTAAAACAATTTGTTTAATTTTCGCACTGTTTTTGCATATAATAACGCCCACTAAAGGGGGCGGGGTCTAAAAACAATTTTTTTTTATTTTATGGCTCCAAGTTGGACCTTCTTTGACATAAAAATATATCATTTTCTTAACAAACCTAAAAAAAGACTTTAAAAATTATTGTTATATTTAGATGTTGGTTTAGTTCTTCTTAGGGGAACTTTTTTCCCTCTGACCCTATTCAGTCCATTACAAACTTTACCTATGCTAGATATATTTGTACCAAATTTCAAGTCTTGCTCTTTTCTTTTGGACTGAATCGTGATTTCCACACACGGACGGACGGACATGCTCAGATCATCTTAGATTTCATCACTGATCAAAAATATATATACTTCATGGGGTCTCTGATGGATATTTCGCTGCGTTACAAACGGATTGACAAAGTGAATATTCCCTCCAATTCTTTTTTGGAGGGTATAAAAATGTACTGCATAAAAATATGTGGCGTATTTACAAATAGGATTTGATTCGTATGATCAAAATGGTTTCACATAGGCCTGTAAAAAGCAGCAAATGTTCCACAACCTTTTGATTGTTACTGTTATTATTATAATTTTTTTTTCTAATCCCATTCTACTGATTTAGAATATTTAAACAAAAAAATAAACTATAGGCTAATTGTTCGAAATTTTTAATTTAAATCTCAGAAAGACATGATAAATATTCCTACATACAAATTTAATATTCCTACATACAAATTTAAGCTATGGCTTGAGCTACCAATAATAAATTGGAAAAACGTTCACATGTACTTAAGTATAAAATTCAAACCAAAAAAGTTTGACTTAGGTATGATGGAACAAAAAATTCAGAAAAATGGGACATGAAGAAAAATAATCAAACGGTAACACGGGTATTAAAAACAATAACATGTTAACATCAGCTTGATACAGTTCCCGTATTCTTTTTCACAATAAAATTTGTGTAAATAGGAACTGTTATCACATTCAACTAAGCCAACTAATAAGTGGTGACAAACACAATACACATGAGCACTGATGATGAAAGGGTTGCGTCTTTCGAAAACAGCTGTTCTGCTCTGCTGTGTAAGTTGAATAACAAAAACTGATGTTGACTTGCCTTTGTGCCTTGGAATATTCATATCATGTCTTTCTGCCATTTAAATTCAAAATTTCGAACAATTAGCCTATAGAATCTTAATTCAATTTAATATAGCAATATAAAATGTTCGTTAAAATTCTTACTACAAAAAAATAAACTATTTTGCTGGGAAATCGGCTGCAGTAAGTTTTCTGTTGACTAATTGCAAGTCAAATTCTTCACGGCTCTTGGGTTTTCAGGCGACAGTTTATGTGTATCAATTTCTCTGAATTGTTAGCAATTATTTTCATTTCGAAAATAATAATTAAAAATAGTTATTTTCTTTCATTTCATTTATTGTATTTCAAATCTTCATTTAAATTGCTGATTATTTTGTTTAGACTAGCAGAACGAACAGCGAGACAGCAATAAAGCGAGCAAAAACTAGAAAGAAAAAAAAATTGACTTAAAAAATAATAAAACATAAAAAATTGTGACAATTAACCACTCAGCCAGCAAAACGCTGCACTATAAACGGTAAACACCTACTCCAACGAACTGGTTTTTTTCTATCTAGATACTTGTAAATCATTTTTCTTTTTTTGTTCGTTTGTTTCCTTTGTCGTTGTTCTTCTTAGTGCGGCTGTTAGTCTCAATGTTTGTTGTTTTGCTAAACCAGTCTTGTAGGCCAACGTTTATTTTCTTAAAACACTTTTTGCTGTTGTTGTTGTTGTTGGTTTGTTACAACAAAGCTAAACGGTTCAAAGAGACGTTTGAATGAATTGCCAGCACTGCAAGTTTTTTATGATGCATTTGAAATAAATACAAACATGAAGGCGAATAAACGAGCATCGGACAGGTACTAGAATCACGGATAGCTTCATGTAGGCAAAAGGAGAAAGAGCTGGAAATAACAAAAAAAAAAAAATTGTTTTAACAAAAAAGGTGGACTTGTCCAAAAATAGAAATCTTGTACACGAGGTCATGCTCAATAGTTATTTAAAAGCGCATTAAATTTATATATTTTCTGCAAGTCGTGTGAAACCCCTTTTTAGATATAATTAAATGATTTCCATCAGGCAACAATTTTGAAAATTTTTTTGCTTCAATCGAGTAAGTGCTCATGCGGCAATTACGGCCAAGTTGTGTTCGTGTTGACCAATCAAATGCAAATCTTGTACGGCAATCGTTTGACCAATTTACCTATAATCACATTGCAATAAACCACCTGTAGCAAAGTCACCTGTAGCAAAAATTAGCCGGCGAAGTAAAAGGTTGAAATAGCTACAAAAACAACTGTCTATCTTCTCATCTTTCCTATTCTGTCCCCTCAATACTATCCCCTCGTTTTCAGTTCCAGCGCAATGCATTGCGTATATAGGGGTCATCCCCTGAGTGCTGGTCCAAGATAAAAAAAAATACATCAAAAGTGAAGCAGCATTGTTGCAATCGAAGTTCACCATACGTGCCAACATTTAACTTGTCATTTTGATTTTTTCCCAAGCTGTTTTGTCGTCGTCTGTTTCTCGGAACTTCTTTAGTGTTGCTCTTCTTTTTAGTCAATTTGTTATCCATATGCTTTGTTTTAATACCTTCCAAAAAGGAATATGGGGGGTATATTCACCTTGTCATTCCGTTTGTAACGCAGAGAAATATCCATCTGAGATCCCATAAAGTATATATATTCTTGATCAGTGATGAAATCTAAAACGATCTGAACATGTCCGTCTGACCGTCTGTGAAAATCACGATACAGTCCAAACGAAAAGAGCTAGACTCTTAAAATTTGGTATAAATATATCTTGAAGGATAGAGGGAAAAAAGTTCCCCTAAGAAGAACTAAACGAACCTCTAAAAAACAACATAATTTTTTTGTAATTTTGTTAAGCAAATGATATATTTTTATATCATTTGCTTAACAAAAGACATTGGGGCTTAAAGAAGCTCCAAAGCGTTAAACTTGGAGCCATAAAGTAAAATAAAATTATTTTTGGACTCCGCCCCCTTTAGTGTTCGTTATTATATGCAAAAATAATGTAAAAATTTAACAAAGTGTTTTACGTAAGCCTACATTCTGAGCTGAGACGTAACCTGGTTCTCCTCTGCCTCCCCCTATAAAAAAATTAACAATAAATAAAAAACGTTTATATAAAAATTATTCATGTTGTTTAAATTATTACGATAATGCCCAACTCCGCCTCAAGGCGGACTTTATAGTTTGACCTCTTACAGGTCAACGGGTAGTAAAAGGAAAAAACAGAATTCAGATTCATGTTTCTCATCCTAAAATTAATTTAATATGATTTTTTGAAGATGAACAAAAAATGTGGCATTAGAGGGTTAAAAATAAATTTTACATATAATTGTCCCAAACATTTATTTTTAGAGTTTTATGGCAAAGGTGAAATGTCTCCCCCACGGTCCTTGCCAGAGAAACCCCAACAAAATATAGTTTTAATATCATTCAAAAATAATTGGAACCCAAAAAGTATATATATATTCTTGATCAGTGATGAAGTATAAGACGGTCTAGCAATGCCCGTACGTTCGTTTGTGGAAAACATGAAATTGTCTATTTTTGAACGCCGCCCCCTTTAGTGGGTGTTGACATACGATATTATATGAAGGAACTTTGTCCCACCAAGTTAAACATTTTAAATTTACTCACTAAATATTTGGAGGGTATTTAAGATTCGATCCGGTCGAATATAACGATTTTACTTGTTTATTATGTATTTTATTTTCCTTTTTGGATGCTTTTTATAAACACAAACTAGAAAATTTTTCATTTTTAAAGAGATTTTACGGAGTAAATCTAAAGCAAAGGGAAAACTGTCACAACAGCTGATTATTAGAGTTGCCACAAGTTGAAACAGTCATATGACCGGGCTTCAGCTGTTATTGTCAAAAAATTAATCTTCGCGTCATTCAAGGCTGATTTTATACAGATTTGATTGTATAGAATTTGATTGGATTAATTTTATTATTGTGCACCAATTGAGCAAAATAAAAATTGGGTCAAATTGGAGTTTTTGAGGCAATCATGGGATTCCAGTTTTATTTATAATTTTTGTCAACAGGTCGTGTAAATATTCCCTGTTCTTCTATAACTATTTTGCAACATCACGTCTAGACAATATCAAAAATAGGGCAATTAAATTCTGGTTGTGAGGAACAACTGATGAATGGCAACCTCTGATTATTCTCTTAGACCCAACAAATAATAATAAGGTAATTAAATTAATTAAATGCCGAGGAAAAATTTAAAAGTTTTAGTCTTTATAGTGTCTGGATGTGCCGTTGACAAATTGTTACAGAATAAGAAGGATTCAAGTTAAACTGAATAATCCAAAACATCAGATGACAGTTATTTAATAGATGACAGCCCTGCCAGACTAACGTTTAACTAACCACGAAATGGGTAACCCTTATTAATAATAAAGCATTAAATATTAACAAGGAAAGACATTATATTCGGCCGGGTCGAATCTTAAATACCCTTCAAATATTTACTAAGTAAATTTAAAATGATTAACTTGAAGGCACAGAGTTCCTTTAAGACATCTCTGTACCCAATTTTAAATCTCTATTTTGACAGAGTCATTCTGGGAAGAGCCGTGGGGGAGACGTTTCACCTCTGCAAGATCAGAGAACATCTCAGCTTTTTATAGGCTTGCAGATTGTTCAATATTTACACCGCCACTAAAGGGGCGGGAACCAAAAATACACTATATCATGTTTTCCATAGACGGACGTATGGGCATTTGTAAATCGTAGTAGACTACATCACTGATCAAGAATATATATATTTTATGGGGTCCAATTCTTTTTGGAGTGTATTAAGACTGTATTTTGTTGGGGTCCCTCTGGCAAGGGCAGCGGAGAAAACATTTCACCCTTGCCATAAAACTCTAAAAATAAATGCTTGGGATAATTAAGTGTAAAAATAATTTTTTTTTTATTTCTTTTTTTATAATGAAATTCTCAGTCTGCCGGCGAATAGAAAAAAATCAACACCATCACATGTTCTCAAAAGAAACTTGTGTTTGGAGACATGAAAGAAAACTAACAGGAAAACTGCTAACGGTAACACAAACTAAAAACTTGATTGAGTCCAGTGATGACTAAGAAGAAGAAAAGACCAGAAAAAAAGAAAAATAATAATTCTAGGAATGACAAGTGTTTTAATAAATTGTGAAGGTTAAGGTCGACTTCATAACAACTACATTTCCAATTTTCAAGTATTTTCGAATGTTTTTTTTTTTTGTAAAATTTACTTACCTATTCTTTAATGATTACATTCATCCTAATCATTTAATCTGTTGGCGCAAATTTATTTATATAAAAACTCAGGTTTGCGGTTTTTTCTAACAATTATTTATTTTAAGAATTCCTTTATGGAACTCAAGTTAAAAGCTGCAATCTACAAATTTATTTTTATTATTTTTAAAGAATTTTTATTAAGTTCGAGTTATTTTATTAAGAGCGGAATATTTGGAATATTTTTATAGTCATCAAACTAGCAGAAGTCTAGTCAATCAGTACTGATTTCCAGGTCGCTACGCCATCTCATCTGTGTTCTTTGTGCAACTTTTGCCACTTTCCACGGTGACACGATTCATTAGGAATATCCATTATTTAAGCAATGTTTTTAACGAAATAAAATAGGAGGACTTCTTATATTTCACTTTTAAGTTAAATCACTTTTGCTTAGCACGAAATAACTGATTTTGTAAAATTCAGTTGTTTAGGGTCTCGCAACAGGATCTTCCGCAATTTGACGATTGGTAAGGGTCATCTTGTAGTAGTGGATTCTCTCAAATTAATTGACAATTATTCAGTCTGCTTTGCCAAATCACCAAGGATGGACACAGCAGTCAGCAGGACGTTCAATTAACAGAAATTATTTTATCAAAATGGCTGTGCTCTTGGGGCATCATACAGCACAATTTTTTTTTTATCGAAAAATAATTTTCACTGATCTGGCCCATTTTTGTATGAATGTGTACGTGAAAAAATAAAATTTGAATTCGGGACGATTTCAATGCAAATGAGATTAAAGAACGTACAAGACATCCCAAAAAGTCACTATTTGGGGTGAATTTTCGTCGCCATCGGTCCATATTTTTTTGAGAACGACGTTGGCCAGGCCATTACTGTCGCCGAAATTGGTATAGGTCGACGAGTACTAACTTCTTTATGTCAGAAATAAATTATCTGCACTCACTGACGACCAAGTGGTTTCAACTTGGAGCCACTGTGAGCCACACAGCTCACGTCTCATTAGATATTCTGCAAGAGGATTTGAGGGTATGGTTATTTTACGCGGTGGTGATGTGAGCTGCGCACCGAGATCTTAACACCCATAGACGTGTTTTATGTCGCAGGTGTATACGAATAAATCACAACACTTAAATGAACGTTATGGTCAAATTGGATATTTCGGGAGCGCTTCATTTAGAGAAGCCGTTGGCGGATATATAAAAAATGCTATCTGTCACACATAATGACAACAATATGTTTAAAAAACAGTTTATTATTCCAGAACTAAAAATGATTTTTGAAAAAAAGATTTTCGAAAATATTATCATTTTTCACATATTCTAACGAAAAGTTTAAATATTCTGCTATTTAAGTGAAACCTTTAGAACACTTGAATTAAAGACATGTTCACTACCAAAATCATATTGTCCTTTTAAAATTTTAATAAAGTATTATAAAGTTTAAGAAAAATCCTACATACAAGAGATATTCCGCATGTAGATTCACCCCTGTTTAAGTTATAGGCGATTTAAAACACGATTTAGAAAACAATCAATTGTGCGTCACGACGTATGAGTATTAAGAGTTTGGACACTCACACGTTTGTGTCCTTTGCGTAAAAACGGTATCAAATTTTCAAATAATTGTTATGGGTCATTAACAGCTAACACTTTTCGGTAAAAAATAATTATATTTCTGACATATTGCCTGCTCGCGCTTTAATTAATCTTGGGTATAACTCCTTAGAATTCGTCAACCGTAAAAAAAATTGAGCGACTTTAATGTCAACTGCTAGAAATTTTGGCTTTTCTGCAATTAATTCTTTACATGTACTATTTTTCAGCCCTATGCTGTTATCTTCCAGCTCTGGTGTTTAATTTTTGTCAAGGAAGATCATTTTAAATTTCCATATTTAATTGATAGCACACAGAAAGTGGCTAAAAATACTGGACTGGGAATCTTAGTTGCGGATTAAAAATGAAAAGATTACTTTAAAAAAATATAAACAAAAATATTTTGCAGATATTATACCGAAAAGCAACATAGCATAGTTTTCGAAAACCACTACACTTCCGCCATCAGTAATCATGTAGATTTGTAGGTATCGCCCACTTATTATTTGTCTTAACAGTTTTTATTAGAGGATCAGAGGTTAGATGAAATTGTTCAATACTTAACCGATGGTAGCACACAAACTAAAGAACTGCATTGCATTTTGATTATATCCGCCATGTTATTATTTCTGCTTCCCGCAAAGAAAATTTAAAATTTTCCAAATATCTCAAAGTTTCTGGTTTTACCCGATTTTGAAAAAAACGAGATTTCGAGCTTTTGAGTCCCTAGAGGGTTTTCTTGACTATAACGGAGAGGCCGTCACTATGTCTGTACGTGTGTGTTTATTTGTGGAAGTAAAGGGTGGTTCTATTTTAAGGGCCGATGTTGATTTTGACTAAAACACAAATTATTTAGAAAATTATTGTCATTTCTTTTTATTATGATAATACATATTAGTATGGTTTAATTATGTATGGAACAAAATATCGGCCAAATGGCTGCCGCAACCTTGGCGGCATACCTCCATCTGATGGTTCAAATTTTCGATGACGCTGAGGCATAATTGAGGTTCTATGCCGTTAATGTGCCGAATTATCTCATCATTTAGCTCTTGAGTTGTGGCTGGCCTATCGACGTACACCTTTTTTTTCAAATAAAGAAGTCCAACGGTGTCAAATCACATGATGTTGGCGGCCAATTGACATCGCCACCACATGAGATAACACGGCCATTGAAATTGTCTCGCAAAAGAGCTATTATTTCGTTAGCTGTGTGGCAAGTGGCACCGTCCTGTTGAAACCACATATCGTCCACATCCATATCTTACAATTTGGACCATAAAAAGTTCGATTTGTTTGATATGACTTAAATATGTCTGTATAGGTGCAGTACGTCTTGCAAAAACTCATCAGTAGACTACAATCTAATTAAAAAAATTTTCAAAACAAAGTAAATGTTTTAGAAATTGGCTTAAACATTTTTTTTCAAATAAGTTAAATGTTAAGGCTTTATTTTTGCCTTTAATGTTTAATTTTGCAGTCATCAATATTAAAATTAAAACCTGACAACTTGAAGTTTATGCAAATATTCTGTCAAACTAAAAGGCTTTACTATGAAAACTTTTATCAACTAGAATATTGCTGGTTTACTTGGGACAGCCGAGCGCTGCTATTAGAAATTAAAAACTTGTTTTTGTTGAGGCACAGTTTTCTTCTTCTTCTTCTTCTTCTTCTTCTTGTTGCATCTATTTAAGACCATGATTGATTTCCGTAAGCGTTCCTGTGGTTACACTTCAGAGTGGCTAAAGTTTATGGCTTTTAATGCAAAAGAGTAAAAATTTTATAAAATAAGTTGTTGGTCATATATCGCAAGCCTACTTTTTAATGTTCTGCTTGACCTCCCTTTTAGCAAAAAAATAAATAAATAAATTAAAATATTACAATAAATAATAATGAAAAAGCAACAATAAAACAAAGCCCAAAGGCAGATTAGAATGAATAGAAACTTCAAAAAATATGAATTTTTGTTTTCTGCTGTTTGAGTTTTAATTTGACTGGCCGACTGCTGCTCAATCATAGTGGCAAGCAGAACTGAACTTTTTTTTACTCTTTTTCTCCACAATGATTTTGATTGTTTCATTACAAAAACATGTTGTCATTAAGACGTTTTAGTGGCTGGTACAGCTGTACAGCGGTATGCCACTCAGCTCAATCTGCTGCCAGGTTGCACGCTGTTTGAAATTGTTAATGCTTCAATGATATTTAGTATTCTGTTTTGTTAAAGAATATTAAATAAAAAATATAAAAAAATTGTGGAATAAAAATCACAAAATAATGAACAGCATGCAATTAGCAAAATTAGATGTTTGAGTTTTTATGTAGGGATTTTTTTTTTGTTTTTTTCTTGTTGCTGTTTCTCAAGCTGTCTGCTGTCTGTTCTTCTAAGAACAATTTAGTAATTGTGAGTTAAAGATATAATTCTATGAAATCATGTTTATGTTTAAAAACAATAGATTAAGTTAAGCCGCTTTTAAGCAGAAGCAAATAAAAACGAGGCTATTAAAAAAAGCAAAAAAAAAAATCACCAAACAGACCGAAAGCCATGAACTATTACAGCCTTCAAAATAAGTTCATAGAAAGAAATAATTGTAATTGAAAAATAAAAGTTTAACGAATTTAAAAGGAAATGCCGCTAAAAATATTTTAGGTGCGAGCTCTGCTACAAAAAATAGTATTTGCCTCCAGTCAATGTCATCACAGTTCCCAACATCCCCTACTGTTTCAGTTTATTTCTATACATAGAGCGGAGCGTGCTTTTGTAGGTAGATTTTGCCAGCCTATTATAAGGTAACGCGCACAGATCGTATGTGATACTAATAATTCCTAGAGATTGCCTAAGATATTGTCGAAATATACGAGGGTGGATCAATAGGTTCGTAACTTTTTAAAGGCAACAAGTAAAAATGTTATATTCGACCGGGTCGATTCTTAAATACCCTCCAAATATTTAGTAAGTAAATTTAAAAAAGTTTAACTCGGTGGCTCAGAGTTCCTTTAAGACATCTTTGTACTCAAGTTTAAATATCTATTTAGACAGAGTCACTCCGGGAAGTCCCGTGGGGAAGACGTTTCACCTCTGCAAGATCAGAGAACATCTCAGCTTCTTATAGGCTTAAGGAATACAAATTGTTCAATATTTACACTATTTTTGCATGTAATATCGTACGTCAGCACCCACTAAAGGGGGCGGGGTCCAAAAATAGTCTATATCATGTTTTCCACAGAGGAACGTATGGGCATTGGTAGATCGGCTCAGACTTCATCACTGATCAAGAATATATATACTTTATGGGGTCAAATTCTTTTTGTAGGGCACTAAAACTGTATTTTGACGGGGTCTCTGTGGCAAGGGCCGTGGGGGAGGCATTTCACCTTTGCCATAAAAATTTAAAAATGACTGTTTGAGATAATTAAGTGTAAAATTTATTTTTAATATTTTTCTATAGGATCATTTTGGTGGAAAAGGGGGTGGAGGAGGGGGTAGGGCAGAGGAGTACCAGGAGTACCATCTCAGCTTTATCATTAGAGCTTAAAAATTTTATTTTCAAGGAATGTAGGCTTAAGTAAAGCAATTTGTTAAATTTTTAAACCATTTTTACACATAATAAGGCCCACTAAAGGGGGCGGAACCCAAAAACTAATTTTTTTGATTATATGGCACCAAGTTTAACGCGTTGGACCTTCTTTAAGATATATTTATACCAAAATTTCAAGAGTCTCACTCTTTTCGTTTGTACTGAATCGTGGTTTCCACAGACGGACGGACGGACATGCTCATATCGTCTTAGATTTCATCATTGATCAAGTATATATATACTTTATAGGGTCTCAGATGGATATTTCGCCTTTCAAACGGAATGACAAATTCTTTTTTGGAGGGTATAAAAAAGATTTTTCAATAAAATACTTTATTTTATTTTTCACCACAGTCTCCTTTGGATTCCACACACTCAGTGCAACGCTTCGCCAATTATTTTATACCTTCCGAACTATATCATTTGTCGAGGTCATAAAAATGGGCATGTGTTTGTGTGATGATTTCATCGTTGCAGTCAAATCTCTTTTCTTCAAGTTTGGGAACAAGAAATAGTCCCTCTGGACTGAATCTAAAGAATAGATGCTAGGCCAATTCGAGAATTTTTGCCGTGTGTGCAGCCTTCATTGTGAGCCAACGAGGGATCCATCTTGAGGAAATCTTTCTCATACCCTATTTAGTATTCAAAACAGAAACCAGTGATGCCTGTGAGATGCCTATGGCTTCCACAATCTCTCTCACTTTCTGCAATAGACTTACCCCCTTATTTATAAAAATTATGAGAATCTAATAACAGCGTAATAAAACAAAATTTCATATGAAATTTGCTCTATTACACTCTTATAAGCCTCTCATAATTTTTATGAATTAGGGGGTTAATCTATATTGTAAATTTTTTTCAATTGCTTCGGATATAGAGATTTCAAGTGGACCTCCAGAATATTTGGCATCTTCCGTGCTTGTTTGGCCACATCCAAATTCAGTAAACCAGTTCTTTATCATGCCTATGGATGGTGTTGAGTCCCCATAATATTTTTCATGCTTAGCCTTGGTTGGAGTGATGGTTTCTTCCACGCAAAAAGATAATTTTCAATGAGCACACGAAGTTCACTTTTTTCCATTTTCTTCTTAAAACGCGTCTCAGTCGGTTATCAACGGCTGCCAAATACAAACCAAATTAAGCAGGTTGTTTAAATTTTAACAGGAGTTAGCTGACCAGGGCAGGAAATTTCAACAGTGATAGACCACCCTCGTACATGTATTCAATTTAAATATCTATTTGATTATATCTTTTGAGCTACAGCAGATATTTAAGCAGAGTGGTGAAAAATAGAAAAAGTAGTAATAAGAATGGAGCTCTGAACCTGTGAATAGAAGACTCTAAAAAATATGAAGCAGGGGATAGTGCTGCAGTCGGAGAAATATGAATACCTCTTGTATGAAAAATGCTTAGGGTCTCTCTTAAACTGAACGGTTTTACAGACTTTCAGCAATTTGAATATTTTACTAGAATTAAATAAGAGAACAAAACAATATGACTTAAATAATGAAAAAAAATTTATTCAACCAATCTAAAGAAAAATTAAACTTTTTTTAAGCATGAATGAAAGAAATTGTCATTTCCAAGCATCAAAAAAAAAAAAAACACAGAAAAAGCCATCTTAACAACAAATTGATTTTTCATCTAGAAGAGCTTCATTTAAAATGCATCCCTACAGTTTTCATAGATATATTCAAACACGTTTTTCAATATTCAATAAAATTTCATTATCCTTGAACGCTTTACTTTCCGCACTCATAGACTTGAACAGTAAATCCCGAAAATAAAACCAAATTAAAACTAAAGAAAAAAATAAAAACGTTTTATTAAAAAAAAAGACACACCAATTGCCAGGAAAAATAATAAATTTTAATATTACAATTGTAATCTCGAATACAATTTACCAACTTATAACTATTTTAAGCCATTATGTAAATAAGAAGAAGAAGAAGAAGAAAAAAACAAAATAAGGAAACAAACATTTCTTAAGAGGGAATGGCAAAGAACTATAAGTGAAAAGGAAACGGAGGTTCATTTCCTTTAAAAGAAAAATACAATATTGAACGCCGTTCAAACATTTCAACTCTCGCAAACTCACTTAAAGCAAAAAAAAAAACAAGACTAAACTTCAGCCAGCTTAACTTACGAGCGGGAATATAAAAAACGACTAAAAAAAACTGTTTCCTTCTCTTACCCCTTACGGCATGGCATATTTACGCCAATAACGACAGCCATAAAACATCGTTAGTTTTCAATACTCCCAGAAATATATTCCAATTCTTTATTGTATCTGCTGTAACGTCATTGTATGAGAAATTGAAATTGGAAAATCTCTTGCATCGCCAAGAAACCATTGTGTGTGTGTGTGCGTAATATTGAATGAAATCTACGTTAACCGCGTTCAATGACAAAAACAGCAACAGCCATGACTACAACACGGTGACAACATTATCATAAAGGGAATAGTAAAGAACGTAAAAGGAAAAAAGGTAACCAACTAAATAAAAAAATAAAATTAAATAAAATAAAACTTAAATGAAAAAAAATTTAGCAAAACTTTCTCAAAAGCATCTAGCGAATCCATACAATGACTATGAAAATCGAATTTGTAATAGTTTAGGTGGCTTGAAAAATGGCAAATTTTGTTTAGAAAAAAATGGCACAGCACAAAATGTGTGCTTTTAAAATTATTTTGTGGTACATCACGACCTCCAGTAGACCCTACAAACGAAAAAAAGGATAATTTTTGTGATGTACATTAATTAGACTCTTGCTTAAAAGAAGACATATTGCATTGTGGAGTGAACTAGTTGCACAGTGGCACCAAAATTCCAAAATAATTGTGAAAAACATGAATGCAAATTTTTATTTTTCAAACTTATTAATTTTATTATTAAGTTAAGAATTTTTTATTCAGACTCAAGATCAAATCTGTTATCTAAAAATTATTTTTTAAGAATTTTTATTAAATTCAGGTTATTTTATTAATGGTGATTTCTTTTCTGAAAAAAAATCAATGAGTGTTCGAACTCACGGGCGATGTGTTAACACCTTTTTTTTTATTTATTTTATATTTTTGTGGGTTTAATAATTAAACCCACAAAAAACAAAGAGAATGCAAAGCAACAGCCAAATGTACATACATACATTGTTATGTTTGTACATAAGCTACATACGTTGCTGTCTTGCTATCTCATTTTTATATATGTACATATAACCACGTCACTATTCTCATTGCTATGCATAAGACAAAACCGAAGATCAACATAAAACACTTTTTTAATATTACTCCAAATTAATACTCCGAATTAAAACACTTAAATCTCCGCTCGCCGATATCGGATCGCCTTAATTTTTGGCCTTAACTCTTCGTCGAAACCCACACTAGCGTTTTAATCCAAAAATTAATAAAATCGGCTATGAATTTCCGGAGAAAATCGCGTGGGAAAATTATATAAAAATCGCCCAATAATCACTTTCAATACCGACTGCCAAGCAACGAACAAACAAACCATGATTTACTCTCACATCTTACACCTTACACTTGCGTATGTATTGAAACTGATAGTTTACTGCCCTAGAGGCGCGCGTATAGACGTTAACACATCAAAAATTAAAAATTTTTTCACTGTTTTCCTAAGAAACTACAACTGGGCGCATTTTTTGACTTAAAAATAATTTTTATTTGGAGATGGTAGATTGATTTCTAATAAATTTACTTTTTCCAAATGCCGTATTATTGCCAATTTTTATTGAAAAGTGCAAAATATGTTGCATTCTTTTTTAGGAAAGAAATCCACTTTAGAGTGGAATATGTATTTAGAATATTTATTGTTTGTTTTTAGTTGAAAAAAGAACGCTGTTGAGATGACTTAAATAGGAGAATAAAAACTGTTATGACACCAAATAAGTGGTGATAACTAAAAATCTACATGAGTACTGATGGCGGAAGTGTAGCGGTTTTCGAAAACTACGCCATGTTGCTTTTCGGTACAATAGCGTCAAAATATTTTTGTTTATATGTAGTAAGAATTTTAACGAACATTTTATATTGCTATATTAAATTGAATTAAGATTCTATAGGCTAATTGTTCGAAATTTATTTTAATTTACATCTCAGAAAGACATGATAAATATTCCAAGGCACAAAGGCAAGTCAACATCAGTTTTTGTTATTCAACTTACACAGCAGAGCAGAACAGCTGTTTTCGAAAGACGCAACGCTTTCATCATCAGAGCTCATGTGTATTGTGTTTGTCACCACTTATTAGGTGGCTTAGTTGAATGTGATAATAGTTCTTATTTACACAAATTTTATTGTGAAAAAGAATACGAGAACTGTATCAAGCTGATGTTAACATGTTATTGTTATAATACCCGTGTTAATGTAAATAGGAACTGTTATCACATTCAACTAAGCCACCTAATAAGTGGTGACAAACACAATACACATGAGCACTGATGATGAAAGGGTTGCGTCTTTCGAAAACAGCTGTTCTGCTCTGCTGTGTAAGTTGAATAACAAAAACTGATGTTGACTTGCCTTTGTGCCTTGGAATATTTATCATGTCTTTCTGAGATTTAAATTAAAAAAAATTTCGAACAATTAGCCTATCGAATCTTAATTCTATTTTTGTTTATTTTTTTTTTTTTAAGTAATCTTTTCATTTTTAATCCGCAATTAATGTTCTCATTCCAGTATTTTTTAGCCACTTTCTGTGTGCTATCAATTAAATATCGAATGTTAAAGTGACCTTCCTTGACAAAATTAAACACCAGACCTGGAAGATAACAGCATAGGGCTGAAAAATAGTACATATAAATAATTAATTGCAACAAAGCCAAAATTTCTATCAGTTGACATTAAAGTCGTTCAATTTTTTTTTACGGTTGACGAATTCTAAGGAGTTATACCAAAGATTAATTAAAGCGAGAGAAGGCAATATGTCAGAAATATAATTATTTTTTACCGAAAAGTGTTAGCTGTTAATGACCCATAACAATTAATTGAAAATTCGATACCGTTTTTACGCAAAGGACACAAACGTATGAGTGTCCAAACTCTTAACACTCATACGTCGTGATGCACAATTGACTGTTTTCTAAATCGTGTTTTAAATCGTCTGTAACTTAAAGAGGACTGAATGTATATGCGAAATATCTCCTGTATGTAGGATTTTTCTTAAACTTTATAATAATTATAAAATTATAATTATAAAATAAAATTTTGAAAGGACACTATGGTTTTGGTAGTGAACATGTCTTTAATTCAAGTGTTCTAAAGGTTTCACTTAAATAGCAGAATATTTAAACTTTTCTTTAGAGTAGGTGAAAAATGATAATTTTTTCGAAAATCTTTTTTTTTAAATCTTTTTTTTCAAAAATCATTTTTAGTTCTGGAATAATAAACTGTTTTTTAAAACTTATTAGTGTCATTATTAAATATCCGCTAACGGGTTCTCTATATGAAGCGCTCCCGAAATATCCAATTTGGCCATGACGTGGGTTCATTTAAGTGTTGTGACTTATTCGTATACACCTGCGACATAAAACAAGTCTAAGGATGTTAATTTCTCGGTGCTCAGCCCTCATCACCCCCACGTAAAATAACCATACCCTAAAATCCTCGTGCATTATATCTAATGAGACGTGAGCTGTGTGGTTCATAGTGGCTCCAAGTTGAAACCACTTGGTCGTCATTGGGTGCAGATAATTTATTTCTGAAATAAAGGAGTTAGTAATTGCCAACGTCGTTCTCAAAGAAATATGGACCAATGGCGCCGAAAATTCACCCCAAATAGTGTCTTTTTGGGATGTCTTGCATGTTTTTAATCTCATTTGCATTGATACCGTCCCTAATTCAAATTTTAGTTGTGCAAGTACACATTCATACAAAAATGGGCCAGATCAGTGAAAATTATTTTTCGATAAAAAAAAAATTGTGCTGTATGATGCCCCAAGAGCACATCCATTTTTATAAAATTATTTTATTAATTGAACGTCCTGCTGACTGCTGTGTCCATCGTTGGTGATTTGGCAAAGCAGACTGAATAATTGTCAATTAATTTGAGAGAATCCACTACTACAAGATGGCCCTTACCAATCGTCAAATTGCGGAAGTTCCTATTGGAAGACCCTTTATAAACAACTGAATTTTACAAAATCAATTATTTCGTGCTAAGCAAAAGTGATTTAACTTAGAAATGAATATAAGAAGTTCTCATATTCTATTTCATTAAAAATATTGCTTAAATAATGGATATTCCTAATGAATCGTACACCGAGGAAAGTGGCAAAAGTTGCACAAAGAACACAGATGAGATGGCGTACCGACCTGGAAGTCAGTACTAATCCGTTCTGCTAGTTTGATGACTATAAAAATATTCCAAATATTCCACTCTTAATAAAATAGCTCGAACTTAATAAAATCTCTTTAAAAATAATTTGTAGGTTGCAGATTTTTGATTTATTTTGAGTGTGAATAAAAATTCTTAACTTAATAATTATTTTGAAAGATGAGGATTGTCGACCACTGCCAAATATAGGGTACGTGTGCAATATGAAAGAAATATTTTGCAAATACATGTTTAAGACATGAACTTTCTTGATGTAAAAAAATTAAATACACTTTTCTAACAAAATTTTTTATAATTTAAAAATTTATTAAAGGATTTCTTTTTTAATTTACAATTTTGTGTGTGAGATATCATTAAAATATTTTATTAATTTGACAGGCCTATTGATGCCATTATGTGTGCCATAAGATTTATCTTTCCCTCTATCTTATCAACGCAACTAGTCCTTTTTCGAAAGGAATTTGAATTGGGATGGCTGAGAAATATTTTCAATTCTAAATTAAGCTACTGCATTTCTTAAACAATTCCCAACAAAAATACTTTGAAAAACATATTTTATTTTTTTTACAATTATTTCATATAATAAAAAGTTTCAAAAGTGTTTTCTTATAAAAAGTTTCAAAAGTGTTTTCTTATAAAAAAAATATATGTATGTGACTAATTGTGTCGTTTGTGAAATATTCAAATAAAATGTTCTGTTTATCTTTTTTTTTTAATTGCTGCCAATTCTTCTTTAAAACATCTATTATTACAAACAAAAAAATAGGGTATTAAAAATTCGAACGAAGAAAATATTTCCAATAAAACCTTTGTCATCCATAAGTTTTAAAAACTCATAAATTAAACGCATTTCAACACACAAATAAATTGTAAAATATGTTGCACAACATTTCACCAGAAAAAAAAATGTTTATTTAATCAAAAGTTGAAAGGAATACCCTGCAGCTACACCATTAATATTATCAATTTGTTTTGTATTTCTTTTTCCTCATTTCTTTGTTTAAAATATATTTTGCATATTTTATTCTGTAGATTTGTTACACATTCAAATTCGAAAACAATTTCGATTTATTTATTATTTTACATTTTAAATGCTCAAACTCAAGCAACGGCAGGAAGAACACAAAACCAAACGAAATAGTAAAGAAATAATAAAATAGAAAAAAAAAATTGTTCATGGAAATTTTTATTGTCATTCCGTACAGATTGCAGAGTAAAGCATTTTATTTATATTGAATTTTACAATTTTCTAATACTTTTGATTTAATTTGTTGTTAACATATTTCTTTGGGAATTTAGGCTGTGGTCATACAGAAATAGTAGGGGTATTCAAGGTAAGGCAAGTATGTATTAGTATGATATGAAAGCTTTCTTGCTTAGACTAGAAGCACTTGGTCGAAATTTGACTAATTGACATAAAAAGTTATAATAAATCTTATTTATGAAAATTTTGTCTTTATATTAGGGTGGCCCCTATTAATAAAGCTATTCAGTGGTTTTTCATATATCAATTTATTTATAAGAAAATGAATTTCTTGTCTTTCTACCAGGCTCTGGAACTTTTGAAAATTTATATATTTGCGTTTGACAGCTGAACACAAAATCAAAGTAGAAACATTTTGTTTTTGACTTTCTAGCAAATTTTTAAATGTTGTTTTTTGCAAGTTTGAGGCTATGAAATTAAACAAAAATATTTTTATTGTGCATATATGCATCATAATACCTATTGAGTTAACCCATTTCGTCCCAGTGTTCGATTTTTCGAAAGGTAAATTTCAAGCATTTAAATTTTTTTTCTCTTTTTAGGGAAGACTAAGAACAAAAGAAATATCTTTTTTAATAAAAATTTGCAAAAAAAATTTTTAATGAAAATTTAAAAAGAATTTTTAGTGAAAATTTAAAAAAATTTTTAATAAAAATTTAAAAAAAAAAATTTTAATGAAAATTTTTAAAAAAATTTTTAATGAAAATTTTTAAAAAAATTTTTAATGAAAATTTAAAAAAAAATTTTTAATGAAAATTTTTAATGAAAATTTAAAAAAAGAACATTAAAAAAATTCGGACATCTGATTCGTATCTTCTGGACCCAAATTAACATATAACTACAAAAAATCTCTGGGACGATATGGGTTAAGTAACTTTCACCAAAATTGTTAAACAATGAGATTATTAAATATGTACCACAAAAAAAATGTGTTGTATACTTCTATAAAAACTATTTATAGTATGCAAATCTTTATCAAAATACCTATTTAACCTGTTATATCTTTTTAATATTATTGAATGATAAGGTGGTTAACAGTGTACCACAAAACTATGTATGGCACATATAAATATATATAAATTTTAATTTTTTGTGTGTCCACTTTATATATGAAAATATTTATGAAGAGTGTGGCGTGTAAAAGGAATTATGTGTTCAGCTGTTGTTCTATCACGTGCTGTTTAAATTGCTCACGCTAATATAAAGGGTGTTTTTATAAGAGCTTGCTGATTTGAAATTTAAATAAAACACAAGCCAAATTATGAAATGGCCAAAAAAAGTTTTTAATTGGTAGATAATTTCTTGTCATTTAACATTTAAATATAAGTTCGGGCATATGGCCACCACGACTATTTTGCACAAAGGTCAACCTGGAGGTCCAATATTCGACCACCTTTTCAAGCATTTGGGGGCGTATTTCAGCAATGACACGTTGAATACTGGTTTCCAAAGCGTCAATCGTTGCTGGTTTATCCACGTAAAACAATGATTTCAGGAATCCCGACAAAAAAGAATCGAGTGGCGTCAAATCACACGAACGTGGAGGCCAATTCACCGGTCTATTTCTCGAAATAATGTTGTCGTTGAAATGTTCTTTCAATAAGTCCATTGTTTCGCCCGGAGTATGACAAGTGGCACCATCCTGTTGAAACCACATTTTGTTTACATCCATATCTTGAAGTTTTGGCACCAAAAATTCATTGATCATGATTCTGTATCGATTTCCATTCACGGTAACGCGTCGTCCTTCCTCATTTTTAAAGAAATAAGGACCGATGATTCCAGCAGCCCATAGACCGCACCAAACAGTACATTTATCGGGATGCATTGGTAATTCTTGAACGGCGTGTGGATTATCTTGGCCCAAATACGGCAATTTTGCTTGTTGACATATCCATTGAACCAAAAATGCGCCTCAGCACTGAAGAGAATTTTGCGGTAAAAAAGCGGATAAACATTTTTAATTGAACTCTGTTTTTGAAAATAAATTTCCACGATTTGGAAGCGTTGTTCTGGAGTTAACCTGTTCATGATGATTTGCCAAACAATACTGAGTAGAGACGTCACTTTAAACTGTCAAAACAGCTGTCAGACAACAGAGTGATTCGTATAAATAAAAAACTTCATAAAAACACCCTTTATTTCGCTAATGCCAGTAAGGAGCATAAATCGGGCGCGTAATAATATGTTTACCTAGTAACAAATTGTATAGACTGCATTCAAGATCAAGCGGCGTGAGTATAAATAAGACTCCAAGATATTGTATATAAATACGCTAGTACATATTTTTGTGGTACAGTTTTAAATATTTTATCGTTCACCAATTTTATTAAAATTTATATGATTTAAAAATTATGGCAATGAAAATCTGCAAAAAAACACGTATATCAAATTTTTTTTTTAAATAAGCTGCCAATATAAGCAGATAGTTAACCACTTGAAAAGTATAATCTATTTAAAAATAGTGCGATATAAAAACGATTATAGAAGAAAATGGCTTATACACGTTTTTTGTGCTACTATTTTTATACCCTCCATAAAACAATTGGAGGGTATATTCACTTTGCCATTCCGTTTGTAACGCAGCGAAATATCCATCTGAGACCCCATAAAGTATATATATTCTTGATCAGTGATGAAATCTAACACGATCTGTGCATATCCGTCCGTCCGTCTGTGGAAATCACGATTCAGTCCAAACGAAAAGAGCCAGACTGTTGAAATTTGGCATAAATATATCGTGAATGATAGCACAGGTCAAGTTCGGAAATCGGCTAAATCGGGCAAGAGGGAAAAAAGTTCCTCTAAGAAGAACTAAACCAACCTTTAAAAAACAACACAGTTTTTAAGTTTTTTTTTTGTAATTTTGTTTAGCAAATGATGTATTTTTATGTCAAAGAAGGTCCAATGCGTTAAACTTAAAGTTTATGGCCCTAAAACAAAATAACTTTTGGACCTCGCCCCCTTTAGTGGGCGTTATTATATGCAAAAATAGTAAAAAATGTAACAAAACGTTTTACTTAAGCCTACTTTCGTTAAAAATAACATTTTTAAGCTTTCATAACGAAGCTGAGACGTAAGCTGGTACTCCTCTGCCCTACCCGCTTCCTGTGCCACTAAAATTACCCTATCAAAAAAAAAAAATTAAAAATTAAATTACAAATAAATCTAACACTTAATTATCCCAAACATTTATTTTTGGAGTTTTATGGCAAAGGGGAAATATCTCCCCCACGACCCTTGAAAGAGAGACCCCCACAAAATACAGTCTTAATACCCTCCAAAAAGAATTGGACCGCACGATCTAGCAATGCCCATAAGTCAGTCTCGAAAACAGGATTTAGTCTATTTTTTGACCCCGCCCCCTTTAGTGGGCATTGACGTACGATATTATATGCAAAAATAGTGTAAACATTGAACAATTTTCATTCCTTAAGCCTATAAGAAGTTGAGATGTTCTCTGATCTTGGAGAGGTGAAACGTCTCCCCCACGGACCTTCCCGGAATGACTCTGTCAAAATAGATATTTGAAACTGGGTACAGGGATGTCTTAAAGGAACTCTGTCCCACCAAATTAAATATTTTAAATTTACTTACTAAATATTTGGAGGGCATTTAAGATTCGACCCGGTCGAATATAAAAGTTGTTACTTATTTTTTTTGTTATTCATATAAGAGAGCAGTTTCGTAGCCACCATGACTGTCGATCAAATAAATGACCGATTTAACCAAATAATTGATGAGTACTTTCAATGCAGGAAAGTTTCCCACTGCGAGAGTATGTGGAACACTTTTCGCTGCCAAGCCCATATTTATCCCTAAGATAGAAAAATATGAGTGTTAGGAATGCTGTTTTCGCATTGTGCTCTCCAGAAAATCCAAAAGTTGGGCAAATTTTCTCTCAAAATTTTTTTCAAGTCTATCACAAGTAACACTTATTTAATACATATTTATAATTTGTTGCGGAAAAGAATCGCGATGAATGCAATTTGAAATGTGATACTAAATTCGCAACTATATAAATTTAACTATAATTTGCTACAGTTGAAAATTTGTGGTCTTCAAAGGGTTAAAAGCTATTGCTCTTATACGTTGGGTTTCATCTTTTCAAATAAAAGTTTGAAATTTGTTGCAGTTCGTAATGAATTTATGATCCAAAATTATTTATTTGTTAGGCGCTAAGGTTATCCACATGCCTGTACTTCGAGGCCGCTAATGCCAGCCCATCAGTAGGTCTTCACACGTCACGTTTGAAAAGTTTTGTATAAATAAATTTATTAATTTTTTTTGTTTAAACAAAAAGTTTATCTTTAGTTTTGCCTTATACAAACATTTTAAAAAGAGAAGGCGTAGGTTGATTTTGTATAATTTATTTGTATTTTTATTATTGTATAATGGGTGTTTTTTTTAGCTGTACAACAACTCATTACATTACGGATCGTTAAATGCCGGAACAATTTTTTTTAAAAGTTGCTTTAAAAAAATATGTCTGTTCTTCTTCATCGATTTTGTAGCCTACATCCTCGATTTAAAGCGACCGGTTTCTGCTCTCATTTTGCTATTCTCGAATCAAAAACATCATCATCTATTAAAATTTACAGTTTGCTGGGAATTATACGCAGGCGAAATCATCGGTCTTTAATTCTTTCGAAATGAACAGCGAGCCCCTTTTACGATGAATGGTGAGAGCTAAGGAGCCTTCAAGATCTTTTTTATGTTTCCAAAAGTTTATCAATTAAAAATCAACGACGTTTGCTTCTAATGAGACCGCTTAACTTGCAGTACAGAGCCATAAATAATCGATTTACTGCAAAAACCAATTGGTGATAAAATTATGTAGTTCTGTTCAGTAGCCACCTCTTTCCTGTGATCTAACGCCTCTGGATTATTTTTTAGGGTTCTATATAGAGATCGGGATTTTTATGCGTCACGCGTGATTCAGTCATGAACAACATCAATGGTAAACGTAATTAAAAAATCTAGGACCGCACGTGATAGTGCCTGATTTTTAATACGTATAATATTCATGTATTCATAACAGAGGATAAGTTTTTTCTTTTGATCTCTAAAACTAAGGAAAATATGTATGTATGTAAATACATACACACACACAACCACGTCACTATTCTCTTTGCTATGCATAAGACAAAACCGAAGATCAACATAAAATACTTTTTTAATATTACTCCAAATTAATACTCCGAATTAAAACACTTAAATCTCCGCTCGCCGATATCAGATCGCCTTAATTTTTGGCCTAAACTCTTCGTCGAAACCCGCACTAGCGTTTTAATCCAAAAATTAATAAAATCGGCTATGAATTTCCGGAGAAAATCGCGTGGGAAAATTATATGAAAATCGCCCAATAATCACTTTCAATACCGACTGCCAAGCAACAACAACAAACAAACAAACTCTTACATCTTACACATTACACTTGCGTATGTATTGAAACTGATAGTTTACTGCCCTAGAGGCGCGCGTATAGATGTTAACACATCAAAAATTTTACCATCGTGCGTGAATGTACGTGATTAAAAGTAATGATTTCGTGAGTGTTGGTGTGATCGTGAGAGCCTTAAAAATTTTGCCGTGCGTGAAAAAATTTTTAGTTTCTTCATCGTGCGTGATCGTGAGCTTAATTTTACTTACGCGCGCATGTCTAATTCTATGTTAAGTTTATGAAGACAATCTAGCAACTTTTAAAGCATTGAAGGCCAATATTCCCGCCCCATGAACTCCATACGGCCGAATTTAAGTAAAACAAGTAACAACGTTATATTCGACCGGGTCGAATCTTAAATACCCTCCAAATATTTAGGAAGTAAATTTAAAATGTTTAACTTGGTGGGACAGAGTTCCTTTAAAACATCTCTGTACTCAATTTTAAATCTCTATTTCGAGAGAGTCATTCCGGGAAGAGCCGTGGGGGAGACGTTTCACCTCTGCAAGATTAGAGAACATCTCAGCTTCTTATAGGTTTAAGGAATACAAGTTGTTCAATATTTACACTATTTTTGCATTTAGTATCGTACGTCAACGCCCACTAAAAGGGGTGGGGCCGAAAAAAAACTATATCATGTTTTCCACAGGCGAACTGCTAAACGTCTTAGACTTCATCACTGATCAAGAATATATATACTTTATGGGGTCCAATTCTCTTTGGAGGGTATCAAAACTGTATTTTAGCGGGGTCGCTCTGGCAAGAGCTGTGGGGGAGACATTTCACCTTTGTCATAAAACTATAAATAAATATTTGGTATAATTATATACAACATTTAAAAAAAATTTTTTTTTGATAGGGTCATTTAGAGGGCAAAGGGGGAGGAGGTTTCGTCTCAGCTTAAGAAATTTTTTTTCAAGGAATGTAGGCTTAAGTAAAACAATTTGTTAAATTTTGACACTTTTTTTGCATATAATAACGCCCACTAAAGGGGGTGGGGTCCAAAAATAATGTTTTTTTATTTTATAGCTGCAAGTTTAAAGTGCTGGACCCTCTCTGACTTAAAAATATATAATTTGCTTAACAAAATTAAAACAAGTACTTTAAAAATTATGTTGTTTTTTAGAGGCCGGTTTAGTTCTTCTTAGGGGAATTTTTTTCCCTCCTGCTCTTCTTAGCCTATTTCCGAACTTAACCTAAGCTATCCTTCAATATATATTTATAACAAATTTCAGGAGACTCGCTCTTTTCGTTTAGACTGAATTGTGATTTCCACAGACGGACGGACATGCTCAGATCGTCTTAGATTTCATCACTGATCAATAATTTGCGTACTTTATGAGGTCTCAGATGGATATTTCGCTGTGTTACAAACGGAATGACAAATTCTTTGTTGGAGGGTATAAAAATAGTTGAAAATTGGGTTGATCGAATAACTCATACCTACAGCGGCCATATTTAAAAAATATATATAACAAAATTATCTACCAAATAAAAAATAAACTCGAAAAATATTTCAATCTGTTATTATTTTTAATTCTCATGCAGTTAAAAAAATCACCCGTTATTATTTTCTATTTTTATTTTTGGTTTTCAAGCAACACACACAACATCTGTTGTACACACCCCCTTCCCTGCCATTCTATTCTTCTTTAAATTTAACTTAACAACTATAAGAAATTCTAGTTTGTGTTCCTTCCAATTTATGCGAGTTTAAATTTAATTTTAAATTTTATTCTAAACAAAAAAAAATTATCAAATCAATATATTTACACACACAAGATCAAATATATAGGTCACTAGTGCTGGTTGTGCCAAGTTTAGCCAACACGTTTATGAATAAGCATTTCGTGTTGGAGACGCTCTGCTATGAAAGTGTTGTTTGTGCTGGCTTTAAAACAATTTAAAGCCCATTTAATAAATATATCAGTAAGTCTTTTAGCATTAAGGATAAAAAACATGTTATTTTTATATAAAATTTCAATAAAATGCAAAAGGTTTTTTTTTCTTATATACAAATAAAATACAATTCTAACAAAAGTATCACTCAGTCAATCACTCACACACTCTTGCAGTCATTCGTTTATACATTTAGTTGCTGTTGGTTGTGTATAAAATAACATTTTCAATTTACATAATACATTTGTTTTTTATTAATTTTTTTTTATTATTTTCACAACACAATATTTAAAAGTGTGTGCATTTGTTTAGTATGTGGTTTATATTTGTAGCACAAACAATATTTTTAAAATGTTTTCCAGTGCTGTAGTGCAAAGAAAACAGAAAATATTGCATTAAAAAAATTATGATAAATGTAACCACATAATAAACCAAAAAGGAAAGATGATTCTAAAAGTAGCAGGGATCGGAATGCAAACACAAGACATATTTTTGGAAAAGAAAAAAACAATTATTTAAAAATTATAGAATACAGTTTTCAGATATGCATTTTTAATTGAGTCAATATTCACTCTATTGCCACAATTAGTTCCCGACTACTAAAAGTAAATATTTTTCATATTATTTTCTGTTATTTAATTTTTATAATCTCGAAAAAAGAATTGGAGGGTATATTCACTTTGTCATTCCGTTTGTAACGCAGCGAAATATTGATCTGACACCCCATAAAGTTTATATATTTTTGATCAGTGATGAAATCTAAGACGATCTGAGCATATCCGTCTGTGGAAATCACCATTCAGTCCAAACGAAAAGAGCCAGACTCTTGAAATTTTTTATAAATATATCTTGGAGAATAGCACAGGTCAAGTTCAGAAATAGGCTGAATCGGACCAGAGGGGAAGAGTTCCCCTAAGAAGAACTAAACCAACTTCTAAAACACAACATACATATATTTGAAAGCTTTTTTTGTAATTTTGTTAAGCAAAAAAGATCCAACGTGTTAAACTTGAAGCCATAATATAAAAAAATAATTTTTGGACCCCGCCCCGTTTAGTGGGCGTTATTATATGCAAAAAGTGTGTAAAAATGTAACAAATTGTTTCACTTAAGCCTACATTCTTTAAAAATAAAATTTTTAAGCTTCAATGACGAAGTTGAAATGAAACCTGGTACTACTCTGCCCTACCCCGTCCTCCCCCTTTGCGCCCTAAATGACCCTATCAAAGAAAAAATATATATATATTTTAAAAATAAATTTAACATTTAGTTATCCCAAACATTTATTTTTAGAGTTTTATGGCAAAGGTGAAATGTCTCCCCCACGGCCCTTGCCAGAGACATAAAATACAGTTTTAAAGCCCTCCAAAAAGAATTGGACACTATAAAGTATATAGATTCTTGATCAGTGATAAAGTCTAAGACGATCTGGCAATGCCCATACGTTCGTCTGTGGAAAAAAAGATATAGTATATTTTTGAAACCCCGCCCCCTTTAGTAGGCGTTGACGTATGATATTATATGCAAAAATAATGTAATGTGGCTGCTGTTGGCTGAAGTAGTAGAACACGAGACTATGAAGCGGAGGGTCCTGAGTTCGAGCCCGCGCTGAGTCATGAAATATTGTGTTGAATTCTTCTGATCAGCATTTAATGCATGATTGTGTTAGTTCTTGCCAGCCTCTTTCAATGATGAAGGCATAGTCACTGGTTCACTGAACATAATTGGCAGCGACTGACACTATCATGTACTAAAAGCAGAGTAACAGCACCCACCTTCGTCGGCCCTGTAGCAAAAATTAGGCGGCGAAGTAAAAAATATAAAAAAAACTGTCTATCGTCTTATCTTTCCTATTGTGTACCCTCAATACTATCCCCTCGTTTTCAGTTCCGTCGCAATGCATTGCATTCATCCCCTGAGTGCTGGTCCTACTCCTAAATAAAAAAATCAATGAGTGTTCGAACTCACGGGCGATGTGTTAACACCTTTTTGTTTATTTATTTTATATTAAACCCACAAAAAACAAAGAGAATGCAAAGCAACAGACAAATGTACATACATACATTGTTATGTTTGTACATAAGCTACATACGTTGCTGTCTTGCTATCTCATTTTTTTATATGTACGTATAACCACGTCACTATTCTCTTTGCTATGCATAAGACAAAACCGAAGATCAACATAAAACACTTTTTTAATATTACTCCAAATTAAAACTCCGAATTAAAACACTTAAATCTCCGCTGGCCGATATCGGATCGCCTTAATTTTTGGCCTAAACTCTTCGTCGAAACCCGCACTAGCGTTTTAATCCAAAAATTAATAAAATCGGCTATGAATTTCCGGAGAAAATCGCGTGGGAAAATTATATGAAAATCGCCCAATAATCACTTTCAATACCGACTGCCAAGCAACAACAACAAACAAACAAAGTCTTACACTTACACTTGCGTATGTATTGAAACTGATAGTTTACTGCCCTAGAGGCGCGCGTATAGATGTTAACACATCAAAAAAAGAAAAATATTGAACAATTTTTATTCCTTAAGCCTATAAGAAGCTGAGATGTTCTCTGATCTTGCATAGGTGAAATGTCTTTCTCACGGCCCCTCCCGGAATGACTGTGTCAAAATAGAAATTTAAAATTGGGTACAGAGATGTCTTAAAGGAACTCTGTCCCATCAAATTAAACATATTAAATTTACTTAATAAATATTTGGAGGATATTTAAGATTCGACCCGGTCGAATATAACGCTTTTACTTGTTTGGAGGTCATTTGTTCTGAAATGGGATAGTGAAATAAAAATTTGGAACTATGGAGTTTCTTTATAGTTGTTATTGTTCACAAAAGGCAATGCGTAAAACTTGGAACCCTGATATTTAAAATGCACATTGCCACATAATATTTATTACTTTAGTCAATGTTTCTGGGTTTTTATACATAAAAAATATATATATTTTTTTTTTGGTCTGTATATTCTGTATAAAATCATAAAACATAAACCCTTAAAAGCACACATTTGCAGACTTGCACACTTACACCAGCACATTTCTAACACAGAATAACAACATTACGGAATGTTTGTTTGTATGTGAGTTTGTTAGTTTGTTTGTTTGTGATATGAATTGAATGAATGACTAAATAATGTTTAATGTTTGTTTAATGCCATATTCTGCTGTTAGTATTGCATTGTACAAAAATCTAATACTACTATAATACCGCAGTACAGATTATAGGGACGTGGTTTTGCACAAAAATTTTGTTAAAAAAAGTAACTTAAATACATTTATGTATGTCCTAAATAAAAGCAAAAAAAAAAAATAAAAAAAAATGACTGCTCAAGCACACAAAATCCAATCATTTTAATGTAGATAAACATTATTATTTATGCGGGAATAACTCATTTTTTCCAGGGGCATTTACCCCGCACGAAACCAAGACTTGATACATTTTCTTATATAATTTTATTTCTCAAGGAAGAAAAATACTGTAAAAGTTACGCCTCTTAAATGGCTTTTGCTGCAGAAGCAAAAGAACTTCTACTTAAATTTGTATTTTAGTAAAATAATAAAATAAAAATTAAACAAAATTTATGTAATCTTATAAATTATATTTTTAATTTCATTTAATGCTGCATTAACTCATATTTTTCCCATATTCTTTTATTTATTTGCAGGTGAGTGCCAAGATGACTATTAAATAATAAAGTTAATGGCTGCACGAGTGTAAATGTTTGGCTTAATTATGCGTTGACAATATTATTTTGGCTTTTTTTTTTTGTTGGCGTGTGGAAAAAGTGAAATAAATTACTTGGTACGTACACAAGTATTTAGGATGGCAAAAAGCCTTAATTATATGGCTCAACAGAGGCCAAAAAAAATATGAAAATTATTGTGGTAAACAAATCTGTAGCACAGTTGGCAATGGCCACAGTTGACAATTTGACCGAAATTATTTTAATTTTTTTTTTTGTTTTTCCTAAAGGAAGTGCGGGAAATTAAATGTGATATTTGGGTTTTAATAGCCAGCACGCTGTTATAAGGCATTTAAATGTATTAAGAAAAATATATATATTTCACAATTATAGGAAAAAAAATTGTTTTGGTTGGAAAAAGATAATTCGTTGCCAAATACTGTGTCTGTAATATGGGCTAACTATTTATACAGGGTGGCCCAAATGGCCGGGCCCATTATAACAATTATAACATTTTTCTTAAATTAATAGAGAATATTTTAAATTTAATTATGAAAAATCTCTTAATTGGTGGCCATTTTCTGCTTGGCATATTCGTGCTCTTTCCGAAACATTTTCCATAACCTTTCCCTGAACTTCAGTTGTTATGCTGTTAATTTCGTCGCGTATGTTATTTTGTAATGGCTGTGTGGTTGCAGGCCTATTAATATAGACTTTTCCTTTCAAATAACCCCTAAAGAAACAGTCTGGAGCGGCTAAGTTCGGTGAAGGCGCAGGTCAATTCAAATCGATTGTACGGGAAATAATTTTATCGTTGTTTCCCTCGTAGTGTGCACTATGGCGACATCCTGTTGAAAACATACTTGCGTATGGTTTTCCACGGCTGGCCTTGAAATATGTTTTAATATTGTCGCATATCTAACACCACTTCATTTAAAAAAAAGAAGATTAACAAGTAAAAACGTTATATTCGACCGGGTCGAATCTTAAATACCCTCCAAATATTTGGTAAGTGAATTTAAAATGTTTAATTTGGTGGAACAGAGTTGAACCCCCACTAAAGGGGGCGGGGTTCCAAATAGACAATATCATGTTTTCCACAGACAAACGTATGGGTATTGTTAGACCGTTTTAGACTTCATCACTGATCAAGAATATACAAATTTACCTTATAGTGTCAAATTCTCTTTGGATGGTATAAAAATTGTATTTTGGTGGGGTCGCTCTGGCAAGGGCTGTGGGGGGAAACATTTCACCTTTGTCATAAAACTCTAACAATAAATGCTTGGAATAATTATATACAAAATAAAATTTTATATATTCCTTTATAGGGTCATTTAGCGGGCAAGGGGGGAGAAGGGGGTAGGGCAGAAACAGGTAGTCATAAAACTCTAAAAATAAATGCTTGGGATGATTATACACAAAATTTAAAACAAATTTTATTTAATTTTTATAGGGCCATTTAGCGGGCAAAGGGGGAGGAGGGGGTACGGCAGAAATAGGCAGACATAAAATTCTAAAAATAAATGCTTGGGATGATTATATACAAAATGAAAAAAATTTTTTTTTGGTAGGGTCATATAGGGGGAAAAGGGGGAGGAGGGGGTAGGGCAGAAATCGGCAGTCATAAAGCTCTAAAAATAAATGATTGAGATGATTATATACAAAATTTAAAAAAATTTTTTTTTGGTAGGCTCATTTAGAGGGTGAAGGGGGAGGAGGGGGTAGGGCAGAGTAGTACCAGGTTTCGTCTCAGCTTCGTCATTAAGGCTTAAAAATTTTATTTTTAAAGAATGTAGGCTTAAGTAAAACAATTTGTTAAACTTTTACACTATTTTTGCATATAATAACGCCCACTAAAGTGGGCGGGGTCCACAATTTTTTATTTTTATTTTATGGCTCCAAGTTTAAGGCGTTGGACCGTATTTGACATAAAAAAATGTGATTTGCTTAACATAATAACCAAAAAACTTTAAAAATTATGTTCTTTTTTCTGGGTTGGTTTAGTTCTTCTTAGGGGCACTTTTTTCCCTCTTGCCCGATTTAGCCCATCTTCGAACTTAACCTGCTCTAAACTTCAAAATATATTTATACCAAATTTTAAGGGTCTAGCTCTTTTCGTTTGGACTGAATCGTGATTTCCACAGACGGACGGACGGACAGATGGACATGCTCAGATCGTCTTAGATTTCATCACTGATCAAGAATATATATACATTGTGGGGGTCTGAGATGGATATTTCGATGCGTTACAAACGGAATGACAAAGTGAATATACCCTCCAAATTATTTTTTTAATGGTATAAAAATATGGGGCCAATTATCGTTTCTGACGCAACACCGTACCAAACAGTAAACTTAAGTGGGCTTAATTCTTGCTATGGAACTTTTCTTGGTTTTTCCCGCAGTTTTGCCTATTAATTAGAAATGAGCTGCATCGCTCGTAATTACATTATGAATAAAATCCTGATTTTCTTTGATATATAAAGTTCAACGACTTCAATTGTGTACTGTTCCATTTTAAATTAGCCAAGTACTGAAAACAAAAAACAAAACAAAAAATTATAAAAATTTATAAGGCATTCAAACCTCTACGGTCATTTTGGGGCACCCTGTGTAAGGAATCAGACGTAATAATTCTAGTCTTAAATCAGTTTGTACTTGAACAAAATAATATTAATGATATTAATCTTTTTTATAAACAACTCTAAAGGCCGAGACACATGGAATCCGCAATACGTTATACGTCGCCTTTTTCAACTGACATGAACGTACTGAATGAAAAGGCTGGCACAATGAGTACTTTGTTGACGGATATTAAATCAATTGTATGTTCCCCATTTTATTTCTTTATCTTAAATTTATATATGTTATAAATTTTTTTTGTATATTATTTAATTTTTCCCGAGCACACAATACAAAAAATTGATTAAAACAATTTGAAAAGCTCATCGATTTCTGTCAAAGTATTCAACGTACGTCAAAAGTTAAAAGTTGGCTTTTCGTACTTTGCTTTGACGCAGAAGTACTGAATGTCACAACTCACATAAGAAAGCTTGTATTTCAACTCAGCTGTCGGTTGAAAAAGGCAACGTATAACGTATGACGGATTTTATGTGTCTCGGCCTTAACACCCTTAGAAGGATCCATAATATGTGCCCCATTGTGCAACACTAAAGTAGAGAGTGTATCTTTTTTTATAAACAACTCTAGCACCCTTAGAAGGGTCCAAAAGATTTGCCCCATAGTGCAAGACTAAAGTAGAGAGTGTATTCTGAGATTCCGTTCGGTTCATTCAATGCTGGATAACACAATTAACGGTAACAGCAGTAAAATTCGTATGGAATTGTTTTATATCAGTAATATGAACGCTTTTTATTTCTGTCCCAACGGTAAAAAAAAATGGCCAATTTTTAAATTTCCATAGCGCTTTAACATTTGTTTGCTTAATTCTATATTTTACATTTTATTTATTTATTGTCTATATAATAAATGTTTTAGAAACATGAAAGAAAAGTTAATTAATGATTCAGTGGAAGTCGAAATTAAATATTGAGGAAAACTTATTTTGTTGTTGCTTGTCACGATATACTACATAAATACATACATACATATTTTATCAGCTCTGAGAATATCTCATCTCAACTAATCGTTAATAATTTATGCGTATACGTTACATAAATTATGAAAAATTGCATATTAAGTATACGCCCACACCAATATAAGCTTTTAATTAAATAATTAATTCATAATACGAGTGTCCATATATGACCCGCTTGATGACAATTTATATGTTAATGGCAATCGTTTATACAAACGAGTTTTGCTAAATATGACACATTTAGATACGAGGTCGGTTTAAAATTAAGGTGAATTCAATTTGAAAAAAAAAAAATTATTTTGTGACCTTCAAAGTAGCCTCTTTTAGATATAATAAATTTGTACCAACGTTTTTTTTAGACCTTGAAGCTTATTCTTATATATACGTTTTCTATGTTTTGAGCACTCACCGGTTGCTTCCAAGTAAATAATTAGTGTCTCAGCATTTTCGGCGATTTTTGATGTACTGGAGCGCCAAGGACAATTGGGATTTTCTCGACCTTCTTTGAAAGGTTTGTACCACTTATAAATATTTTGCTGACTCTCAACAGAGCTTTCGATCACTTAATATAATTTTTTATACAAAATTCATTAATCCATATTGTTCGACATCAGGAAATCGCCAAACACTTAGAACACTTGCCTCATATATAGCTCCCCAAAAATGCTACAATACAATAGTGTTCACAATGACTATAACAAACGAAAAACGCTAAAGCCCCTCAATAATCAATTTTGAACTTTTTTTTATTAAAAATTTAGTGTTAAACAACCCAAATATATAAAATATATAAATTGTTAATTTTAATTGTTAATATATAAAATAATAAAAACAAGTAACAAGTAAAAACCGGGTCGAATCTTAAATACCCTCCAAATATTTAGTAATTAAATTTAAAATGTTTAACTTGGTGGGACAGAGTTCGTTTATGTAATATCGTACTTCAACGCCCACTAAAGGGGGCGGAGTCCAAAAATAGACTGTATAATGTTTTCTTTAGACGAACGTATGGGCATTCCCACACCGTCTTAAGCTACGATCACACTATCGGCGCAATGTACCGATTTTCGTCGGCTCACTGAAATAAAGTTATAATTAACAAGCTAAATTTGGCTTATATGTCAACTAATTGAAATATAAGGAAATAATTGCACCACTTTGCATTGTTAATAATGCCATATAGACTTATTCCAGAATTAATTAAGAAATAAATCACTTATGACTTTATTGCAGTAAGCCGACGAAAATCGGTACATTGCGCCGATAGTGTGATCTTAGCTTTAGACTTCATCACTAATCAAGAATATGTATATTTACTTTATAGGGTCCAATTCTCTTTGGAGGGTATTAAAATTGTATTTTGTCGGGGTCTCTCTGGCAAGAGCCGTGGAGGAGGCATTTCACCTTTGCCATAAAACTCTAAAAATAAATGTTTGCGATAATTAAATGTAAAATTTATTTATTTTTTTTTAAAGGGTGATTTAGGAGGGCAAAAGGGGAGGAGGGGTAGGGCAGAGGAGTACCAGGTTACGTCTCAGCTTCGTCATTAAAAATGTTATTTTTAAGGAATGCAGGCTTAAGTAAAACAATTTGTTAAATTTTTACACTATTTTTGCATATAATAACGCCCACTAAAGGGGGCGGGGTCAAAAAATAAATCTTTTTGATTTTATGGCTCCAAGTTTAATGCGTTGGAACTTCTTTGACATAAAAATATATCATTTGCTTAACAAAATTAAAAAAAAAACATTAAAAATTATGTTGTTTTTACAGGTTATTTGAGTTCTTCCTAGGGTAACTCTGTTCCCTCTTGCGCGATTTAGCCCATTTCCGAACTTAACCTGTTCTATTTTTCAAGATATGTTTGTACAACATTTCAATAGTCTGGCTCTCTTCGTTTGGACTGAAGCGTGATTTCCACAGACGGACGGACGGACATGTTCATATTGTCTTAGATTTCATCACTGATCAAGAATATATATACTTTATGGGGTCTCTGATTGACATCTCCCTGCGTTACAAAGTGAATATACCCTCCAATTCTTTTTTGGAGGGTATAAAAAATGTATTTAGTGGTTACCCGCATTGCAATATTTTTCTGCAAAAATTTTCTTAACGATTTTGGTCATTCTTAATATAACAAATAAAAAATGTATGCAAAACATGACATGATAAAACAAGACAAAACAAGAACTTTACTGCAAACATCTACTGTTGGTCATGCCAAAGCCATATTGAGGACAATATCCCCCACATAATTTTAATCCTTATAACTTTTGCTAAATTAAAAAGATATGCAAAACATAAAAATAGCCTCTGCTACGTGTATTAAAGTAAAGGTAGCACTGCACCTTAAGGACAGTACATACTCCCTAAGCACAGTTTGTATAGCTCAACATTTTGTTCATTAGGCCGATATGTTATTTATATTTTTTTTAAGTACCTGTGTGCTTCCCAGCGAAGTGTAAAAGTTTTATTAGCAAGTAAATGAGTTCAAAAGTACAGGACTGGCAGGGAATACCGTGCGTATGTAAGTAAAACTCTACTAAAGTTCTAGGTTATTTACATAATAAATTAATGTTTTGAAAACGAGTGTGAATTATGGCCACATAAAATACGGAATAGAACAATTTTTTTTTGTACTCTTGCCTTTTAAAAATTTACAAAATTACTACAAGAAAAAAGCAACAACTCTGAATAATTTGTTTTGTAAAATTAGCAAAGCGTTTCTTTTTTTTTGTCTTAAAACAACATTTAGTTGCAAAAAACAAGTGACTTTCACACCACCCACCATTTACATGGTTGAACATAGAAATAAGTTTTCAACATATTTCATACCGCGTGGGTCGTTTACAAGTTGCATGAATAAAAAATTCATTTTAATTGTTAATTTATGGGATTTTTGTACAGCAACAAACCAAACAAGAAATCGCATAAGAAACACATTTATTTAGAAATGAACAAAAAGTCATATTTTGATGTACGCGTGGAAGGCATATTCGTACATATTTTATATATTTTTTAATTAAGCAAATAAACGAATTAAAGGGGAAAAAATGTGTACTTTTTTTATGCGCTTCGTCATTAAAGCTTAAAAATTTCATTTTTAAGGAATGTAGGCTTAAGTAAAACAATTTGTTAAATTTTTATGCTATTTTTGCATATAATAACGCCCACTAAAGTGGGCGGGGTCCACAAATACTTTTATTTTATGTATGAATTTTTATTAGTCGAACTTTTTCTTTATGTAAATTGTTAATTTTTTTTTTTTTTTTTTTTTTTTTTTTTAACGGGCTTAAGTTCGAATCTTGCATGACTGCAAATTATTTTTTGTTATTTTATTAATAAATGAATTTGTTTTTTAAATTCTATTTATTATTTTTATGTTAAGATTGGAATATTAAGAATATTTTTTTTAATAATCATCAAACCAGCAGAACGGATCAGTACTGATTTCGAGGCCGCTATGCCATCTCATCAGCGTTCTTTGTTCAATTTTTCCCACTTTTGCAAGTGGTGCTAGTTAGTAGGAATATCAACTATTTAACCAATATTTTAACGAAAATTGAATATGAGAAGTTATCACATTCATATTATTAAGTTATTACATTTTGGTTAGTACGAAATTCCCCAACCCTGACGATTAATATTCCAAATATTCCAATATCTCTTTTGCTTTTTCCAGAGCCATCGGCTGCTGATAGGTAAAGCTTCTTTGTTATTTATGTTCAAGTAATTGAATTTAGTTGTCAATTTACTTTGAACAAGTGCGCGTGCCCCGCAATGTTACTTTTATTTTGTTTTATGGCTCCAGGTTAAGGCGTTGGACCGTATTTGACATAAAATTATATCATTTGCTTAACAAAATAACCAAAAAACTTTAAAAATGATGTTGTTTTTTCTGGGTTGGTTTAGTTCGTCTTAGGGGAACTTTTTTCCCCCTTGCCCGATTTAGCCCATCTCCGAATTTAACCTGCTCAAAGCTTCAAAATATATTTATGCCAAATTTCAAGGGTCTAGCTCAGAGGGACGGACGGACATGCTCAGATCGTCTTAGATTTCATCACTGATCAAGAATATATATACTTTATGGGGTCTGAGATGGATATTTCAATGCGTTACAAACGGAATGACAAAGTGAATATACCCTCCAAATTCTTTTTTGGAGGGTATAAAAAACACTTGTTAACACTAACAAAATTTTTACAAACTCTGCAACACAGAACTTAACAATATCCAAGCACCAGTTGAATTAACGAAATTAAAGACATTTTTGAAAAATCATTTATCTCTCTGTTGTACAAATAAAACGGATGTCTTTATTTACATCTCCAGATCAATCAAACATGCAATCCATCTTCCTTAAAACGACTCACTACTTGAAGCCATCTGTGCTACGGTAAATGAATTAAGTGACTAAGGCCGAGGCCACGCAATGAGCGGCAAAGCGGTGAGCGACTGAGCGGTGAGCGGCAAAAAATTAAAACATATGGAATACTACTGAAGCGGCCACGCAATGAGCGGCATTTCTAAGCGGCTAAGCGGCATTCCTGAGCGGCAAAGCGGCGCCGCTCAGGAATAGAATTTGTTCTAATTTTTAGTTGATTTCTGAGCGGCAAAGTATAAAAATGGCAAAAGTGAATGCGGAGCTTATAATTTGATTGGTACAAAGCCGACCGTTATTATGGCAAGATAGATTGCCAAATTTTAAAAATATAACCGATAAATTATGGAGTGAAGTTGGTGAAAATTGTGGTTGCACAGGTACGATTTTATTTAATTTATATATTTATTTATGGCATGAATACCAAATCTTATTTTATTTTTTCTTACACGCATTAAATTCTTGTAAATATGAATACGATTTTCGCGTAAAAACATTAAACAAACCCCCTTTGACAAAGGCATTTTAACAACTAACCGCTCAGAAACGACGCTCAGTAATAAGCCACTTGCCGCTCAAACTCGCCGCTCTGCCGCTCACCGCTCAGCCGCTCACCGCTCTGCCGCTCATTGCGTGGCCGAGGCCTAAGCCATACACACACGCATACATACACAAATGGTTTTATACGTATTCGTATGATTCGTTTGTATGGCTGTACAAAAAAAAATAAGAATAAAAAAGGAAGCACACAATATGTATGGAAGTCATTTACGAGCACATACAAATTCTCTTTTTTTTTCTCTTCTTTTATTTTTTGCATACGTATCAAATTTCATATAAATTGTTTGAGCTTTAAATTCCATTTAATAACCAGCCAGCCATCCCATTCACTCATATATTTGGTCGGATCTATTGTCTAGTCGTTGCTAAAATTGCACTCAAATAGTCTTCGTTCTTATATTGAATGTATCACTAACTCATTCATGTTTGAAATAGAATGAAAATGTTCAATTGAAAAAACATAAATAAAAGAGAAAAAAAAGAATATTTACAATCATTTTTGGTTTATGCGAATGCTAAGAATTACACAAGGGGAAGCGGACAGACAGACAGGCATTTAAACTACAACTGCGACGAATGGGCTAAACTACAGTTGTTCCATTTAAAACAATTTTCGAACAAAAAAAAAAAAAGGAAACATTTTTAGGCAAAAAATATTTATTTTTTATATTAAGAAATGTTGGCTGATCCTGATTTGACAACATGCTACAGAATATTAAAAAAGTTTTGGCACTAATAAATTTTAATTGAAGAAATTTGCTATACAAAGTTTTGAGAAATACAATACTTAAGAAGATTTAATACAAGTATTTTTTATAACAATTAGAAGTAAAAATAATAATTTAAGCTACTGGCTTCAGCTAACAATAAAATATGCACTTAGGTATAACAGAAATCAAACAAAGAAAAAACTTTGGCTTAAGTACAATGCAAAAAAACAAAATGTGTTGCCCTCGATTTGATACAGTCCTCCTCGTATGCAATTTTATAATAATAAAAAATTTTTATAAATAAAAACTGTTATCACATTCAATTAAAATACCTAAAAAGTACAGATAAACAAAAGTACACTTGAGTATCGATGATGAAAGCGTAGCGGCTTCCGAAAACACCTGTTCTGCCTATCAATCTTAATTGATTTTAAAAGAGCTATAAAAAATTCAATACAAAATACTTAAGTGAAAATAATAACCAAACATTTTTTTAAATTGAGCTGATACTCTTCAATCTAAGAGTGCTGTTGCCTGAAACAGCGGAAACTATGAAGCGGAGGGTCTAGAGTTCAACTTCGCACTCAGTCATAAACAATGTGTCAAATTCTTCTGATCAACAGTAGTGAATGGTTGTGTTAGTTGTTGTCAGCCTGTTTCAGTGATGGTCAATGAACATAATTGGCAGCGGTTGACAGCATCACGTATTAACCCTTGATAGATAATCATATTCTGACAACCGTTAAAGATAATCATGCGTAAAATTGAGACATACTTCTCAAAGAGCATATTTTCATAATTACACCCTTCACAAAAAAGTGAAAGGATATATATAGGTTTGTCATTCCGAGTGTAATTTCTTCGATATGCACATGAGACCCCATAAAGTATATTCTAGATCCTTATGAATAGCGATGACGATTGAGCGATGTCCGTCTGTCTGTACGTGAAATCGGGTTTTCCAAGCCCCCAGAAGAGCTAAAGACTTCGTTCTTGGACCGTTGCATTGGAAATGAACCTAAATAGAGTGCTATTGAAATTCAGAAAGATCCGAAGTATGGTTCCAGAGCTGGGAAGCTTACACCCATTTCTCGACGCAAAATTTATACCAAAAATCATTTATTTTTTTTTAATGTTTGCAAATTAAACCTATTTCTTGCTTTGGGAAGTCTCAATGGTCTATTAAAAATTAAAAAAATAAAAATTTTTTTCCAGGGATGGGATATTAAAAATTTTTTATCAGCCTATTCCGTATTTTGTAGTACATGTAGTAACTAAAATTGTTAAAAATTTTAAGTTTTTCTTTTACAAAACCTCTTTACACGTCATGAAGATTTGCATTGGCCAAAAAAAAAATTTTTAATTCAAATTTTGCTTCCAGGGGTGGGAAATTGACTTTTTTTTCATACATAAAAGTAACCAAAAGGCAACTAACATCGGATTTTAACTAATTCAAAATTATTTTTTAGTTCAGTAAAAACAAAATTGGTATTAAAAATTAAAAAAAAACTAAATTTAGATTCCAGAGTTGGATAACTGCAATATTTTGTGGTACATGAAAGTGACCAAAATGGTTACAAATATTAAGTTTTTCTTAAATAAAACTATTTCATGCCTCATTAAGAGTTTCATTGGTAAAAAAATTTAAATTTCGTTTCCAGGGTTGGGATATTGAAATATATAAAAGTAACCAAATAGGCAGTTGACGTTGTTGTTTTTGCTAATTAAAACTATTTTATAATTCAGGAAGAACAAAATTGATATTAAAATCTTAAAAAATCAAAATTTCGACTCCGGGGTTGAACAAATAATATATTTTATGGTACATGAAAGTGGCCAAAAAGTTGAAAAATTTTAATTTTTTTGTCAAGTAAAACATCTTTTAATAAAACCTACTCCCTGTTTTAGCAAGAAACAAAGAAGAATTACATCTGTGAAGGGTATTTCAGATTCGGCACAGCCGAATATAGCACTTTTACTTGTTTTTAAATTCATTTCGAATCGACTTATGTAAATGCTATATCTTCATATAAATGAATCAAAAATATCAACAGCTTAAATATATTTAAAACAAACTAAACAAAGAAATCATATTTGTTTGAAAACTTAAGGCCGAAACACATAGAATCCGTCATACGTTATACCCCGCCTTTTTCAACTGACAGCTGAGTTGAAATACATGCTTTCTTATGTGAGTTGTCACATTCAGTACTTTTGCGTCAAAGCGAAGTACAAAAGTTGGCCAACTTTTAACTTTTGACGTACGTTGAATACTTTGACAGAAATCGATGAGTTTTTCAAATTGTTTTAATCAATTTTTTGTGTTGTGTGTTCAGGAAAAATTAAATAACATACAAAAAAATTTTATAAAATATATAAATTTAACATAAATAAATAAAATGGGGAACATACAATTGATTTAATATCCAATAACAAACTACTTATTGTGCCAGCCTTTTCTGTTAGTACGTTCATGTCAGTTGAAAAAGGCGACGTATAACGTATGACGGATTCTATGTGTTTCGGCCTTTATATATATATTTTTTGTTTATCTTGGACCAGCACTCAGGGTATGACCCCTATATATGCAATGCATTGTGCCGGAACTGAAAACGAGGGGATAGTATTGAGGGGACAGATTAGGAAAGATGAGAAGATAGACAGTTTTTTTGTAGCTATTTCAACCTTTTACTTCGCCGGCTAATTTTTTGCTACAGGGCCGACGAAGGTGGGTGCTGTTACTCAGCTTTTTAGTACATGATAGTGCCAGTCGCTGCCAATTATGATCAGTGACCGGTGACTATGCCTTCATCACTGAAACAGGCTGGCAACAACTAACGCGGCCACGGACTAATGCTGTTTAGAAGAATTCAACACAATATTTCATGACTCAGCGCGGGCTCGAACTCACGACCCTCCGCTTCATAGTCGGGAGTTCTATTACTTCAGCCAACACGCTGCACGCGTGTCATTTTGACTCTATAGGAGTCAAAATGACACGCGTTATTTTGACTCATATAGAGCGTTTATTTCAAAATGGGTTATACGAGCCCTAACCACTATTAATTCGTACACCAGTTATTTTTTCGCTCTTTAGCACTAAACGCCTGAATAAAGATTCAATTATGTTAATTACACCAACAAGCTTATACTTTTCTGAAAGGTCGTTTTATTTCCTATAAACGGATTTAGAAATATTCTTAAGTTCTGCATCAAAATGTTAAAAAAATTAACTAAACTAAAAGGCCTTCATTATTTATTAAAAATTATTTGACCACTATTAATTCGTTCAGTGTATTAATTGCGCTCAAGCTAAATAAAAAATCAAAATGCAAACAAAAATTTTAAATGTATAAGAGAATAGGAATGTAAAGGAGACAAAAAAATTAATAGTTAAAATAATTTTCATAATTTTTAAAAAATGGCACGTGGTAAACCTGTTTGTGAGGAAATTTGAATTTTAATCGTCGATAAACTCAAATCGGGAATGACATATGGGCAGATATCGACCGACCTTAAAATCCCAAGATCTACAATACAAAGTATTGTTAGAAAATATGAAATAAGTGGAAATTTCAGCAATAATGTTTCAAACAGAGGCCGGACTTCCAGAATAAGTCATCGCGATACAAGAGCTTTGGCAAATATCATTAAACTAAATCGTCGAAGCACAGTGCGGGATATAGCCTTAAAATGGTCTGAAGCAATTGGAAAGCCCGTAAAACGTGAGTGGACCCGACAGCAAATAAAAATCATAGGTTCTAATTTTTATAAAGTAAGTTAAAGATTAACCCGGTATTTCGAAATCAACTTGATAATTTATATAATTTTTTTAGGCCAAGGAAAAGCCATTGCTTACCGCACTTCAAATGAAAAAGCGTCTATTATGGACTAAAGAGAGACGCTCTTGGGTACAACGGCAATAGGACAGCATTATCTTTAGCGACGAATCCGAGTTTGATGTAAGTGTTGGTGATGCAAGAAAAAGGGTAATATGTAAAAGCACCGAGACATACAACAAAGACTGCTTAAAGCGTACAGTCAAGTTTCCAGCTAGCGTTATGGTATGAGGATGTATGTCCTCAAAAGGTGTCGGTCAGCTCCATTTCATAGATGGAATCGTAAATGTAGACAAATATATAAAAATCTTGGAGGAAAATCAGATACCATCGACATCGAAATTAACAGACTGCGGGGAATACATATTCCAACCGGATGGTGCTTCTTCCCATACTGCAAAAAAAAACGAAAAAGTGACTTGAGGAAAATGGAATCGCGGTCCCGGATTGGCCATCTTCTAGTCCAGACCTTAATCCGATAGAAAATTTGTGGGCTATTATGAAAAGAAAACTTCGAAATGAACCCCAACGGATTGTTGACAGGTTAAAGTCCAAAATTCAGGAAATTTGGAACTCGATAACCCCAGAAGACTGCCAAAAACTAGTCAGTACCATGCCAAAGCGGGTCGAGACCGTTTTAAAAAACAAAGGTGGCGTAACGAAATTCTAAGTATGAAAATTGGCGACTGTACGAATTAATAGTGGTCACAATATTTTTGTTTAAAATAATGAACTTTCGTTTTTGTTTGTTTTTTAAAAAGTCCTTCTTTTAATATGTAGCTTTTATAATGTATGTCTAGAGAGAATGAAATGATCTTTAAGAAAAGTATAAACTTTTTTGTGTAGTCATTATAGTTCCGAAAATATACATATATTAATAGCACATTCATGAAAAATGCTCAGTGTACGAATTAATAGTGGTTAGGGCTCGTACGTACCGCAGCAGCGTTGTATGTGCCTCACGAAAGATCTGCATAACGACTGGGATTTTCAAAAGGCTCAGCGATGAATTCGTGCTATTTGAAAAGAAATTGCAACATTTTGGAAGGGAATGTGTAAATTTTACGCAGATTATCTTTCTGGGGTTAAAGAGCAGAGTAACAGCACAGTCCTTCGTCGGTCTTGTTGAAAAAATTTTTCCGGCGAGGTAATAGTTTGAAGATCAGAGAACTTCTCACCTTCTTATAGGCTTCAGGAATACAAATTTGTTGAATTTTTATACGATTTTTGCATATAATATCGTACGTCAACGCCCACTAAAGGGGGCGGGATCCAAAAATAGACTATATCATGTTTTCCTCAGACGAACGTATGGGCATTACTAAATCGCCTTAGACTTCATCATTGATCAAGAATATACTATATAGTTTAGTGGGTCCAATTCTCTTTGGAGTGCATTAAAACTGTATATTGGCGCGGTCTCTCTGGCAAAGGCCGTGGGGGAGGCATTTCACCTTTGCCGTAAAACACTAAAAAGTTAATTTTTGCTGTTATTAATAGTAAAAAAAAATTTTTTTTTTGGTAGGTTCATTAAGGGGGCAAAGGGGGAAGAGGCTGGATAGGGCAGAGGAGCATCAGGCTACGTCCCTGTTTTGTCATAAAAGCTTAAAAATGTTATTTTTAAAGAATATTGGTTTTTCATATAACAACGCCCACTAAAGGGGGCGGGGTCCATTAATTTTTTTTATGGCTCCAAACTTAACGCGTTGAACTTTCTTTGATATAAAACTATATCATTTGCTTAACAAAATTACAAAAAAAATAAATAAATAGAATTTGAACAAATTCATTTATTAATAAAATAACAAAAAATCATTTGCTGTCATGCAGATTCGAACTTAAGCCCGTTGAAAAAATTAACAATTTACATAAGAAAGTTCGACTAATAAAAATTCATACATAATTATGTTGTTTTTTAGAGGTTGGTTTAGTTCTTCTTAGGGGAACTTTTTCCCCTCTGGCCTGATTCAGCCCATTTACAAACTAGACCTGTGCTATCCTTCAAGATGTATTTATACCAAATTTCAAGGGTCTGGCTCTTTCTTCGTTTGAACTGAATCGTGATATCCACAGACTAACGGTCGTATGGGCATGGCTAGGTCGTCTTAGATTTCATTACTGATCAAAAATATTTATACTTTATGGGATCTCAGAATTATATTTCAGAATGACAGATACTCTTCAATTCTTTTTTGTAGGGTATGAAAAAAAATCTAGTGCACAAACTAAGACTGAGTCATCCAACACTTAATGTAGCGGTTTCAAATGCAATTGTGATTTCTATATCAGAAAATATATATTGTGTTTATATGATTGTGAGCTGTTGCTTTGAAAAGGTTTGTGAAACCAATCAATTGGCTTTTTTTTGCCACACAATAAAAAAACCTATTTTTAGTTGCCATAGAAATTTTCTAAAAGATCTTAGTTACCAGAGAACCATGCACAATAATAATTGAAACGATATGAAAGACACACACAAAGAAACTAAATAAAACACATAAAGATTTTAGGCTTTTTTCAGAGCTAAAACAGCACCATACGGTATGATTAGTCTGACAGAGACACCGTCTCCAAATACATTCATTTACTAGGAGTGAAGTAAATATATAAAACGTGTCTGTGTGAGCGCATAAGTAAATTTGTGTAGCTGTTGTTTTAAAACTTAGTTATTAAATGCTTTTAAGCCTTAAGGCCAAATATTGTTCCAAAAAAATTTTTTGTTTACTTATTTTGAAACGGAGACAGTGGGAATATGTATGTGTGTGTGTAACAACTTAATTATAGCCAATTGTTTTGGCTGGTTTGCTACGCCTATTTATAGACACGCCTCAAAATAACTCCAAATTTTATATAAAACGGATTAATAATAATTTATGATAACAGCCAGTTACTGCACAAATAGACTTAAGAAAATGTTTCAAAATTATTTGAAATTTAATAGCCAACTTTCAAATCTGCTGCAGTCAAATTTTAGATATTGGGGCAATTTTATGTGTGCCATTGTCGTTTAGAGCAACACATTTATCATCTTCAAAAATGACTTTCGAAAAACAAATTTTGAAATTTTAATTCAATTTAAATAAATAAATTTCTCAAAAACTCATAATTATGTAACAGCAAAATTTACAAGAGGCTGAAATCTTTTTATTTGTGATTAAATCATAAATACGAGTATTAATATCGTTGTGAAAAATAACTTTCCACTAAGTCAGTTGGTCATGTCACTGATTTCGATTCCGTTCAGAAACTGAATTCATTTCGTATTTTGAATGCTTAGAAAACAAAGAAGGAACAAACTTATTTTAATTTCAGCTGCGAATTCCGTTCATGATATCAAAAATGATTTTATTCCAAAAAATGTTTCTCTCAGCGTTTTCCGAGAAACCAAAATACGCAATCAATTCCGTTTCCGATTAGAGTTGAACTCTGTGACATGGCAGAATGAGATGCCGAACTTGCGGTTATTTCCATAGGTCTCACATTGTAAGAAGTTCTTTTTATTATTATTATTATTTTTATAGCCTTCAAAAAAGATTTGCAGGATATATTCACTTTGTCATTCCATTCATTAACGCAGCGAAATATCCATCTGAGACCCCATAAAGTATATATATTCTTGATCAGTAAAGAAATCTAAGACGATCTGACCATGTCCGTCCTTCCGTCTGTGGAAACGACGATTCAGTCCAAACGAAAACAGAGGGACCCCTGAGATTCGATATAAATATATCTAGAAGGAGAGCACAGGTCAAGTTCGGAAATGGACTGAATCGGGCCAGAGGGAAAAAAGAAATACAGTTTTAATGCCCTCCAAAAAGAATTGGACCCCATAAACTATATATATATTCTTGATCAGTGATGAAGTCTAAGACGATCTGGCAATGCCCATAAATTCGTCTGTGGAAAACAGGATTTAGTCTATTTTTGGACCCCGCCCCCTTTAGTGGGCATTGACGTAATATATTATATGCAAAAATAATGTAAATATTGAACAATTTGTATTTCTTAAGCCTATAAGAAGCTGAGATGTTCTCTGATCTTGAAGAGGTTAAACGTCTCCTCACGGCCCTTCCCGGAATGAAAATAGAGATTTAATATTGGGTACAGAAACAATTCTGTCCTGCCAAATTAAACATTTTAAATTTACTTACCAAATATTCGGAGGGTATTTAAGATTCGACCCGGTCGAATATAACGTTTTTACTAGTTTATTTTTTCGCTTTATCATCCATAAGCTATTTTTTCCAACTCCAATTGTAGTTGTAACAGATAAAAACCAAAAACACCTAATAATGGTTTTATGTAAAAACAATAATTTACAGTGTTGTCAACTTTACTTGTTTTACAGCGAGCACTTGCAAAATTTGAAGTTAATTTCATATATATGGGAGTTTATGCTTAACACTTAAATTTTTAATTTCAATCCTGCTGATATTTGAAATTTTGTTTATTTTTAATGTATTTGTAACTTCGCACTAAGAAAATTTTAAATTCTTCTGGTTTGTTGACCTCTTTTTAATTATTATTATATTCTCATACTTTTAAGCTTAAGGTCTCTTCATTTTAATTTAATTTTTAATTTCAATATTTTGTCACTCTTTTGTGTGACTCCTTCAGGAAATTAATTATTTTAATAACTTTAATTATTTTAATAATTTCAATTATTTTAATAATTAATTTCCTGAAGAAGTCACACAAAAGAGTGACGAAATATTGAAATTAAAAATTAAATTAAAATGAAGAGACCTTAAGCTTAAAAATATCAGAATATAATGAAAATTTTAAATTTAAAAAAAGTGGCAATTTGAAAAAATTGCGTTTTTATCATGTCTCGACGTTTTAAGTTTCCTGACTATTCCTAAGGGATTGTGTGTGTATATGTGTGTGTTTGTGTATGTGTGTAAGAATGTGACCCGCCTCGAAGTTTTGATCGACCGATTCGAAGCGAGCTAAGCTAAATTAAGAAAAAAATATTTTTCCAAATGTGTGTTCTTAGAATAACTTTTAAATGGCTTTCGTTTTGAAACCACGTCAACCGGGTCAAAATTGGTACACGCGTTCGTGAGATATCGTAACGAAAAAGTTTAACAAAAGTGAATTTTTTTATAAACTTCCAAATGATATACGTGACCAATTACTGTTCTCGATTCTTTTATAGGTGTCAAAGAACTATATCAATCACGGCTAATCACGTGGGAATTGGCTAATCAAAAGTTGTAGCAGTTTGAAAATTAAAATAATGGCATTTTTTAACTATTGCAATTAGCGTAAAGTTACTGTGATGGCCTTTAGGGTCATCTGTTTTCTATATTTTTTGATGTGTTAATATCTATACGCGCGCCTCTAGGGCAGTAAACTATCAGTTTCAATACATACGCAAGTGTTAGGTGTAAGATGTAAGAGTTTGTTTGTTCGTTGTTGTTGCTTGGCAGTCGGTATTGAAAGTGATTATTGGGCGATTTTCATATAATTTTCCCACGCGATTTTCTCCCGAAATTCATAGCCGATTTTATTAATTTTTGGATTAAAACGCTAGTGCGGGTTTCGACGAAGAGTTTCGGCCAAAAGTTAAGGCGATCCGATGTCGGCGAGCGGAGATTTAAGTGTTTTAATTCGGAGTATTAATTTGGAGTAATATTAAACAAGTGTTTTATGTTGATCTTCGGTTTTGTCTTATGCATAGCAAAGAGCATAGTGACGTGGTTATACGTACATATATAAAAATGAGATAGCAAGACAGCAACGTATGTAGCTTAAGTACAAACATAACAATGTATGTATGTACATTTGTCTGTTGCTTTGCATTCTCTTTGTTTTTTGTGGGTTTAATATAAAATAAATAAAAAGTATTAAGTATTTTTTTCATTTTGAGTGCATCTACTTAGTGCGTCGGTATTAAAAGAAAAAAGAAAAAATATGGCAGAATATCGGAGGAAAAAGAGAGGGCAGGCACAGCTTCTTGCTCAACCAGTCTGTCCAGAATATAATAAAATTTATTCATTTTTCACTTCTGCCCTACACCGAAAATAGTTCACGCGAACTAGAAGAGGACTATTTTTCAATGCCAATAATAATGGGTGGTGACTTTAATACGAATTTTTCAACCGTAGAAGCACTACCTCTTATCGAATTCCTCTACGATAAATTCAAGGTTACCATGAATACTTCGTTAGAGTCCCCAACTACTATCCAAGGAACTACAATTGACGCTGTTTTCTCACGTTATATCGATAGGATACAATCAAAAGTTTATGCTTCATATTTTAGCTATCACAGACCAATTTTAACTGTGTTGAAAACATAACATTAATAAATTATACAAAGTAAAATTAAATTCAATAAACTATTCTTTTTCCTTAAATACTTTATATTAACTCTACCTGCGGGTTTGCGGGTCTGTGTTCATAGAAATCGGACAGATACCGTGTAACAAAAAGGTGTTAACACAACGCCCGTGAGTTCGAACACTCATTGATTTTTTTTAAATTTTCCGAATTATTAATATTGGGTGTTTTTTATTGAGGTATAGAGCTTTAAGTTGGCATCACTTTTTTAACTGGCGGCCATTTTGTCAGCTGTCAAGTGATTAATATTTAGTTTGGTTTGCCATTTCATCATGAACAGGTTGACAAAAGAACAACGCTTGCAAATCGTGCAAATTTATTTCGAAAGTAATGGTTCAGTTCGCGAAGTTTACCGCAAGCTCCGTCCATTTTATGGTCGACATAATCGTCCATCAGAGCAATTAATTCGGTTAACCATGGATCGTTTTCGCACTACGTTTACTCTATGTGATAATACGCATCCGCAGAGACGTCGAACAGTGCGCACCAGTGTGCTCTATGGGCTGGTGGAGTCATTGGGCCATACTTCTTCCGAAATAATGCTGGAGAGTCAGTTACCGTTAATGGAGACCGGTATAGAGCCATGATAACCCACTAGTTTGTTCCCGAATTGGATGGCATGAATGTGGATGAGTTGTGGTTCCAACAAGACGGCGCTACATGCCACACAGCGCACGTCACAATCGATTTATTGAAGGAAACTTTCGATGAGCGCATAATTTCGCGGAATGGACCTGTCAATTGGCCACCAAGATCGTGTGATTTGACACCATTGGATTATTTTCTTTGGGGATATGTGAAGTCGCTCGTCTACGCCAACAAACCAGAAACGTTAGGGGACTTGGAAGCCAACATTCGTGGCGCTATTGCCAACATACGGCCCCATATGCTCGAAAAAGTGGTTGAAAATTGGACCTGTAGAATTGGCTTTATTCGAGCCAGCCGCGGCGGCCACATGCCCGAAATCATATTTAAACATTAATGGCATAAAATTATCCTTCCAATAAAGCCAAATTGATGGACATTAAAACGATTTTCTTGTGTGTTATTTCAATTCGAAGTTCTATACCTCAATAAAAAACACCCTGTGTATGCATATATAGTATATTGAAATTTTGAAAACGAATTTATGAAAAAGTTTATTTTCGTTTTGACCAAAGTTACTTTAAAAAAATTCGATTCAAAAGTTATTAGTTACCCCAATTATAAAGAATGTTATGCGGCGGAACCAGAAACAAATTTTTTTTTGCGTTTACCAAATTTATTTAAGCATTCATAAAATACCATAATTTTTCTCTTCAGTACCTTTCGCTTCTCGGTAGTAATAAAATATTGTCGTAAATATAAAAAGAATGGCAGGCAGGTTGTAAAACTTTAATAGTACAATCATCTAAAAATATACTTTTTAATACTTTCTAACAACAGCGTACGAAATAAATTAAAAGAGAAAAAAAAGTTAAGCTTTATTCACCCCTTAAATATGCAGAGGGCTTCAAAATTGCTGGGTGGGTGCTAAATCCTAAATGAATGAAGAAAAATATAATGCACACACTTTTTATGAAATTATAGCCATGGAAATAGCAGCAGAAAATAATAAGTAAATGAACATGAAAACGTAGAAAATCTGTAGCGTAGATTTAGACATGCATTCATGCTGTCATGTCAGCTTTCAGCCAACAATAGCCCACCTCCTCAATACTTCCTTGTGTACATACTCTCACACATACGAGCGACTTTAGGTCTTTAATGAAAGGAATATTAAATTGCCGTTCTTATACCAACATTATCTCTTGTAATTCAGTTACCAGCACAACCAGTCAACAGGATACAGAGTGGCGTGAGTTGCAACAGTATTAACTGAATATTACAAACAAACAAAAAAAAAAAAAAAAAGAAAAGGAACATATTTTCAACAGAGCATAAGTTTTGTGCTCATATGCACAGATTTGTTTCTAGCCATTGGGGATGAAACAAACAAGAATGAAACAAAATGAAACAAATAAATAAGATTTTTTTTAAACCCTAAAAAGAATTGGGGTTTATTATTCCGTGTGTAACGCAACAAAATATTCCTCTAAGATCCCATAAAGAATATATATTCTTGATCAGTCGTAAAATATCAGACGATCTAGCCGCGTCCGTCCGTCCGCCTGCGGAATACACGATTCATTACAAACGAAAAACAGCCTGGAAATTCGGTATAGATAATTTGTGAAGGATCGCACTGGTCAAATTCGCAAATCGGGCTAGAGAGAAACAGGTAAAAACGTTATATTCGACCGGGTCGAATCTTAAATACCCTCCAAATATTTAGTAAGTAAATTTAAAATGTTTAACTTTTTGGGACAGAGTTCCTTTAAGACATCTCTGTACATAATATTAAATTTCTATTTTGACAGAATCATTCCGGGAGGGGCCGTGGGGGAGAGGTTTTACCACTGCAAGATCAGAGAACATCTCAGCTTTTTGTAGGCTCAAGGAATAAACTTTTTTCAATATTTACTCTATTTTTGCATATAATATTGTACGCCAACGCCTACTAAAGGGGGCGGGGTCCAAAGATAAACTATATCATGTTTTCCACAGACGAACGTATGGGCATTCCAATATCGTCTTAGACTTCATCACTGATCTAGAGTATATATACTTTATGGGGTACAATTCTCTTTGGAGAGTATTAAAACTGTATTTTGGCGGGGTCGCTCTGGCAAGGGCTGTCGAGGAGACGTTTCACCTATGCCATCAAACTCTAAAAATAAATGTATGGGATAATTGAATGTAAAATTTATTTTATATATAATTATTTATTTTTATTTTTGATAGGGTCATTTAGGGGTTAAAGGGGGAGGAGGGGGTAGGACAGAGTATTACCAGGTTTCGTCTCAGCTTCGTCATTAAAGTTTAAAAATTTTATTTTTAAGGAATGTAGGCTTAAGTAAAACAATTTGTTAAATTTTTACACTATTTTTGCATATAATAACGCCCACTAAAGGGGGCGGGGTCCAACAATTTTTTTTTTAAAATTGAATTAAGATTTTATAGGCTAATTGTTCGAAATTTTTAATTTAAATCTCAGAAAGACATGATAAATATTCCAAGGCACAAAGGCAAGTCAACATCAGTTTTTGTTATTCAACTTACACAGCAGAGCAGAACAGCTGTTTTCGAAAGACGCAACCCTTTCATCATCAGTGCTCATGTGTATTGTGTTTGTCACCACTTATTAGGTGGCTTAGTTGAATGTGATAACAGTTCCTATTTACACAAATTTTATTGTGAAAAAGGATACGAGAACTGTATGAACATGATGTTTTAGTTTTTATTTTATGGCTCCAAGTTTAGCACGTTGAACCTTCTTTGACATAAAAATATATTATTTCCTTAACAAAATTACAAAAAAAAACTTAAGTTTTATGTTTCTTTAGAGGTTGGTTTAGTTCTTCTTAGGGAAACGTTTTTCCCTTTGGGCCGATTTAGCCCATTTCCAAACTTAACCTGTGATATCTTTCAAGATATATTAGTGCTAAGTTTCAAGAGTGTGGCTCTTTCCATTTGGACTTGATCGTGATCTCCAAAGGCGGACGGACGGATGGATGGACGTGCTCAGATCGTCTTAGATTTCATCACTGATCAAGAATATATATAATGTAAGGGGTCTCAGATGGATATTTCGCTGCGTTACAAATGGAATGACAAAGTGAATACGCCCTCCATATTCTTTTTTGGAGGGTATAAAAATAGTGCAAATTTTTAACATTCTTTAAAAATAAAGATTTTAAGTTTTTACAACGAAGGAAGATAATATTTTCTCCGATCTTCCCCTGCCATTTGACATTTGTATGGATAGTCTGGCAGCAATTAGGGCGTTGGATTCGTGGATGATAAAGTCGAAATGTGTACTGGCATGCATTCAATCTCTGCCTGGACTTAAAAGACAGATAGTTTGGGTTAAAGGGCATGAAGGCATTCAGTGAAATGAAATGACGGACGTATGCGCAAGAGCAGGTTCAGCCTTGGATGAAGCAGTCCCACGTAGGGATATTGATATTCCCCCAGTTGAGCTGCTGAACATAATTGAGGAGTGGGCAGAGAGGAAGATGACAAGCATGTAGTCAATACTTACCACCTGTAGGGTTTCCAAAACTCTATGGCCCTCAATTAGCAGAATTAGGACTAGACTAGAGCTTCTAACTTTTGTGATGAAGTTGTTGGCACTCCTGGGGTCTTGACGGGGAACTGTGCAATTGGGCACTTGTCAGAGCGTTTGGGCTTTTCCCCTGATGGTCGCTGCCAGGAGTTGTTTTGATGAAGAAGAAGAAGTGGAGTCAGTACAGCATTTTTCCTTTGTGACTGCCCGGCCCTGCAGCAGCGTAGGCAGAATTAGAACTAGACTAGAACTTTTGGGAAGAATTCGTTTGTACTCCTGGGTAGGGGTCTTGACGGGGAACTGTGTAATTGGGCACATGTCAGAGCATTTGGGCTTTCCCCCTGATGGTCGCTGCCAGGAGCTGTTTTGATGAAGAAGAAGTGGAGTCAGTACAGCATTTTTCCTTTGTGACTGCCCGGCCCTGCAGCAGCGTAGGCATAGACATCTAGGCTCCTGCGAGATCTGTACTGCCTCAGGGATGAACCTCTGGCTGCCCTGGCGGGTTTTGTGAGAAATTCTAGGAGGTTCTCAGGAACCAGTACTTCGTTCTGAAAGGATTGTGTAGGGAGTAGTCCTCTGGGCATCACAATGGGCCTTTATGACCTCCCAGTGTTTCCTCGCTAACTGCGGGCAGCCCTTTTTAACCTAATCAACCCTAACCTAACCTTCCTCTGGCCTACCCTTCTACCCACATTTGCCCCTAAATGACCCTATAAAAAAAAATTTTTTTTCTACCCCAAATATTAACTTTTTAAGTTTTTGCGACAAAAGTGAGATGTCTCCCCCACGGCCCTTCCTGGAGCGACCCTGTCAGAATAGAGTTTTAAAATTAGGCACAGAAATGTCTTAAAGGAACTCTTGCCCGGCAGGTTAAACTATTTTTAATTTTTTTTATCTTGGACCATAACTCAGGGGACGACCCCTACATATGCAGTGCATTGCGCTGGAACTAGAAATTAGGGGATAGTATTAAGAAAAGAGATGAGAAGATAGAGAATTTTTTGTAGCTACTTCAGCCTTTTTACTTCGCCGGCTAATTTTTGCTACAGGACCAACAAAGAAGGATGCTGCTGTTACTCGGTTTTTTAGTACATGATCGTGGCAGTCGCTGCCAATTATGTTCAGTGACCAGTGCTATGCCTTCATCATTGAAACAGGCAGGCAACAACTAACACAACCACGCACTAATGCTTATCAGAAGAATTCAACACAATATTTCAGGAGCCAGCGTGGAGTTGAACTCAGGGCCCTTCCCTTCATAGTCTCGTGTTCTACTACTTCAGCGAACAGCAACCACAATTTATCTCCGTCGCTTTTTGTGCGTGTTGAAATAAAACAATAATAGAACTAAATATAGGGTGTTTTTTTTTTGTAGAGTGGCACAATTTTGAATCATAATAAAATAAGAAAATATATTTTTAATATCAATGAGACGGGCTTTATTTTAAAGAAAATTGCTTGAAATTAATGTTTAAATATGACTTCTGCCATGTGGCTGCCACGGCTGGCGCGTAGAAGTTGCAATCTGGAACAGCAATTTTCAACAACTAAAAAACTTGTCCATAAAGAAGAAGGACACAACTCCAGTGGCTGAGAATGGCAACGAATTTGATTGATTAGAATCATCTTCAACGCTTTCCTGTACAGCGGCTACAGCTTCTTCAGTGCGCACTGTTCGGCATCTCACGGGATGCACCACATTTATCAGTAACAATAAACGTGGACCGAAAAGATCTATTTTCCTGCGAAGGACGATTATGTACGCCATAAAATGGAAGAAGTGCACGATGAGTTTGACGAATAGAACAATTATTTTTATTAATTGTTTCAACAATTTGCACGCGTTGCTCTGGTGTTGTGACACTCTTAAAAAAACACGCTTTATTTGGAGGGTATTTGAGATTTGACTCGGTCATATATAACGTTTTCACTTTTTTTTTCTTTTTTCTTGGACCAGCACTCAGGGGATGACCCCTACATATGCGATGCATTGTGCCAGAACTAGGAAAGTTGGTTATGGGAAAGAGGATAGAGGGAGTAGTGTTTGTGGGCGTTCGATTTGAACCTCCCCAGGTTAAAACTGGCAGGAAAGATTTCTGCTGGAAGTTTGTTCCACATACGAACCGTTCGGCTAAAGAACGAATTCTCTCTGTAATGCGTGGTGCGATTCACTGACAACTCAACCACAAAAGGATGTGCCCTACGTGAAGAGCGGGTAGCTCGCAGAAATAAACGGTTATCAGGCAGAAGCTCCCTTATTTCACCAGAACACATTCCGTTGTAGTATCGGTAAAACAGTGAAACACACCCCACGTTGCGTCGATGCTCCAGTGAGTCAATAGAGTTGGCTACCCTACTGTCACCGATGAGCTTCTTCGCTCTCTCTTGTACGCGGTCGAGCAACTTCAAAACAGACTTTGAAGCACCGGCCCATATATGAGAGTTGTATTATCACGCAGCACTGCGTCTTATGAGGGTTAAAGTTAACCCTGTTCGCGGGGCCCCATTCGGAGATTGACACGAGATCACTTGTGAGTGACTCGTTCATCCTTCGTCTCCTGGCGTCAATCTCCTCCAGGCTTGGCCGGCTGGTGAACGAGAAGGAATGGATAATGCTGCTATCATGCTGCTAAATTTTCAATTTATAAATTCTTATATTCCTATACGAGTATTTTGCTGGCAAGAATTTTGAATGTGTTGTGAGTTTTTTAATAAAATATTACATTTGAAATATATTCAAACTAATAAGTGATTTTCTTTTCTTTCTCATAAATTAAAAATGGCAAATATTGACCACAAGGGTAATTGATTTAAATGAACACTTTTTAAATTAAATTAAACTGGCTAGAGTCTTTATTTAATATAATTTAATTTGAAACTGATAGAACAAATTTTGAAACTCCGGCCTTAAAAGTTTTATTTATCGTATAAATTTACCATAAAAATAGCAGCAGCACTCTGACTTGATTTCCTGCATGTAATTTTTTATTTTTTTTTTTTTGTTGTTAACACACAACATATAAGATATAAAGGAGATTATGTTGTCGTTGTAGCAAAAGCAACAACAACAATTTATAGCTACTGCAGATTCAACTTCTTTTCGTATTTAATATGCAAAGCAAGCTTTTGTTTTACACACACACACACATCCACATGCACACATATTTCTTTCCAGTTTGTTGTTAAAATCAACAAATCTTTTTAACAAATAAATATTTATTGTTAAATCGTACAAAAACACAATTACATCTCATGTGTATGGGTTTAGGTATTTGAGTATTACTGTTTGTATGTGTGTGTGTGTGTGTGTATTTATGACTCGTATGTAAATAAATTTTGAACATAAATGAGGAAAAATCTTTACAATTGCATTTTATAGCTTGTGTTACCAAAATTGAGATTTTATATTATTGTTTTGTTCAGACAATTCTCTTTCTATATACAAAAAAAAAAGTACGAGTAAATAATTTTTTTTTTAAATTTGTGGCTTAAAATCATGGCATTAAGGCAGCAGCAACTGCAATGCTAACAGCAAACAGCACTAGTCTGATGGCAACCTGAAAGACGTTACAGCCAAATCAAAGCTTTAAATTTCAGTTAAAGGAGAAAGTTATATATATTTTTTTTTTTTGGTTGCCATTGTGAAGATGCCCGACTGGTAACAAAAGCACAAAAATACAAACAGAAAAAAAAAATCACCACAAAAGGTGGCTTTCAATTTCATGTTTTATTTTTTGTATTTTATTTTTCGTGTAATCATATAATTTGTAATTTTCTAGTGATTGTGTCAGACTGTTTTGCTACTTATTTCGTTGTTAACCCTTTCTTTACTGTAGCAGCAAATTTATTGCTATTTAAATCTCTATTTAGAGAAATAATTTGTTCAGCTCATAGATGAAAGTATATTTGCCTGGTCATAGCAGGCACCTTCAGAGTGTGATTCCTTGGCTGGTAATATCGGGTGGGCCATTCCCCTTTGTTATGTCATTCTATTCTGTCACAAAATTTATGACATTATTTCCACTGAACGAAATGAATCGATTTACGCTTGAGCAGCGTTGGGATTTATTAGACATTTATTTCCAAATCATAGACAATTGGTCGAGAATTGAACGAAAATGTCGTACAAAAATTTGGTCGCAGAGAAGGACCACCAGAGCCCGGTAGACGCAAGTTTATTTTATTTTTTATTTTTTTTATCTTGGACCAGCACTCAGGGGATGACCCCTATATATGCAATGCATTGTGCCGGAACTGAAAACGAGGGGATAGTATTGAGGGGACAGATTAGGAAAGATGAGAAGATAGACAGTTGTTTTTGTAGCTATTTCAACCTTTTACTTCGCCGGCTAATTATTGCTACAGGGCCGACGAAGGTGGGTGCTGTTACTCAGCTTTTTAGTACGTGATCGTGTCAGTCGCTGCCAATTATGCTCAGTGACCAGTGACTATGCCTTCATCATTGAAATAGGCTGGCAAAAACTAACACAACCACGCACTAATGCTGATCAGAAGAATTCAACACAATATTTCATGACTCAGCGCGGGCTCGAACTCACGACCCTCTGCTTCATAGTCTCGTGTTCTACTACTTCAGCCAACAGCATTGCCAATTGTAGACGTGTCAAGACGTGATCGTGCTCGTACAGTAGAAGTTGTGGCTGAGAGTGTACCTGAGAATTCATCAACATCATCTCGTCATCGTTCTCAACAATTGAACATTTCACGCACCAGTTCACATAGAATATTGCGAAAAGGTCTCGGTATAATTGTACTTTACAACAAAGAGATTAATTTGGCAAATTTAAAACCATATTTGTTTTAATTAATTTCCTGAAGAAGTCACACAAAGGAGTGACAAAATATTGAAATTAAAAATTAAATTAAAATAAAGAGACCTAAAGCTTAAAAATATCAGAATACAATAATATTTGTTTTATTGCATTTTTAAATTTAAACTTTTAAATGGCCTATCCTATATTTTTGGCTATGGTCCAATATTTTGTCAAGGTCACAATAGTCATTAAAATAGTGTGATCCCTTGGCTGGTAATAAACAAGTAAAAACGTTATATTCGACCGGGTCGAATCTTAAATACCCTACAAATATTTAATAAGTAAATATAAAATATTTAACTTGGGGGGACAGAGTTCCTTTAAGATATCTCTGTACCCAATTTTAAATCTCTATTATAACAGAGTCATTCCGGGAAGGGCCGTGGGGGAGACGTTTCACATCTGCAAGATTAGAGAACATATCAGCTTTTTATAGGCTTAAGGAATACAAATTGTTCAATATTTACAGAATTTTTGCATATAATATCGTAAGTCAACGCCCACTAAATGGGACGGGGTTCAAAAATAAACTACATCAAGTTTTCTACAGACGGACGTTGGAAATTGCTAGATCGTCTTAGACTTCATCACTGATCAATAATATATATACTTTATGGGGTCCAATTCTTTTTGTAGGGTATTAAAACTGTATTTTGTCAGGGTCTCTCTGGCAAGGGCTGTGGGGGAAACATTTTACCTTTATCAAAAAATTCTAAAAATAAATGTTTGGGATAATTATATACAATATTAAAGAAAAATTTTTTTGATAGGGTCATTTAGGGGGCAAAGGGGGAGGAGGGGGCAGGCAGAAAAGCACCAGGTTTTAACCCAGCTTCATCATTAAAAAGCTTAAAAAATTTATTTTTAAAGAATGTAGGCTTAAGTAGAACAATTTGTTAAATTTTTACAATATTTTGGCATATAATAACGCCCACTAAATGGGGCGGGGCGTTTGACTTTCTTTGACATAAAAACATAGTATTTGCTTAACAAAATTAAAAAAAAAATTTTAAATCATGTTGTTTTTTAGAGGTTGGTTTAATTCTTCTTAGAGGAACTTTTTTCCCTCTTGCTCGATTTGACCCATTTCTGAACTTGACCTGTGCTATCCTTCAAGATATATTAATACCAAATTTCAAGAGTCTGGCTCTTTTCGTTTGGACTGAATCGTGCTTTCCACAGAGGGACGGACAGACGGACATGCTCATATCGTTTTAGATTTCATCACTGATCTATAACATATATAGACTTTATGGGCTCTCAGATATATATTTCGCCGCGTTACAAATGGTATGAGAAAGTGAATATACCCTCCAATTCTTTTTTGGAGGGTATAAAAACATGATGTGCGTAGAAAACAATGGGTTTCGGAAACAAACACTCGTGTATGAGTATTGTATTCCATTTTCATTTGGATATATGCGGTATAACAGCCTCAAAGCAGCTCTGAGTTAGTCAACATCAAGTCTCGTTGCCAACTATTTTTTTTAAGTGCAGCCAAAACACTGATCGCTTATTCTCACACGAACTAGTTAATGTCAGCACCTCTAAAGGCGGATTCACCCATGTTGTTCGAACTAAATTTTTGTCCGGACAAATTTTTTTTATATGTAGTTTGACGTCTCTCTTCTTGAGAGAGAGAAAATATTTTTTACGAACAACTCTCAGCTTGAATTGGTTTAATTTTATATTTTGTCCGGACAAAATTGAACTGAGTTGCCAATATGTTAAACTTTTTCACATAAAGTTGAGGTGTCATTCTGTGTTTGATATATTAAATTGTGTGTGAGTCTAAAAAATAAATTTTGAGAACTAATATTATCTATTTGTTTCTTTTATTATATGTATTTTGCTAATAACAATGCTTTGTCAAGGCAGATTTACCAGGTACTCTCAGTACCGCAGGTGTATATTGAAATTTGTTGAGCTACTGTCAAAAGTTTATATACAAGCCACATAAAATGTTTTTTTTTCTTAAATCTTCCTTGTTAATGATGCTTTTTCTTCCTTGATTTTGACATTAGCTCTTCATTTTCTACCAACAAAATACGTGTGGTTTTTGGTGTTGTCTCATTGTTGTACTAGTAAGAGTACCTGGTAAATCTGCCTTGTGCTTTATGCAATTCAATGGCTTTAAGGTAAAGCAATTTACTTCTCTCGTCCATTATTATTATCACAAATTCTTGGAAAATAATTTAAAATATGCCAAATATCTAAAATATCAAGAAAACAAAGCAAAACATAAAAAATCGCTGCAGTACTACCATTTTGCAAAACTCATTTTCTATATGACTGGCAACTTTGATTTTCCGGACAAAATCTATCGAAATGAGTGAATCTGGCTGCAGAAAACTCTCAGTAAAATAAATTTTGTCCGGACAAAACTTTTGTTCGGAAAACATGAGTGAATCCGCCTTAATAACTGCCTACATTTACAGTTCTTCTGAGGAATTTTTATGCGTGCTTGGCTATTTTTCCGTGCTTCTTATGTCAAGGATAACATCATGTGTAGCCTGTTACTGAAATGGATAAAAATATGGATTAAGAACATCTCCGTCATATGGTCCAAGTCACCTTGTCGGCAACTGTGCACCGATATTTCGAAAAGTAGTTTTCGATAAATAAATAAAGTGGTAAAAATACCAAATAAAACACATACGGTAAAGTACTGCTTACATTATATAAAAAAGCCAAATATCCTGACCTCCTTTGTGACTTACGGGATGCCAACAAAACCCCCTTTTAAAAATTGTTACAAATGATCGGGATAGACAACAATATTGGATTACCAGTCCTCAATTTTGTGAATATTTTTGAAAAATTATTATATATTTTTGATGTGTTAACATCTATACGCGCGCCTCTAGGGCAGTAAACTATCAGTTTCAATACATACGCAAGTGTAAGTGTAGGAGTTTGTTTGTTTGTTGTTGTTGCTTGGCAGTCGGTATTGAAAGTGATTATTGGGCGATTTTCATATAATTTTCCCACGCGATTTTCTCCAGAAATTCATAGCCGATTTTATTAATTTTTGGATTAAAACGCTAGAGCGGGTTTCGACGAAGAGTTTAGGCTAAAAATTAAGGCGATCTGATATCGGCGAGCGGAGATTTAAGTGTTTTAATTCGGAGTATTAATTTGGAGTAATATTAAAAAAGTGTTTTATGTTGATCTTCGGTTTTGTCTTATGCATAGCAAAGAGAATAGTGACGTGGTTATACGTACATATATAAAAATGAGATAGCAAGACAGCAACGTATGTAGCTTATGTACAAACATAACAATGTATGTATGTACATGTGTCTGTTGCTTTGCATTCTCTTTGTTTTTTGTGGGTTTAATATAAAATAAATAAAAAGTATTAAGTATTTTAGCTGTGTTGAAAACATAACATTAATAAATTATACAAAGTAAAATTAAATTCAATAAACTATTCTTTTTCATTAAATACTTTATATTAACTCTACCTCCGGGTTTGTGGGTCTGTGTTCATAGAAATCGAGCAGGTACCGTGTAACAAAAAGGTGTTAACACATCGCCCGTGAGTTCGAACACTCATTGATTTTTTTTTAAGTTATTTGAATTACTACGCCATTTAACAAGTGGTGGCAAAAACAAAAATAATACCCATGAGTACTGATAATGAGAGTGTAGCGGCTTTCGAAAACAGCTGTTGTGCTCTGCTGTATAAGTTGAATAATTGAAAAAACCTGATATTGACTTTCTCTTGTGCCTGGGAATATTTTTAGTGCCTTTTTGAATTTAAATAAATTTTCCAACAATTTGCCTATCAATCTTAATTGATATTATTATGGCAATAAAAATAATGGATACAAAAACCTAAATACAGATTCATTTACGTTTTCTCTCTAAATTATACACTTTTTAAACAGTGCGTTATATTAAGGAAAATGAAATTTGAAAATAACCCCTAAACAAACACCAAATTGAATTTGATGGATTATATTTTTATTACAATTTCTAATTTTAAAGTACAGATGTGATCTTAATTTATCAGATCTGTGCGTTAAAAAAATATTAGAAAGTATATAAATAGAAATTTGTAGTCAAAATAGAATAAGACAGGCCACTGAGGTTAAACTGGAATCTTGATAATAAAATGAGTGAATGAAAATAGATTTGAATTCATTATGAAGAAGCCAGCCAGAATCTGCTGTGTTGTTTACAACAACAAAACTCTTCTTTTAAATGCTTTTGAAAGGTTTTTTTTAATGTTAAACTCTAGCCCTTCCGTGTGTGGTTCTCACAATATTAATAAGAGATCGAATAAAATATAAATATTCATGTGTCCGTCTGCCTGTACGTGAAATCGGTTTTCCTATTTCATCAGAAAAGCTAATAACTTCCGTCATGGATTTAAGTATTGGAATACTCCTAAAATGCAGTTGCAGAGCTGGCCAAGTTAAACTTATTTTTGATATAGGGTGTCCAAAATTGAGGTGTCATTTTAAATTTAATAAAAAATACTTTTATTCAGATATTAAAAATATTTTTCATACTATTTCTCTCCCCTACTGGTTCGGAAAGTACAGAGTAGAAATCAGAAAAGTCAAAAAATAAAGCTCCAGAGCTGGGAAATTCCAACTTTTTTTTATACCCTCCAAAAAAGAATTTGGAGGGTATATTCACTTTGTCATTCCGTTTGTAACGCATCGAAATATCCATCTCAGACCCCATAAAGTATATATATTCTTGATCAGTGATGAAATCTAAGACGAACTGAGCATGTCCGTCCGTCCGTCCGTCTGTGGAAATCACGATTCAGTCCATACGAAAAGAGGTAGACTCTTGAAATTTGGCATAAATATATTTTAAAACTAGAGCAGGTTAAGTTCGAAGATGGGCTAAATCGGGCAAGAGGGAAAAAAGTTCCCCTAAGAAGAACTAAACCTACCCAGAAAAAACAACATAATTTTTAAAGTTTTTTGGTTATTTTGTTAAGCAAATGATATATTTTTATGTCAAATACGGTCCAACGCCTTAAACTTGGAGCCATTAAATAAAATAAAAATATTTTTTGACCCCGCCCACTTCAGTGGGCGTTGTTATAGGCAAAAATAGCATAAAAATTTAACAAATTGTTTTACTTAAGCCTACATTCCTTAAAAATAACACTTTCAAGCTTTAATGACGAAGCTGAGACGAAACCTGGTACTACTCTGCCCTACCCCCTCCTTCCCCTTCGCCCCCTAAATGACCCTACCAAAAAAAAATATTTTTTTTTAAATATTGTATATAATCATCCCAAGCATTTATCTTTAGAGTTTTATGACTGCCTGTTGCTGCCCTATCCCCTCCTCCCCCTTTGCCCGCTAAATGACCCTATTAAAAATAAATAAAAATTTTTTAATTTTGTGTATAATCATCCCAAGCATTTATTTTTAGAGTTTTATGTCTACCTGTTTCTGCCCTACCCCCTCTCCCCCTTTGCCCTCTAATGACCCTATAAAGAAAAAGAAATTTAAATATTGTATATAATTATCCCAAGCATTTATTTTTAAAGTTTTATGACAAAGGTGAAATGTTTCCCCCACAGCCCTTGCCAGAGCGACCCCGCCAATATACAGTTTTTATACCCTCCAAAGAGAATTGGACCCCATAAAGTAAATATATTCTTGATCAGTGATGAAGTCTAAGACGGTCTAGTAATGCCCATACGTTCGCCTGTGGAAAACATGATATTGTATATTTTTGAACCCCGCCCCCTTTAGTGGGCGTTGACGTACGATATTATATAAAGTAACTCTGTCCTACCAAGTTAAACATTTTAAATTCACTTACTAAATATTTGGAGGGTATTTAAGATTCGACCCGGTCGAATATAACGTTTTTACTTGTTTATTATTCGTATTAATTTTAAGTGAAGCAATTGCATTTAAGGGCATCTGAATTTGTCCCAAAATGTTTGGTTTGCAAAAATTTATGCTTTTGCATTACAGTCATCATGTTGAACATGATACTTTTACCTCTCCCCTTAAAAACAAAACAAAAAAGGTTAATAACTTTTTAAATAGCTGGAGTAGCAATAAACTATCAAATTGCATTTCACTTACTATAACTTCTTGACAATTTTTGTGGTTATTTCATGTTGTTGTTTTTTTCTACATTTGAAAATGCATTCAAAAAGAAAATAAGAAAATTAACCAAAAAAAAAAAACAATCAAAATCACCACAAAAATACTATAATAAAGAAAACGTTTACATTTTATCCAACTGAACAACAATTCAAATGAACAAAACGAGCCAGAGAGCTCGTCCAAAGATGATTTTATAATTTGTATAATTTGTTATGACGCACCCAACTACTATGACTGACACAGCAACAATGTCACATTGCTTTGCAGGCTCTGCCTGGAGTAAGAGCGCAGCTTGATTTAGCTAAGCACTGCAACAACTAAGTCATCATACGCAGAGCCGTCGGCACTACCCTCATCAACTCATTTACTGCGACAATTACACGAACAAGAGGCCTGAACATGGCACGATAGTGTTTGCAAATTAATTTTATACCACACAAAAGTTACTTTGTTTGTTTGTATCGCAAATAAAATAATACTCTAATCACATTGACGTCTTTTTAGAAAAAATAAAATTTGAAAAAAAAAATGCTGAACAAAAAATATGTTGATGACCATAATTTGCATGAATGAAAAGAAACCGAAATGAATGGGACAATTTTTGTAACAAAAAAAAAAATAATATTATTTTAAAGTACTTGATGAGCACTTTTTATACCCTCCAAAAAAGAAATGGAAAGTATATTCACTTTGTCATTCCGTGTGTGACGCAACGAAATATCCATCTGAGACCCCACAAGGTATATATATATATTCTTGATCAGTGATGAAATCTAACACGATCTGAGCATGTCCGTCCGTGCGTCTTTGGAAATCACGATTCAGTCCAAACGAAATTTGCCCTTGAAATTTGGTATATCTTGAAGGATAGCACAGGTCAGTTTCGTAAATGGGATGAATCGGGCCAGGGGGGAGAACAGTTCCCCTAAGAAGAACTTAACCAACCTCTAAAACATCACATAATTTTTAAGTTTTTTTTTTTTAATTTTGTTAAGCAAATGATATATTTTTATATTAAAGAAGGTCCAACGCGTTAAATTTGTAGCCCTAAAATTAAAAAAAAAATTGTTTTCGGACCCCGCTCCCTTTTGTGGGCGTTATTATTTGCAAAATTAGTTAAAAAATTTAACAAAATGTTTTACTTAAGCCTGAACCCCTTAAAAATAAAATTGTTAAGCTTTAATAACGAAGCTGAGACGTGACCTGATCCTCCTCTGCCCTACGCCCTCCTCCACCTCTGCGCCCTAAATGACCCTAGCAAAAAAAAAATTAAAAATAATTTCTACTCTTAATTATCCCAAACATTTATTACTAAGTGGTGATAAACACAATACACATGAGCACTGATGATGAAGGTGTTGCGGCTTTCGAAAACAGCTGTTCTGCTCTGCTGTGTAAGTTGAGTAAAACTGATGTTGACTTTCCTTTGTGCCTTGGAATATTTATCATGTCTTTCTGAGATTTAAAAATAAAAACAAATTTCGAACAATTAGCCTATGAGATTTGAGCCAAAAGACCGGAGCCATTCTAATAAAAATGTGTTTAAACAATAAATAATTCTTTTGTAAATAATGAAATGTCACTTCTGTACAAAGTATACAATGAAGAAAGAAAAAAAAAAACGTTTTTATGTGTCATCTAATCCTATGCACATACATCTACATCTAAAATTAGAAGGCAATTGTAGGAAAAACGTAATTTCATATAAAAATATATGTATTTATATTATTTCCCTTAATAATACACAAAAGTTATTAATCATTCCGGGCACAATGCAAAATATACTGACAATGTCATCATCAAAGATATGTAATTATATAAGCTTAAATAATATTTTAAATAATAACAATATGATTATTTAAAGCCTCTGGTTTCTTTGTACGACTGGTAAAATAACATTTTTGAAAAAAATATAATTTATTACATTTTTCTAGGCACTAAAGCAATAGCATCTGTGTGTGTGTGTGTGTGTGTGTCTATTGTGTTACTTGTTTGCTTTTAAACTTCAAAGGCTTTCATCACATTTTGTGTTTTCTATTAATTTATTTTTTCTAAGAAATTTTTTGTTGTTAAATTATTTTTAATTCATGTCGGGATGTATTTTATTTTTAATAAAATCATTTTACATGAGCCACGTTTTCTTTAAGAATTTTTAAGTTATTGATGTGCTTTCGAAATGGCAAAATGGAATTCAACATGGAGTTGAACTTGTGCTGTAGACAAATACAATAATTATTTATTTCTTGGCTACTGTAAGGTGCACATTATTTTATTTACTTATTTACTTCTATACAAAAAGCCCAGCTCTGACACGGACGTCTTTCCTACTCTTATAAAATAAAAAAAAAGTAGAACTTCTACCTTCAGCTGTCCGGAACCTAATACACCCTTCAAAAGTGTACGTCTGCAGTATATAAATACATACATTCATTGTAAACTTGGAACCATCAAAACAACTGAATTTGGCGCTGCACTGACGAGATAAGTTTAGTTTTGCTGAAAAATGTGGTTCATCATTTTGTGAAAAGAGCGGACGGCTGCCGATGTTCTAGATGCAGATATTTGCCAGACATTATATTTAATTATTAACTCCCATATTTTTACTTTATGCTATGAACACAACTGCGACGAACGACGAATTTTTGGTCGCGAATATTCGTCGCCAAAATTAAAACACATTGTTGTGTATGAAAATGCACACAATCGTGGCGTTGGTCGAAGTTCGTCATATAAAGTGACCAGGTTTCATATACTAAAACTAGTTTTTTGTGGAAAAACATGGTTCACTACTGTATTGTTGCATGTAGCACTAAAATTTTCAGTAAATACTAAAAATGCATTCACCAATTCACAAAAATGTATCATTCGGACGACTTTTTATTAATTTTGAACACTTTTTATAATATAGTTTTTCTTTCCATTTCTCACTTTTTCAGATGGTCACCCCATCAGCTGTTAAATGAAAATAATAATTTATTTACAGACAAAAAATTTTTCAGAAAATAATTACAAAAAGGAATTTGTTCTGAAAAAATGGACAACACCGGGATAATTATTGAGTGTCTAAACAATCTGGCTGGCATCAGAGGATTACAATGATTTAAAAAACAAATATTAAAATTTTGTTTGCTTATTATTTTAATTTATTCGTCGTTATTGTGTTTCATACGACGAATTTATAGAGCGATTTTTTACCAACGAATTCGTCGTACTAAGCGAAATTCGTCGTTCGTCCCAGTTGTGTTCCTAGCATTACATTGTTATCAACAATAATTAGTTTGTCGAAAAAACCTGCGTTTTTAAGCCAATTTACTTCCTAACCTCAAACTTGCCCACCCTTAATACACCATGAAATTATTATTGTGGAACACTTTTAAGTACCTGATCGTCTGTCGATGTTAATAAAGACTATACGATTAAAAACTTACTTTTGCGTAGATTTGCAGAATATAAACAATTTTTAAAAATTTTGTCCATAAACGATATAAAAACCGTTTCTATATAATGTTTATAATTATAATGGCAAACATTTCTAAATTATATATGAATTTTTATTAGTCGTACTTTCTTATATAAATTGTTAATTTTTTCAACGGGCTTAAGTTCGAATCTGCATGACTGCAAATGATTTTTTATTATTTTATTAATAAATGAATTTGTTCAAATTCTATTTATAATTTTTTTTATATAAAGATTGGAATATTAAGAACATTTTTATTTAATTTTTTTTGCTATTAGAAAGAGAGCAAGTATTGTTCTCTTGACATATTTAGTGCAAGAAATTCGCGGCAATATATAAAATGATTTCTTATTCTTCCTAAATTCTAGTAACACATTCAAAGAGAGATTTATTTTAAATTTGCGAGGCGAAAAAATTTCACCTTAAGATCTATAGTAACAAAATTTGAAACATTCCATTGATTGCAAAGGAACATTAAAATATCAGCCATTTTTTGCTCAAAAATAATTTTATAAAAGTAACTTTTACGAATTGATATAAATCAAATTACACTATGCGACAAATGAAGACCTATTGAAAAGTGCAGATATGGTGTACAAAAAATCAGGATTTCCTAAAAGTTATGATAAAAAAATTGAAAAAAAAAAATTTTTTTTCTTTAACTTTCTTTAAAAAAAACTCTCAGATAAAATAAATTTTTTTCATAAAATTTTGGCAAAAAATATTCAACCTACTCTTGGCTACATTTTTGCCGAACATAGTTAAAGGTACGTTCACACTTATCAAATATTTGGCCAAAAAAGCGTAACCACTAAACACTAATAAAAAACTTTTTAATTCAAAAAAGTATTTATTGAGTTAAATAGTTTCGAATAATATTGGATTCCTGATGCTGTCTACTAGTCTTGTATGAAACTGTTTTAATTAATAAACACGTATCTGAACAAAAATATTTTTCATTAGTATTTAGTGGTTACGCTTTTCGGGGTAAATATTTGATAAGTGTGAACGTACCTTAAGCGATATGATTAAGTGCTGATTAGCTATTTGGCAAAAAACTAATGACACCTTTTTTGGACATCACGGGAATATTGGAAAACTTTGGAGGCCCGTAAAAAAACGGTCACCAAATTGACCAAACTGAGTATAGGGTTTTACTACAATTTGATAGTAGAATCGAACCCATGTAGTAACGACCCTACAATTTTTGCATTGTTGCACAGTGTTATTAATTGTTTAATAATTTTATCAAAAAGATATCAATTGTTTCTTAATTTCCCTTTCCATAACTTAATTATTAGAATGGGAGGATTTTCTCTCGGGAATGGTAAGATGGGGAAGGAAGAAATTCCGTGCGAATAAGTTCAGCCCAGTTCTGAATGCCTAGAAATGCAAAAGAAAAATTATAATTTCCCCTAGTTAATTTGCTACAACTTGCATAGAAATGCCCTTTTTCAATTTTTTCCTTAAAGTAGGCAATATTATCTCATAGTGACAATGTTCTCTGAGAGAATGTGATAAATTTTATTGGCATTTAAATTGCATTGTAATACCTGTCCAGATATACAATTTTTTTGTTGTTGCAGCATTTATCAAACGAAAAGAGCCAGACTCTTGAAATTTAGTATAAATATATCTTAAAGGATATCACAGGTTAAGTTCGTAAATGGGCTGAATCGGGCCAGAGGCAAAAAAGTTCCCCTAACAAGAACTAAACAAACCTCTAAAAAACAACTTAATTTTTAATGTTTTTTTTTTTTTAAATTTTGTATGAATTTTTATTAGTCGAACTTTCTTATGTAAATTGTTAATTTTATCAACGGGCTTAAGTTCGAATCTGCAAGACTGCAAACCATTTTTTATTATTTTATTAATAAATGAATTTGTTCAAATTCTATTTTTATTAATTTATATTAAGATTGGAATATTAAGAATATTTTTCAATAATCATCAAACCAGCAGAACGGATGAGTACTGATTTCGAGGCCGCTACGCCATCTCATTAGCGTTCTTTTTTCAATTTTTCCACTTTTGCAAGTGATGCTCGTTAGTAAGAATATCAACTATTTAACCAATGTTTTTAACGAAAATTTAATATGAGAAGTTATCACAGTCATATTTTTTTTTAAGTTATTACATTTTTGGTTAGTACGAAATTCCCCAACCCTGACGATTAATATTCCCAATATTCCATGTATCTCTTTTGCTTTTTCCAGAGCCATCGGCTGCTGATAACTAAAGCTTCTTTGTTATTTATGTTCAAGTAATTGAATTTAGTTGTCAATTTACAATGAATGCGGGGGCACGCGCACTTGTTTTTTTTTTTTGTAATTTTGTTAAGCAAATGATATATTTTTATATCAAAGCAGGTCCAATGCGTTAAACTTGGAGCCATAAAATAAAAACATATAAAAAAATAGTGTAAAAATTTAACAAATTGTTTTACATAAGCCTTTATTCCTTAAAAATAATATTTTTAAGCTTTAATGACGAAGTTGAGACGTAACCTGTAACCTCGAGTTGTTAAATTTTGAAAACAATATGTGATGTAATAGAATTTAGAACTACAAAAATTTTAAAACTAAAGTTTCATAATGTGGACACTTTTGCAATCTGAGAACTGAATCAAAAAATAATGCAGCATTAAAAATAGCAAGTCTGTACGAGGACTCACTCCGTCTTGGTGGCAAATTTTTCATTGGCAGCACATTGTCCGATCGTATAATATCACAAGACCTATTAACTATCTCTACTTTATCCATTATAAATTTCACAGTTTATTTCCAAATAAAAACCAAAAGATCATTAAAACAATATGTTCCTATTAAATAACAACGCTACTTATGCATTGCCCTATATCAAAACAACTACCCGATACTCTATTATATACTTTTTAATCCTTAAGTTTATTTAGGTCTCATTGTAAGTTATCCATTAAAATTTATGTGCAAAGAAAGTATTGCTTAGAACAAACTTATGTATATCGTCTTCCACCATTTTCAAAACTAGTTACAAGAACTGCTTCATTAAACAACATCCTGCTCTTCATTTGCGCAATTTAGTATCTGCTACAAAGGCACGTAAACACTATAATACACACACACTCTTTCAAATTGAATTGTGAAATTTACATCCTTAATAAACAAACAATCTTAACACGCACACATGCATGCACGCATTCTTGTTTAATATGAATAGAATTTGTTTTTTATAAAATATTCATGTGTGTAGAAATTCATTCTTGATGTTTAACAATGACAATGTGAATAACAATCGTGTTTTTATTGCTGCTCATGAAAATGTTTTTAAACACCATATGTAATAAGTAGGAGCATAAGCATCATCATTATTGTTATTGTTATCATCATGAAGTTTTTACGCAATTATGAAACTTTCTATGATTGGCTAGAGAAAAGAGAAAGAAGTGCACACGCTTAAATAAATACAACTATAATATTCCCGTACTTACTTTTATTTATCAAACATCTTTATTCCGTTGTATCTATAAGTGTATCTTTTTATTTGTAAAACAATCGTCAAATTATTATTCATAAGCATTTGTGTGTGTGTGTGTGTGTGTGTGTGCATGGTGCCCGTTTGTTTGTACTCATTCATGGAGATGTGAGTTTACAATTATTCTAGTGCCATTAAGATACTCGCACAAGTGTGAATAGGAAACAATGAATAAAAAATTTTACAATGATGAATATTTTAAAATTAATATGAAAACATTAACAAATAAAATTATATTGAAAAAGGTGTACATTAAAAAATCCATTTATATAAAAATACACGAAGCAGAGGAATTGTAACAATTTCAAATGAAACAAAAAAACTAAATTGTTCTATAAGTTGAGTGTTGCAAAATGTGGTGTTATGCACAAGGTGTTCTTATATGTTTTCATAAAAATACGAAAAAAATTTTATATGTAACACTAGTTGATTTATTTAATGTTTGTGGGTGCTGTTGGTTGAAATAGTAGAACACGAGACTATGAAGCGGAGTGTCCTGAGTTCGGGCCCGCGCTGAGTCATGAAATATTGTGTTGAATTCTTCTGATCAGCATTAGTGCATGGTTGTGTTAGTGGTTGCCAGCCTGTTTCAGTGATGAAGGCATAGTCACTGGTCGCTGAACATAATTGGCAGCGTCTGACATAATCATGTACTAAAAAGAAGAGTAACAGCACCCACCTTCGCCGGCCCTGTAGCAAAAAAATAGCCGGCGAAGTAAAAGTTTGAAATAGCTACAAAAACACTGTCTATCTTCTCATCTTTCCTAATCTGTCCCCTCAATACTATCCCCTCGTTTTCAGTTCCGGCGCAATGCATTGCATATATAGGGGTCATCCCCTGAGTGGTGGTCCAAGATTAAAAAATAAAAATAAAAAATTTGTAGTACTGAATTATAAAAATTAAAAAAAATTCTCCCTTTTTCATAGGTGCATTTTCCTTACTAAAAAAATTATGGTAAACATAAGCATATGTCGCATGAGAGATAAAAGTTTCCAATAACATGAAAAAATATTCAAATCAGAGATTAGCAAAAACCATAAATGTGGAAAAATTTTGATCTTAAAGACGATTCCTGCAACTTCTCGCTAATTTTAACCACATCCACAACGATGCAGAGTTTAAAAAAAAATATAAATTTATTTCGAATTACTTCGCTTACGATATACGAATGTATCAACCAATTTTGACCAGGTTAGTAGGGATCGACGAGGTTTGAAAAAAAAACAATATTTTCTTATGTAGTAAGAATTTTGACGAACATTTATATTGCTATATTAAATTGAATTAAGATTCATAGGCTAATTGTTCGAAATTTGTTTTAAATCTCAGAAAGACATGATAAATATTCCAAGGCACAAAGGCAAGTCAACATCAGTTTTATTCAACTTACACACCAGAGCATGCTCTTAAGTATAAAATTCAAACCAAAAAAATTTGACTTAGGTATGATGGAACAAAAAATTCAGAAAAATGGGACATGAAGAAAAATAATCAAACGGTAACACGGGTATTATAACAAAAACATGTTAACATCAGGTTGATACAGTTCTCGTATTCTTTTTCACAATAAAATTTGTGTAAATAGGAACTGTTATCACATTCAACTAAACCACCTAAGTGGTGACAAACACAATACACATGAGCACTGATGATGAAAGGGTTACGTCTTTCGAAAACAACTGTTCTGCTCTGCTCTGCTGTGTAAGTTGAATAAAACTGATGTTGACTTTCCTTTGTGCCTTGGAATATTTATCATGTCTTTCTGAGATTTAAAAACAAATTTCGAACAATTAGCCTATGAATCTTAATTCAATTTAATATAATACTTTTTTTATATTTTTTTATTAATACTAATAATTATTATTATTATTATTATTCGTTTTTTTTTGTATAATTCCCAAAATCTATCAGCTCGAATCAGTTTCAATTCATCTAAGTTTGAAAGAACCCTTTGAAATGTGACAAGTTTGGATCCATTCGGTTCAGATGCTCTCAGACACATAAATAATATATACAATGTATTAGATATTAGGTTGGTATACGTGGCTGCCTGTAACCCACAAGCATTCAAGTAGGATCTCTGAGATCCCGTTTGGAAAAGATATTAGAGATACAAAAAAAAAATATTGCGAGTAAAAGTTCTTCCTCTAACTTTGATTTTTAACTTTTAATGTAAAAATTTTTCTGTAAAACAAATGTAAACGAAGTTATTCACAATCAAAGTAAAGCAAGTGGTATTTTCTAAATTTTGGTGGTCATGGCCACCCTATCCCCTTATCCGACTGAGCTCAAATTTTTGAGGCACTATTTTTTTAGGAATTGGAACCAATCTGAGGCTTGTCGTGAATTAGCTTTCTTCAAAAAAATTTCCCCATGTAGTTATATTACACCGTAATATACATACACACAGACTACCTCTCAGGATTAGTCAGAGAAACTTCTTAGGAACTAAGAACGTCGAGATCTGGTGAAAATTCAATTTGTGCGAAATGGGTAAAACCACTAACTTCCCGATTTTTTTTTATATATTTTTTTTAAATTAAACATTTTATAGCGGGCAGTTAAAAATTAGTGAAAGGAGCATAGAATCTAGCTAAGAATCCCTCAACGAACACTGAAAATTTTCAATATGTAGTTTGAAAAAAAAACAAGTAGAAACGTTATATTCCACCGGGTCGAATCTTAAATACCCTTCAAATATTTAATAAGTAAATTTAAAATGTTTAACTTGGTGGGAGAGAGTTCCTTTAAGACATCTCTGTACCCAATTTTAAATCTCTATTTTGGCAGAGCCATTCCGGGAAGTGTCGTGGGGGAGACGTATCATCTCTGCAAGATCAGAGAACATTTCAGCTTCTTATAGGCTTAAGGAATACAAATTGTTCAATATTTACACTATTTTTGCATGTAATATTGTACGTCAACGCCCACTAAAGGGGGCGGGGTCCAAAAATATACTAAATATTGTTTTCTACAGACGGACGTACGGGCATTACTAGATCGTTTTAGACGTTATCACTGATCAAGAATATATATACTTTATGATGTCCAATTCTTTTTGGAGGGTATTAAAACTGTATATTGTTGGGGTCTCCCTGGCAAGGGCAGTGGGGGACACGTTTCACGTATGCCATGAAACTCCAAAAATAAATGTTTGGGATAATTAAATGTTAAATTTATTTTAAATATTTTTCTTTTTGATAAGGTTATTTTGGGGGCAATGGGGGAGGATGAGGTAGGGCAGAGGAGTACTAGGCTGCGCCCCAGCTTCGTCATTAAAGTTTAAATATTTTATTTCTGAGGAATTAAGGTTTAAATAAAACAAGTTTTTAAATTTTCATACTATTTTTGCATATAATAACGCCTACTAAAGGGGCGGGGTTCAAAAGTTAATTTTTTTTTTATTTTATGGTTCCAAGTTTAACGCGTTGGACCTTCTTTGACATAAAAATACATCATTTGCCTAACAAAATTGCAAAAAATACTTTAAAAATTAAGTTGTTTTTTAGAGGTTTGTTTAGTTCTTCTTAGGGGAACTTTTTTCCCTCTGGCCCGATTCAGCTTATTTACGAAATTGACCTGTGCTATCCTTTAAGATATAGTTATACCAAATTTCAAGAGTTTGTCTCTTCTCGTTTGGTTTAAATCTTGATTGGCACAAACGGACGGACATGCTCAGATCGTCTTAGATTTCATCACTGATTCAGAATATATATACTTAATGGGGTCTCAGGTGGATATTTCGCTGCGTTACAAACGGAATGACAAAGTGAATATACCCTTCACTTCTCTTTTGGATGGTATAAACAGCAGCGCGATTGAAATTAAAATCTATTGCCTATTTCGCGATGTAGGGGACAAGTTCTTTTTGTTCGTACATGTTCATTTGAATTGAAAGCAAATTTAAAAATTTTGTTTTAAATGTGATTGTACGTAAGAAAGAACCCTTTCCATATATTGAATTAGGGAAATTATTAACAAACAATTGTCAAATATCTAAATTTAACTAAATTTTTTTTAAATAATTAATTACATAATACATATTGTAGCCATATATGTTTCTCTGCATTCATGTTGTTGTTCCTTAGTTCAGTTTCCTTCTTAATTTGGTAGACAGTTTTTGCACAAAAGTGCCATTTTTGTTTTCATTACAATTGCTTTCATATGTTGATGTGAGTTGGTGTGTTTGTCTATTTTTACTTTTGCCGTATTATGCAAATTCTATCAAAGACTTTCTAATTCAAGCTCACGTTTCGTTGTGTTTAACTGCTATAACAACTACTGGCATAGTACTCATGCTGTAGCAGTCGGGTGAGTGAGACTGGCACACAGAAACGTGAGTGTATAGAAAGAAAAACATGTTACAACAAAAATACGGATCACAAAATGAACACGTACGAATGGAGTGTTGGTGGGTCAGAAGTTCTTAAATAATGAAATAAATTCCCCATATCTAAAATAGTTTAATATAGACAAAAGGCCTGGTGCCATGCCATGCTTACAACTTTCTTATTTGGCCTATCTGCACAAAATTTTGTTAAATTGCAATGGTTATTAGCATGAAATATATTTTATGAATTAGACCTAATATATTTTGTTAAGTGAACTGGGGCTTTGAATATCTTACAAATTATATTAAAAATTTTATTCTTATTTCATATAAATATGGCATAATTTTGTGGTACACTTTTAAACATTTTATGATCAATAACTTTTAATGAAAACTCCTTAGATTTAAAGGCATTTTTAAGTAGATATGCACAAAATAAATATTTTTTACAAAATTCGTAGTATAAGTTTTCTAAAAATATTGTTGAAATCAGCTTGAAAAACAACAACAAAAATGTTTTCAAATCATGTTTACTTTTTACTTATAAAACCCACGTACAGACAAATACTTTTTATTGTTTTCTTAAAATTTCCAATTAATTTCACTTAGATACAGTGTGGCATACACATATACAGTCTCATCCGCTTTAGCGCAACACGCTTTACTGAAAAACTCGGATTATTAAAAGCGATACAAATAACCGTACTGATTTTAAACGCAGCTAGTCTTATTCACTTCGCTTTAGCGAAACATCGCTTTACTGAAAATATCGTATTACTGAAAACCAAAAGCAAGCCCACAACTACGTTTTGTATGAAACTAACTTCGCTTTAGTGAAAAAATAAACAATAACAACTTTATTTATTAGAAATCAATTGCATAACTTAAGGCTGAAAAAAATTGTGCATGTTTTGTATTGAATGGCAAAATGTATTTGTCCTTTTCGCTCTTACGTACTTTACTGTATATTTCTATTATATTGTCAATGCAAGTGTCTAGACATTTTCGAGGAATTCGTGAAAAATTTCAACAACAAAATGTGCACATATACATGTGTATGTTGTAGTGACTTTAAGCAGTACGCTTAACTGTAACAAATTTCAGTAATCCGAACTACGTTTTAGAGAAAAAATCGGATAACTGAAAAAATTGGGTTCTGGATGTTTCCAGTAAAGCGGAGTCGACTGTATATTTCTTTTCAAATGTCCAGCGGTCGAATTTGGATGACTGAAAGTTTTTGGTTAAAAATTCATTGTGTTCAACTTGCAGTGTTTTATTCAACAAACTTAGGGGCTTCTTATATTCTGAACATAGTGTTTAAAAAATAAGTTAATTTCTAATTTTTCAAAAAAAAAAAAATAAAAAATAATTATATATATTTATTAAAAAAATTCAATTAGGTCCCCATCAAATTGGGTCCTAATATGTCCTACATTTATGTCACAGTTTTTTCCAATCCTTGAAAGGCATGATACAAGAAACAATGGAAATTAAGCAATTTAATTCAATTAACAGATTGGGGGACAAAAATTCTGTTCTCGGAAGTCGCTATGATCCCATCATCAGTACTCATGTGCATGAGTATTTTTGTATATGTATAACCGATACTAGTTGGACTACATGTATGTTTTAAAAAATGGAGTTTTCACCAGATCTCGACAATTTGAGTTCCTAAGAAGATTTCCCGACTACTCCTGTATGAATGTATGTGTATACGTATGTATGTATGTGTGTGTGTGTGTATGAATGGCCAAAGTAGTCGATTTTCTGTGAATTGGAACCGGTTCGGGCCGGTACATTCGGGAATATTAAAAAAACTGAAACCAAAATTTCCTTCAAAAGAGTTTTTTAGAATAACTTTTAAACGGATTTTACAAACGCTTCCACAAACAAGACTCAAGTTCTTGACAATCAAAAACCACGTCGAGCACAACCAAACGGGTCAGAACGAAAATTTCGAAAAAAGTGAATTTTTCCAAACAGTCTATAATTATATATGTATGTAATCAATTAGTGTTCTCGATTTTTTTTATTGATATCGAAGAACTACATCAATCATGCCTCGTGGAAATCGGTTTATCCATTCGAAATTAAGAGGAGTTTTAAAATTGAAATAATAAGATTTTTAGCGGTTAAAACTACTGGGAAGTTAAAGGGAAGGCCTTTAGGATCAACCGTTTTCCATTTTTTCCTTAAGTGCATCATGGACTCCAGCAAATATCTTATTTAGAAGAAATCTGATCACACACTAATTGGGAATCTCTGACTGCGCATACACATGATAAAACCATTTTGCAAACAGTAACAATAAATTGAATGCTTTTTGCCATCTTAAGTTTGTGAATTTCATGAATATATATATTTTTTGTTTTCTTTTTGCAACAAAATTCTACGCATGACAAAAAACGAAAGCGAAATTGAAAATCATTAACAAACAATTTTTATATTGTATATTTTTAGAAAAAAAAACCCAATTTTTCTTGCTTGAATTTATTATTGCAAGAAAGACTCCGTTAAATTATTCACAAATTCTATATGTGGCGTGGAAATAAAAAGTAAATAAATATGAGACAAACCAACATGTGCAACTGTTGCTGTCCATGTGTGTGCCTGGTGGCTCTGTGGCCAACTTTATTGGAAACGTGTTGAGGTGACTGAACAAGAAAATAAATTCAGCTAAAAAGAAAAGAGAAGCAGTCACTAACTGAATATATAAGTAACTGTTTAAGTCGTTTTCGAATTGGTAATTCTATACAGTGTATACATTAGGTGGGCCCTTAAAAAATTTATTTTTTAAAAATTTTTTCATTTTCGATTAAAGAAAAATTGTGCATAAATGTACACATATTAAAAAAAACATGTGACGCTTTCTGAAATCAACCGAATATTATTTTCCTTTCTTTGCACAATTACGAGCCCACCTAATGTTTATATCATGCATACATGCATCTAGGCAAATAATGTATTTGCTCAATGTGACAAAGAAAATTTCTAAAAAAGAAAGAAACAGGTAAAATAAATACAAGAAGCAAACTAAACAAATTCGCAAGTGTTTGACAATTTTTGATTGCTATTTTTAGTTTTCAATCAGTTCTTTACTTTCGATTTCAATACTCAAAATGTTTCATAGAAAAGGCAATAGGAAATTGCAAAATATGCATGTTTATAAATACAGTTGAGTTGGCGAAATTTTGTCATCCAATGTATGTTAGTTTTTTCATAAAGGATAAACTTAAGGTTTGGATTGTGTTTAGTAAAATTTTTAAAAATTTAAAATTTCTCTTATGTTATATATTTTTATTAAATTATATCGGCCTGGTAACTGCCACATGATAAGACAAGCTCAATTTATAGCAAGAGTGTGAGCCTCATTAAAAAAGCCTTGTTACCTCCAGCAAAAAATGTCCCGCTAAATTTGACTGCAAAAAAACACTATTATTATACCCTCCAAAAGAGAATTGGAGGGTATATTCACTTTGTCATTCCGTTTGTAATGCAGCGAAATATATCCATCTGAGACCCCATAGAGTATGTATATTCCTGATCAGTGATAAAATCCAAGACGATCTGAGCATGTCCGTCCGTCATTCTGTGGAAATCACGATTCAGTCCAAACGAAAAAAGCTAGACTCTTGAAATTTGGCATAAATATATTTTGAAACTTAGAGCAGGTCAAGTTCGAAGATGGGCTAAATCGGGCAAGAGGGAAAAAAGTTCCCCCAAGAAGAACTAAACCAACCCAGAAAAAACAACATAATTTTTTAAGGTTTTTTGGTTATTTTGTTAAGCAAATGATATATTTTTATGTCAAATACGGTTCAACGCCTTAAACTTGGAGCCATAAAATAAAATAAAAATATTTTTTGATCCCGCCCACTTTAGTGGGCGTTATTATAGGCAAAAATAGCATAAAAATTTAACAAATTGTTTTACTTAAGCCTACATTCCTTAAAAATAACACTTTTAAGCTTTAATGACGAAGCTGAGACGAATCCTGGTACTACTCTGCCCTACCCCCTCCTTCCCCTTCACCCCCTAAATGACCCTACCAAAAAAAATTTTTTTTTTAAATTTTGTATATAATCATCCCAAGCATTGATTTTTAGAGTTTTATGTCTACCTGTTTCTGCCCTACCCCCTCTCCCCCTTTGCTCTCTAAATGACCCTATAAAAAAAAAAGAAATTTTAATTTTGTATATAATTATCCCAATTATTTATTTTTAGAGTTTTATGACAAAGGTGAAATATTTCCCCCACAGCCCTTGCCAGAGCGACCCCGCCAAAATACAGTTTTTATACCCTCCAAAGAGAATTGGACCCCATAAAGTATATATATTATTGATCAATGATTAAGTCTAAGACGATCTAACAATGCCCATACGTTCGTCTGTGGAAAACATGTCATAGTCTATTTTTTTTAACCTGCCCCCTTTACTGGGCGTTGACGTACGATATTATATGAAAAAATAGTGTAAAGATGTTCTCTGATCTTAAAGTGGTGAAACGCCTCCCGTACGGCCCTTCCCAGAACTACTCTGTCAAAATACAGATTTAAAATTGAGCACAGAGATGCTTTAAAGGAACTCTGTCCCACCAAATTAAACATTTTAAATTTACCTACAAAATTGGAGGGTATTTAAGATTCGACCCGGTCGAATATAACGTTTTTACTTGTTTTAATTTTCAAACTGCTAAATTATAAATGGATCAGTCGATTCCCACATGGTAAACGATGATTGATGTTCTTCGGTACCTATAAAAGAATAATGAACACTAATTGATCACATAATTTCAGTCTTTCTTAAAAAATTTAGTTATTTCGAATTTTTCACTCACAATATATTTTATGAAATCCTCAATCGATTTTGACCATACTGTAGTGCTGGACGCCGTTTTTTATTATCAAGAGCTGATTAGTCTCGACCAACAAAGTAAAAGTTATTGCAAGACAAATAAAATCGTTATATACGACTGGGTCGAATCTGACATACTCTCCAAATATTTAGTAAATAAAAACTCTATTTTGTAGAGACCACTCCAGAAGGGCCCATGGGGGAGACATCCCACCTTTGCCATAAACCACTAAAAAGTAAATTTTTGCAGTTGTTAAGTGTAAAAAAAAAATTTTATTTTGGTAGGCATATTTTGAGGAAAGGTGGGGGTAGGTAGGGCAGACCAAGATCAGAGAACATCTCAGCTTCGCCATAAAAGCTTTAAAATTTAATTTTTAAGGAATGTAGGCTTAAATTACACAATTTGTTAAATATTTACAATAGCCCTATTCACAATCTTGTGCAAATTGTCGTGCATCATTGCATTTGCAAAATAATTGTACTCTCTCAATTTGCAAATGCTATAATGCAAAACCATTTGCACAGGATTGTGAATTGGGCTAATATGTTTCTATGTGATATGTCACTTCAAGGCCCATTAAAAAGGGCAGGGTAAAAAAATGGATTTTTCAGATTTTCGAGCTGCAAGTTCAATGCTTTGGGTCTTTTTTGATATAAAAATATATCATTTGTTTAACAAAATTACAAAAAAAAATTTAAAAATTTATACTGTTTTTAGAGGTTGGTTTAGTACTTCTTAGAGGAACTTTTTTCCCTTTGGCCCGATTCAGCCCCATTTACGAACTTGAACTGTGCTATCATTCGAAATGTATTTGTACAGTTGATTTATTTGGTTATTTTTCTTTTTACAAAAATTTTGTGGTGCTACATAAAACACATAATTTGATGATAATAAGTGGTGACAAACATAATACACTTGAGCACTGATGATAAAAGCGTTGCGGCTTTCGAAAACAGCTGTTCTGCTCTGCTGTGTAAGTTGAATAACTAAAAACTGATGTTGACTTTCCCTTGTGCCTTAAAATATTTATCATGTCTTTCTGAATTTAAAACAAACAAAATTTCGAACAATTAGCCTATAAATCTTAATTCAATTTCTTAATTTGATGTTCTTTTCTAGAAATTGATTTCTATTCTTATAAATGCACTTTTTTTAATAGGTGTATTCTCCCTACTGAAATAAAATTATGACGCATTAGAGATAAATTTTCAAGAGTCTGGCTCTTTTTATTTGGACAAACGGAATGTATTGGGTGTTTTTTATTGAGGTATAGAACTTTAAGTTGGCATCACTTTTTTAACTGGCGGCCATTTTGTCAGCTGTCAAGTAATTAATATTTAGTTTGGTTTGCCATTTCATCGTGAACAGGTTGACAAAAGAACAACGCTTGCAAATCGTGCAAATTTATTTCGAAAGTAATGGTTCAGTTCGCGAAGTTTACCGCAAAATTTTGTTCAGTGATGAGGCTCATTTTTGGTTGAATGGCTACGTCAACAAGCAAAATTGCCGCATTTGGAGTGAAGAGAATCCACATGAGACCCTTGAGACGCCATTACATCCACAAAAACTGACTGTTTGGTGTGCTCTATGGGCTGGTGGAGTCATTGGGTCATACTTCTTCCGAAATAATGCTGGAGAGTCAGTTACCGTTAATGGAGACCGGTATAGAGCCATGGTAACCGACTATTTTGTTCCCGAATTGGATGGCATGAATGTGGATGAGTTGTGGTTCCAACAAGACGGCGCTACATGCCACACAGCGCACGTCACAATCGATTTATTGAAGGAAACATTCGATGAACGCATAATTTCGTGGAATGGACCTGTCAATTGGCCACCAAGATCGTGTGATTTGACACCATTGGATTATTTTCTTTGGGGATATGTGAAGTCGCTCGTCTACGCCAACAAACCAGAAACGTTAGGGGACTTGGAAGCCAACATTCGTGGCGCTATTGCCAACATACGGCCCCATATACTCGAAAAAGTGGTTGAAAATTGGACCTGTAGAATTGGCTTTATTCGAGCCAGCCGCGGCGGCCACATGCCCGAAATCATATTTAAACATTAATGGCATAAAATTATCCTTCCAATAAAGCCAAATTGATGGACATTAAAACGATTTTCTTGTGTTTTATTTCAATTCGAAGTTCTATACCTCAATAAAAAACACCCTGTACATGGTTAAATCGCCTTAAATTTCATCGCTGATCAAGAATATTTATAAGGCCTCAGAGGGATATTTCACTGCGTTGCACACGGAATGACAAAATGAATAAAATTGGATAATTTTGTATACTCAAAGTACATTCTTCTTACCCTCTTTGCTAATGAAGTCAAAATGCAAGATATAGATGTGGCACATATCAGAAAGATATCTAGAGCTGAGTTCTTATTTCCTTAAAGTCTTTTCTATCATTTTGTGCTACATTTATTACTGAATATGTGTGCTAGTGTAAAATATAAATTTTTATTTCCTTACATTAACACGCGTTGGCTGAAGTGCTTGGCACTGCTCTGAAGTAGAACTATTTGAATTCTTGCTTCCAAAAACTGTTTTAACGCATCACTACAATTCATGTTTTTTATGATCTGCTAAATGAATATTTTTTAAGTGGATGTTGCTTAATCGCCGTTTTCATGGTGGCCTCCTTTATTCTACTGGCACATTTAATATCTTGGGCGCTTTAAATCTTGTGCAAATGAAAAATTGTAATTTGTGACTGAAACGAAAACTTAACTCGCCACATGGTTTCGTTTTCTACAGTTTGTGTTTAGCTGTGAGGAAATTCCCCTACAGGGAAAAGTGATGCTGTTGACTAACTTTCTATATGTTAAATGAATTTGTTTACTATATAGGAACTTTCATATAAATATAGGCTATTTCATTATGCGCTTGGTTTTGTAAAATTTAAATAAAACAAAGTGCATGAAATGTCATTGAGATTTTTTATTTGTTTTCACGACCTCATAATGTCATTATGTCATAATGTCATTATGTCATAATGTCATTATGTCATAATGTCATTATGTATGGAATATAAAATCATTTAAATATCCTTTATGGGTTATCTGGGTGGAGCGAATCCAAAATATGAAATTTTTCATTACTATGACGCATAAATCAGACTGAATTTCATGGGGTTATGGGCCATGTCCGTTTTGAGAATCGTTGTAGCTTACACGCATGCATCTGCAACTTATGTAAACCCCACAAGAAAAGGTCTGATCGCGCGATCTCAGTGGCCAGCTCCCTCAAATAGCTCGAGAGCAAAATATCCCATACGATTTTTGTCGCACGTAAAAACCGTATGCCGTTGGTGTCCAGATCATCCAATTCAGATGAAAATAAACTGGTACTCACCGACCTATAGCGCTCGTTGTTTACAAAAATATATGGACCAACGGCACCTCCAGTACAAAATCCACACCACACATTGCCTTCTTTGGATAATACATTGGACGCTCTTGGATCTTGTGTGAAATTCGGAAATTTGGTTTGTTCACATGCCCATTCATCCAAAAAATGGGCCTCATTTCTGAATATAATTTTTCGATGCAAATTAGGGTCAGATTTTAGAACTCATCCACCGAACACTCATCGTCTATAGTGGTTTACCTGTAGTTCTTGGATCAGTTAAACGTTGGACGTTTGGCTCACGCCCAAATCACGGTCGGATCGATTTTTTACAAATTTATTCAGCGCATTGCGAATAATTCTTTTGGTGGAACGAGTATGGCGTGCGTAGAGCCGGCGAAACGTATGATTTGTTGCCCATACAGAACACCTATTTTAATAGAACATTTTTATTATTTTCACGTGTTATTGAATACATATTTTTTATTTTTTTATACCCTCCAAAAAAGAATTTGGAGGGTATATTCACTTTGTCATTCCGTTAGTAACGCATCGAAATATTCATCTCAGACACCATAAAGTATATATATTCTTGATCAGTGATGAAATCTAAGACGAACTGAGCATGTCCGTCCGTCTGTGGATATCACGATTCAGTCCAAACGAATAGAGCTAGACTCTTGAAATTTGGCATAAATATATTCTAACGCTTAGAGCAGCTTAAGTTCGAAGATGGGCTAAATCGGGCAAGAGGGAAACAAGTTCCCCTAAGAAGAACTAAACCAACCCAGAAAAAACAACATAATTTTTAAAGTTTTTTGGTTATTTTGTTAAGCAAATGATATATATTTATGTCAAATACGGTCCAACGCCTTTAACTTGGAGCCATTAAATAAAATAAAAATGTTTTTTGACCCCGCCCACTTTAGTGGGCGTTATTATAGGCAAAAATAGCATAAACATTTAACAAATTGTTTTACTTAAGCCTACATTCCTTAAAAATAACTTTTTTAAGCTTTAATGACGAAGCTGAGACGAAACCTGGTACTTCTCTGCCCTACCCCTCCTTCCCCTTCGCCCTACCAAAAAAAAACCCTACCAAAAAAAAAAAATTTTTTTTAAATTTTGTATATAATCATCCCAAGCATTTATCTTTAAAGTTTTATGACTGCCTGTTGCTGCCCTAACCGCTCCTCCCCTTAGCCCTCTAAATGACCCTTTCAAAAAAGAGGAATTTTAATTTTGTATATAATTATCCCAAGCATTTATTTTTAGAGTTTTATGACAAAGGTTAAATATTTCCCCCACAGCCCTTGTCAGAGCGACCCCGCCAAAATACAGTTTTTATACCCTCCAAAGAGAATTGGACCCTATAAATTAAATATGTATATTCTTGATTAGTGACGAAGTTTAAGACGGTCTAGCAATGCCCAGACGTTCGTCTGTGGAAAGCATGATATTGTCTATTTTAAAGCCGCCCCCTTCAGTAGGCGATATTATATAAAGGAACTCTGTGCCACCAAGTTAAACATTTTAAATTCACTTACTAAATATTTGGAGGGTATTTAAGATTCGACCCGGTCGAATATAACGTTTTTACTTGTTTTTTTTATTTTGAACCAGCACTCAGGGGATGACCCTTAAATAAGGAGGGGATAGTATTGAGAGGACAAATGAAGAAAGATGAGAAGATAGAGAATTTTTAGTAGCTACTTCAACCTTTTTTACTTCGCCGGCTAATTTTTTGCTACACGACCGACGAAGGAGGGTGCTGCTATTACTCTGCTGTTTTTTAGTACATGATAGTGTCAGTCGCTGCTAATTATGTTTAGTGACTGTGCCTTCAGCATTGAAACAGGCTGGCAACACCTAACACAATAATGCACTAATGCTGATCAGAAGAACTCAACACAATACTTCATGACTCAGCGCGGGTTTGAACTCAGGACCCTCTGACAAAATTATTATAATAAAAATGGTTGTTGGCTGAAGTCTATTAAGCGGAGTGTCCTAAATTCAACTCCAGCCTCAGTCATGAACAGTGTGTCGAATTCCTCGGAACAGCATTAGTGAATTGTTGTGTTAATTGATGTCAGCCTGTTGCAGTGACGAAGGCATAGCACTGGTCACTGAACATAACTGTTACTAAAGAGCAAAAGAACAGCACACTCCTTCGTCGGCCCTTTAGCAAAAAAATTAGCCAGAAAAATAAAAGGATAAAATAGTTACAAAAATGTCTCTATCTTCATCTGTCTTCTCAACACTATCCTCTCCTTTCTAGTTCCAGCACAATGCACTGCATATGCAGGAGTCATTCCCTGAGTGGTGGTCACAGTTAAATAAAAAAATCAATGAGTGTTCGAACTCACGGGCGATGTGTTAACACCTTTTTGTTTATTTATTTTATATTAAACCCACAAAAAACAAAGAGAATGCAAAGCAACAGACAAATGTACATACATACATTGTTATGTTTGTACATAAGCTACATACGTTGCTGTCTTGCTATCTCATTTTTATATATGTACGTATAACCACGTCACTATTCTCTTTGTTATGCATAAGACAAAACCGAAGATCAACATAAAACACTTTTTTAATATTACTCCAAATTAATACTCCGAATTAAAACACTTAAATCTCCGCTCGCCGATATCGGATCGCCTTAATTTTTAGCCTAAACTCTTCGTCGAAACCCGCACTAGCGTTTTAATCCAAAAATTAATAAAATCGGCTATGAATTTCCGGAGAAAATCGCGTGGGAAAATTATATGAAAATCGCCCAATAATCACTTTCAATACCGACTGCCAAGCAACAACAACAAACAAACAAAGTCTTACACTTACACTTGCGTATGTATTGAAACTGATAGTTTACTGCCCTAGAGGCGCGCGTATAGATGTTAACACATCAAAAATTTAACTGTTGGGGGGATCCTTTATAAGTCTATAAAAATTTCGAAAAACCTGATCCGCCATAGGACCGTCTGTTGGCATGTATACAATGAAGGGAACAACTAGCCAAAAACCGTTTGTTCACTAACCAAATTTAAAGTGGTATAAAGCAAAATTATTACTATTCAAATAAACTCCCTGTGAAGAATACAATTTAATTTGCTCTTCTATTTCTCCTCTGTAGTATTCCTCGCCAGTCGCTTTCGCCTTGGCTGTTACTTCTTACTGTCATTATTCTGCCTTATTTGCTTATCACCGAAAGCAAAAAAAAGAAGAAAAAAAACTTACAATACATTTGTTTGCCTATAAAAAGAGAAGAAAAGAAATCATTAAGTTTCCGTACAACTTTAATATATTTTGCAATCGTAAAACTGAATGAGATTCTTCATTATTATTTACAATAGTTTTTGTTTTTTCTCCATTAATTTTTTTTTTTTCATTTTTATTCTTGTGCGGCGTAGTTATATTTGTGATATGATTTCTTTTCATTTGTGATGCTGTAATATTGTGAGTTATATTGCGGGTTTTTCCTGGCCATTCTACTGATAATAAAACTGATGAAAACTCATGGCAAATGACGGCGTTGAAAAACGCAAATTCATTTCCCTCGCGATAATAGAGAAAATTGAAAAGGAACTAAGATATCAAATGGAATGGTAAGAATTACAGCTTGTATACATTTAAATTGTATACATAACGAATTTCAACACTTGCCCATACAGACTTTCACACAAAGACTCGAAACAAAAATGAAAAAAGAAAAAATATTAATAATAAGATTGGAAGCAGCATTACAGCAGCCCGGTATTTCCACACTTCTTTATCATAAATATGCCCATTTTGTATAGAAACTACTTACACTCGAGAAAATTGTGTTTGTAGAACGTAGTTACGAGACTTAACGAGTAGAAAAGACAACTTTTTAGGAAAATTTTAGCAAAAAGAAAAAAAAGAAGAGATAGGAACAACTTTGGAGAGATATATTGCGGTGATAGTAAAAATATTGCCAGTAGTGCTACCGAAGAGCACGCCATAGCGACGTGGAATCAGTTTTTCGATTCAGAATCTCAGTCGTGTGGTTTATGGCTTAGAAATAAGAGATACTTGTTTTTACTAGTAAAAAAGAGGTATTAAGAAGGCAAGTGAAAGATGAGAAAAGATGGGAAACTTATTGCAGCTATTTCAACCTTTTACTTCGAAGACCGATGAAGGAGGGTGCTGTTCCTCTCCTCTTTAATAAATAAATCGCTGCGTGTTATATTCAGTGGCTAGCGCTTTGCGTTCATCACTGAAACAGGCCGACATTAACTAACACAAGCATGCATTAATACTGATCAGAAGAATTCATAGCTGAGCGCGGGGTCTAACTCGGAATTTTCGGCTTCATAGTCCCCTGTTCATCATTTCAGGCAACAAGACAGGAGGCAGTATATGACCATGAGAATATGGTTCTTATATTTACGATCTTCGTCTCGTTGTTTCATCCCCAAACGGGTTTCACAAATTCATCTGCTTCTCTACGGGTGCCCCGTCTATATATTCCTTTGCGTTATCATTGATTAGTTTGCGGAAGGTGTGATGTATACAACTCACTTCCTGCTCTCTTATATTTATTGTAATAGGTTGCTATGCTGCCTCCATACAAACCAAATTCTTGAATGTTGTTGCCTGGAGTGAAACTGCCTAAGATGTTGCTTAGGCTTTTGCAATGGTGCCCTCTACCAGTAGCAGCTCTTATCTCGCGGTTAAATATTTAACTTCTACATATAATTTACTTAAAATTAAACATTCACATTCACTTACATAGATATAAATGAATTCAAACCAAAAAAATTTTGCATAAAAAATTTCTTATAATTTGACACGAAGAAAATAATCAATTGGCAACATGGGTGATTAAAAGTGCATTATCATCGGTTTGCTACAATTCTCGTATGCATTTTCCTAATAAAAAAAATGAGTGTTCGAACTCACGGGCGATGTGTTAACACCTTTTTGTTTATTTATTTTATATTAAACCCACAAAAAACAAAGAGAATGCAAAGCAACAGACAAATGTACATACATACATTGTTATGTTTGTACATAAGCTACATACGCTATCTCATTTTTGTATATGTACGTATAACCACGTCACTATTCTCTCTGCTATGCATAAGACAAAAACCGAAGATCAACATAAAACACTTTTTTAATATTACTCCGAATTAAAACACTAAAATCTCCGCTCGCCGATATCGGATCGCCTTAACTTTTTGCCTAAACTCTTCGTCGAAACCCGCACTAGCGTTTTAAACTAAAAATTAATAAAATCGGCTATGAATTTCCGGAGAAAATCGCGTGGGAAAATTATATGAAAATCGCCCAATAATCACTTTCAATACCGACTGCCAAGCAACAACAACAAACAAACAAAGTCTTACATTTACACTTGCGTATGTATTGAAACTGATAGTTTACTGCCCTAGAGGCGCGCGTATAGATGTTAACACATCAAAAAATGTAAAATAGAAACTTTTATCACATTCAACTAAAACACCTAAAAACTAGACACCAACAAAAAAAATACACTTAAGCCCTGATGATAAAATTGTAGCGGCTTTCGAAAACTGCTATTTTGCTTTGCCATGCAGTTTAAATAATTAAAAAACTGATGTTGATTTTCCTTTACGTCTTGGAATTTATATCATGACTTTCGAAATTGAAAATTAAATTTTCGATCATTTTACCAATGAGTCTTAATTGAATTTAATAGAGCAACAAAAAAGTTACTCGAAATAAAATATCTAACGCTAAATATTTAGATTTCGGTTCGTTTAAAATATTAGGCGGTTTTTAATGTAGATTTAGATGGAAAAATTCACTTCGTGCTTGATATATTTGCTTGGATATTTTTTTACTGTTAAGCCACTTGTTGCATCAATTGTGCTTCCCAGATAGCAAGCGCTGTTGAGCGATGCGATATTTCACGGATCAGGGCAAAATTTACATCAATTGAATTTGCAACTTAAACAGTAGAATAGAACAGCGCTTTTTGCGAAAACCGCTACATTTCCATTATCAACACTCAAGTGTATATTCGGTGATCACCTTAATTCCGAGCACAGAATTCCCTATTTTCATATCCAAATCGTATAAAAAAAACCAAAAAGAAAAATAAAAAAAAGAACTTGCAAGTGTCTCACACCTCGACTGGTGCTTAATTTGAAAAGTTATTATTATTTACTAAAATATGTGATTCTGACCCCATTGTGCATCCCTTATACTACATAGACACATTTTTGAAAAAGTCCTTATGTTGGATTTCTGTATTCAAACAGCAATTGTTCTCGAGCGTAGCACTTGGCTGAAGCATCAACTTGTATATAAGCCAAATACACTTGAATATCATGCACATGAACTGTGTGCGTATAGACTGTAATCGCTAGAAGGAATATCATAGTGTCCAAACTACTTAGTCAACACTCAGCTGCACCAGGGCTGGCAATTGGGTTTTTAATATTGCATCAATTATGAAAATAAAATATATAAGAAATAAATTTTATTTTTATAATTGAAAAAATATTAAAGAGTAGAAAAATTAACTCTTCTAGGGATTGTTTAAAAAATCAATGAGTGTTCGAACTCACGGGCGATATGTTAACACCTTTTTGTTACACGGTACCTGTTCGATTTCTATGAACACAGACCCGCAAACCCGCAGGTAGAGTTAATATAAAGTATTTAATGAAAAAGAATAGTTTGTTGAATTTAATTTTACTTTGTATAATTTATTAATGTTATGTTTTCAACACAGTTAAAATTGGTCTGTGATAGCTAAAATATGAAACATAAACTTTTGATTGTATCCTATCGATATAACGTGAGAAAACAGCGTCAATTGTAGTTCCTTGGATAGTAGTTGGGGACTCTAACGAAGTATTCATGGTAAGCTTGAATTTATCGTAGAGGAATTCGATAAGAGGTAGTGCTTCTACGGTTGAAAAATTCGTATTAAAGTCACCACCCATTATTATTGGCATTAAAATAGTCCTCTTCTAGTTCGCGTAAACCATTTTCGGTGTAGGGCAAAAGTGAAAAATGAATAAATTTTATTATATTCTGGACAGACTGGTTGAGCAAGAAGCTGTGCCTGCTCTCTCTTTTTCCTCCGATATTCTGCCATATATTTTCTTTTTTCTTTTAATACCGACGCACTAACTAGATGCACTCAAAATGAAAAAAATACTTAATACTTTTTATTTATTTTATATTAAACCCACAAAAAACAAAGAGAATGCAAAGCAACAGACAAATGTACATACATACATTGTTATGTTTGTACGTAAGCTACATACGTTGCTGTCTTGCTATCTCATGTTTATATATGTACGTATAACCACGTCACTATTCTCTTTGCTATGCATAAGACAAAACAGAAGATCAACATAAAACACTTTTTTAATATTACTCCAAATTAATACTCCGAATTAAAACACTTAAATCTCCGCTCGCCGATATCAGATCGCCTTAATTTTTGGCCTAAACTCTTCGTCGAAGCCCGCACTAGCGTTTTAATCCAAAAATTAATAAAATCGGCTATGAATTTCCGGAGAAGATCGCGTGGGAAAATTATATGAAAATCGCCCAATAATCACTTTCAATACCGACTGCCAAGCAACAACAACAAACAAACAAAGTCTTACACTTACACTTGCGTATATATTGAAACTGATAGTTTACTGCCCTAGAGGCGGGCGTATAGATGTTAACACATCAAAAATCAAAGAGCATTTAAATATTCTGCTGGTTGACATACCCATTGAGCTGGAAATGGGATTTGTCGGTAAAAATTATTTTGTAAAAAACAAATCCATTTTCTTCTTTCTATTTTCCAAAACTTCTTTAATAATAAAAACTGCTTGGTTGATCCTTAATGTAACGTTCCACATTAGCAAACCGGAATGTATTTAAGATGTGAAAATAGAAATTTAGAATTAAAATTGCAAGTGTAAAAGAAGACGGCAAAATTAAAATGAAACTTAAATTTTGCATGCCCCTATTATAAATTTACCATTAACAAAAATCAATGCATCATAGCTCCCATCCCTGTTCGGCACTACTTCAATGTATTATAGTTTACCGAAGTGTCTTCACTTGTATTTTTAATGCAACCATTTCTTTTATTCCATGGTGATTACAATGTTGGTATTTATGCCGAGAAGAATTGTGTGCTATTTTGCCACATTGTAAAGCCCAGCACTATTTTTCATATCATATAAGGAGCAGAAGTTTTAAGGAATATAATCTTTTAATATGACTCTCTTTATTGTAACTATTAGAGTTTCTGTTACAACATAAAATAGATTTTCAGTTCATTTTAGTTTAAAGGAAGTTTTGCAAGAGAGAAAGTTATAGAGAAATTGCAATGCCTACTTTTACAGACAGAAATAGGGGAGGGTTTCCCACAGGATGCAATGCACGGCTTTTCTTGCTTATTTTAAGTCTGGTGGTCTGTCAGATTATTCAGTTATTTTAACCTGCAGTATGATGTTATTATTCTTTTAAGCACCTGCACTGGAACGATTAGCACTACTCTCTCACACATACATATATAAATACAAATATACACATACTTCATCCTTAATGGGTTTTTTCTGTTACCACTCCTCCAGTTCCATTTCTTTTGCTAATTTTTTTTTTTTGCCATTTGTGTTATTGTTGACCAAGGGCTTTGTCGTTTGCTTTCAATATGTCTATTTATGTACACACTCGCATATCCTAGGGTTTTCTTCAATTTCGGTAATAATTTTTTTTTCCTATGGGCGTTTTCTTATCTTAACGACCAGCATACGAGCGCAATAATGAAAAGCGGAAACTAATAAAGAACGGATATAAATGTATATTGCATCCAAGAAATTTACGGATAAATACAAAACATATCATCGCTCTTTGTTCAGTAATTTTTGCTAAATTGAAATCGATAAAACAGAAAGGATAATTTAGAAATAGAAACAAAAATTTAGGTTTATAGAGAACAATAAAAGAAAATTGAAAGCTCAGAAAATCCGGAGTTGTAAAAACGAAAGGCTGGTAAATTGTTACAACTAACAAAAGAAATTTGATTAAACTGTTTGGCACAATTGTGCTGACAACAAAATGATGTACAGAATGTTACAGCAATAAGAAATAAAATTTTATCTATTGAATTGATATAAAAATCGTGAAAGCAATTGGCTGGCTTTATAAGGAAAAATATATTTTTTGGGGCATCTTACGTTCTACACAGGATTAGTACATAAAGTACTAAAAAATACATAGAGTACTAAAACTTACAAATTGGTGACTTAAAGTGGCAAAAAGAAGATTGACATTCTAAAACTTACAAAATGGAGACTTAAGGCGGATTCAGCCATGTTTTCCGAACAAAAGTTTTGTCCGGACAAAATTTATTTTACTGAGAGTTTTCTGCTCTCATTCACTCATTTCGATAAATTTGTCCGGAAAACCAAAGTTGCCAGTCATATAAAAAATGAGTTTTGCAAAATGGTAGTACTGCAGCGATTTTTTATGTTTTTCTTTGTTTTCTTGATATTTTAGATATTTGGATATTACATATTTTAAATTATTTTTCAAGAATTTGTGATAATAATAATGGACGAGAAAAGTAAATTGCTTTACCTTATGGCCATTGAATTGCATAAAATATTGTTATTAGCAAAATACATATAAAAAAAGAAACAAATAGATAATATTAGTTCTCAAAATTTATTTTTTAGACTCACATACAATTTAGTATATCAAACACAAAATGACACCTCAACTTTGTGTGAAAAGGTTTAACATATTGGCAACTCAGTTCAATTTTGTCCGGACAAAATATAAAATTAAACCAATTCAAGCTGAGAGTTGTTCGTAAAAAATATTTTCTCTCTCTCAACAAGAGAGACGTCAAACTACATATAAAAAAAATTTGTCCGGACAAAAATTTTGTTCGGGTGAATCCGCCTTTAAAGTGGCAAAAGGATGATTGACATTTTTGCGTCTTGACTTGGGTCTGGACCCGTCCAAATTTCAACTGATACAAAAACTGAATGTAAACGATCATAGACGACGAGTAATCGCTGAATGGGCACTCGAGCAGACCCATTTCTGGATAAATTCATACATAAGCAAACAAAATTGTCGAATTTTGGAGGCAACCAATCCGCATGAGATATAAGAGCGTCCAATGCATCCCGTAAAAGTCAGTCAGTGTGCGAAAATTTACTATAAATTCAGAAAGACATGATAAACATTCCTCCGCTCTAAAGAAAGTCAATATCAAATTTTAAATATTCAACTTACACTTTAGATCAGCATGGCTGTTTTCGAAGGCCACTACACTTTCATTACATGTGTTGATATGAGTGGCGAACATATGAACGCTGTTATCTTTCACACATAATGGCATTAATTAGTCTTTCAAATTAATAAAATATTTCGATCTCTCTGATCACGCTGATCATATACAGGGTATCCGCCGGGAAGGTATACTACTTTGTTTAAATTTTTTATTAAATGAAAGAGAATGGATCTTATATTGATAAATGCTTTATTTAATGTCGGCAATGATGTATGGAATACAATCTCAGATCTGTTAGCCTCACAAATTCGAGCCCTTTTGAGCACATTTTTCATTACATTCTCACACATTTCACGCGGTATTTCATTAATTTCATCACGAATATTTTGTTTGAGTTGATCAAGCGTTTCTGGTTTGTTTGCATAAACTTTGCTTTTCAGATATCCCCACAAAAAGGAGTTCGTAGCAGTCAAATCAGGCGACCGTGGCAGCTTATCAACGTCACCATTTCTTGAAATAACTTATTGTGGAAAGTGGTCTCGCAGTAATTCCATTGTAGTGCTGGCTGTATGCGATGTGGCACCGTCTTGTTTATACCACATGTTAATCAAGTCCAAAGCATGCAGTTGTGGCGTTAAAAAGTTTTCAATTATATCAGGATATCGCTCAACATTCACAGTTACCGTTACGCCGTTTTCATTTTCAAAGAACTAGGGTCCAACGATTCCTCCTGCCGAAATTGCACACAACACTGTCACTTTTGATGAATAATTTGAGGGCTTTCCATTGCCCAGAACCGACTGTTCTGTTTATTCCCATATATATTGAAATGAAAATGTGCCTCGTCATTCATTATGATTTTTTTGATAATCGAGGTTGTCATGGGCGAACTGCAACATCCTATTGGCATGTATACGGCGGCGTAAATGCTCTTGTGCAAGAAGTTTTTGTGTCAACTGAATCTTAAATGGAAACAAATGCAAATCCAAAGTTGTTCTTTGAAGACGAAGCTCCAGAGCACGGCGTCAAATAGAGGTTGATGGATTGCTTAGAATACTTTCTTGAGCAGCGGTAATGTTTTCAGCCGATCTTGCAGTACGTTGTGGCCCATAATTGGGACTATCAGCTCCATACCCTATTTCTTCGAAATCATTCATTACACGATAAATAGTGCGTTTTGTTGGCACGTTGTTTCTACCAAAAATTTCACGTAGCTTTCTCATCGTCACAGTACTCGATGATTTTTTTTTTATCTTGGACCAGCACTCAGGGGATGACCCCTATATATGCAATGCATTGCGCTGGAACTGAAAACGAGGGGATAGTATTGAGGGGACAGACTAGGAAAGATGAGAGGATAGACAGTTTTTTTGTAGCTATTTCAACCTTTTTTAATTCGTCGGCTAATTTTTGCTACAGGACCGACGATTGATTTTGATAAAATGTTTTAACGATTAAAACACGTTGGTTTATCGAATATTTTTCCATAATAAATTTGCCAAGTGTCTACTTCGCGACTGCAAAATATGAAATGTCAAGGGTAATGTTTACCAAAATGGCGGCAAAACAAAGTGCCTTCCCTGCGGACACCCTGTACTTATGTAAAAAAAAAACATTTATTTATACTCCTCCTTGAAATGAGAGCTGTAAAATGCATTAAATTTATAGTTTTCAAAAAAAAAAATACAATTTCCAATGCACGAATAATTAATATGAAATTCCATTAAAATTTATAGGGTAATTCTGCGAAAAATTGTTTTAAATTCAGAAAGTCGTGATAAATACGCCAAAAGCAGAAGGGAAAGTCCACATGAGTTTCTTAAATTAACCAACTTACCCAGCAGAGCAGAACTGCAGTTTTCGAAGGCCGCTACACTGTCATCATCTATACACTTGTGTGTTTGTGTTTGTCATCGCTTATTGAATAGTATATTTCCAATTAAAATCAGAAAATAAAGTAGTTCTAATCATCTAATCACGAATGTGTGTATTTCTAATGGAGGTTTTCATTCCAGGAATACAATTTTAGGAAATGCGATATTTAAACGAACTTTTCTGACCTTTGATTTGCTTAAATATAATTTTCTTTCTTTTGGTTAAATTAACAATTTATTTTGAAATCATAGTGCTTCAAATGTTCTTTTGGTAAAACAAATTCTGATGAATTTCTTCATAAATTCTCCACATAATTAACTATTCTTGTACATGTCAGAACAACAACAGCAACAACACCACAACGTTTCGTATCTACCTGTAAGTGCTTTTATAAAAATATTGACTACAAGAATATGCACTCGTGTTTTTTTCTTTCTTTTTTTAATTGTCTTTCTAACAAACAGTTCATAAAACATATAGAAGTTAAGCAAACGTTTTGGTGACATTTAACAGCCCATTAAAAAAGGGCCAACACTAAAAACTTATTATGCTCAAGTTTTTACACAACAACAAACACGCTTAAAAGAATAACATGAGGGAAACCACATTTAAAGTTCTAAACACGTTTTCTTTTTATCACTGCTGTTGTTGTTGTAGTTGTTGTGTGACGCGCTTTTATAAATTCGATGTTAGAAATTTAGTTAAAAGTTCTTTGAACAGAATTGAGAGCCAGGTTTTCTTACAGCACACTCTTACCTGTAAAACAAATTTTGCATACGAGGGTTGTTTGATAGCTGCGTGACTAGTTATTTTTTAATTTAATCCCCATGAATATCAACAGACTTAGTGCAGCGGTTTTCCAATTTTTTTTATTCTTCTTAAATAACAGGTTTTCCAAGGCCTTTAAAATAGTCGTTTGTTTCGGTTATGGTCTCTTCATGCGATATAAATCCCTCAAATAGCCCTCGTATTTCTACTAAGTGCTCACTGAGTTGTCCGCTACTTTCATACCGTTTTATCAATTAATTATTATGATAAGAAAATTCAACTCTGTACATTAGAAACATCTGTTTTGTGTTATATTTGGAAAGTGGGAACAGATATTCCCACGAAAACACTAGGACTGGTTTACTTTTAGGCGAGCACTACATTTTAGGCTTCTACATCTATTGGAAACAACAATTCAAATTGATAACTGAATAAACTTTCTTTGAAAAAACTAAAGTCTTTTCATTTTTTCACTTAATTATTCTACATAAGCAGGCTTTTTTATCACTATCAGTCTGTGTTTAGACCAGTGATTCCCAACTGTTTTTGACTTGCGGTATTAAGTGCTCTTTCGTTAGCATTATTCTGTTTTTGGAAACTAAGCTGATGATCGTCAACAATTTGCTCGTGAAGCGTGTTGTTTTTGGAGTGTCACTACACCAGAGCAACGCGTACAAATTGTTGAAATTATAAAACAAAATAATTTTTCTATCCGTCAAATTCATCGTGCACTTCTTTCATTTTATGGCGTACATAATCGTCCTTCACAGGAAAATAGATCGTTTTCGGACCACGTTTATTGTTACTGATAATGTGGTGCATCCCGTGAGACGCCGAACAGTGTGCACTGAAGATGCTGTAGCCACTGTACAAGAAAGCATTCAAGATGATCCTAATCAATCAATTCATGGCCGTTCTCAGCAACTGGGGTTGTGTCCTTCCACGTTATGGCTTCTGATCAGCATTAGTGCGTGGTTGTGTTAGTTGTTGCCAGCCGGTTTTCAATGATGAAGTCATAGTACTGATCACTGGACAATTACTGGCAACGACTGACCCAATCATGTATTAAAAGCAGAGTAACAGCACCCAACTTCGGCGGCCCTGTAGCAAAAATTAGCCGGCGAAGTAGAAGGTTGAAATAGCTACAAAAACAAAAAACTGTCTATCTTCTCATCTTTCCTAATCTGTCCCCTCAATACTATCCCCTCGTTTTCAGTTCCAGCGCAATGCATTGCATATATAGGGGACATCCCCTGAGTGCTGGTCCTACTCCTAAAAAAAAAAAATATATTTTTAGTTGTTGAAAATTGGTGTTCCAGATTGGGCTTCCTATGCGCCAGCCGTGGCGGCGTCATGCCAGAAATTATATTTAAACAATAATTTCATAAAATGTTCTTTAAAATTAGCCCCGTTTCATTGAAATTAAAATCATATTTCCTTGTTATACCCTCCAAAAAAGAATTTGAGAGTATATGCACTTTGTCGTTCCGTTTGCAACACATAGAAATATCCATCTGAGACCCCATAAAATATATATATTCTTGATCAGTGATGAAATCTAAGACGATCTGAACATGTCCGTACGTCCGTCTGTGGAAATCACGATTCAGTCCAAACGAAAAGAGCCAGAGTCTTGAAATTTGGTATAAATGTACCATAAAAGATAGCACAGGTTGAAGTACGTAAAAGGACAGAATCGGACCAGAGGGAAAAAACTTCCCCTAAGAAGAACTAAACCAACCTCTAAAAAACAACAAAATTTTTAAAGATTTTTTTGCAATTTTGGTAAGCAAATGATATATTTTTATGTCCGGGAATTCCCAATGCGTTAAACTTGGAGCCATAAAATCAAAAAAATTTATTTTGGGCTCCGCCTACTTTAGTAGGCGTTATTATATACAAAAAATAGTTTAAAAATTTAACAAATTATTTTACTTAAGCCTACATCCCTTAAAAATAACATTTTTAAGCTTTAATGACGAAGCTGAGAGGTAACCGGGTACTCCTCTGCCCTACCCGCTCCTCCCCCTTTGCCCTCTAAATGCTCCTATAAAAAAAAAACTTTTAAATAAATTTTACATTTAATTATCCCAAACATTTATTTTAAGATTTTTATAGTAAAGGTGAGATGCCTCCCCCACGGCCCTTTCCAGAAAGACCCCGACAAAATACAGTTTTAATACCCTCCAAAAAAAAAATAGGACCCCATAAAGTATATACATTCTTGATCAGTGATGAAGTCTAAGACGATCTTGCAATGCCCATACGTTCGCCTGTTGAAAACATGACATAGTCTATTTTTGGACCCCGCCCCCTTTAGTGGGCATTGACGTACGATATTATATGCAAAAATAGTGAATATATTGAAAAATTTTTATTCCTTAAGCCTATAAAAAGCTGAAATGTTCTCTCATTTTATAGAGATGAAACGTCTCCCCCACGCCCCTATCCGGAATGACTCTGTTATAATAGAGATTTAAAATTGGGTACAGATATGTCTTAAAGGAGCTTTGTCTCAGCAAGTTAAACGTTTTAAATTTACTTTCTAAATATTTGGAGGGTATTTAAGATTCGACCCGGTCGAATATAACCTTTTTTTTTTTTTTTTTTTTAGGAGTAGGACCAGCACTCAGGGGATGACCCCTATATATGCAATGCATTGCGCCGGAACTCAAAACGAGGGGATAGTATTGAGGGGACAGATTAGGAAAGATGAGAAGATAGACAGTTTTTTGTTTTTGTAGCTATTCCAACCTTTTACTTCGCCGGCTAATTTTTGCTACAGGACCGACGAAGGTGGGTGCTGTTACTCTGCTTTCTGCTTTTAGTACATGATAGTGTCAGTCGCTGCCAATTATGTTCAGTGACCAGTGACTGTGCCTTCATCATTGAAATAGGCTGGCAACAACTAACACAACCACGCACTAATGCTGTTTAGAAGAATTCAACACAATATTTCATGACTCACCGCGGGCTCGAACTCACGACCCTCCGCTTCATAGTCTCGTGTTCTACTACTTCAGCCAACAGCACCCACACTTCTTTTATTATGATTTAAATTTGTGCCACTCTATAAAAGACACCCTTTTTATAATATCAATACGGCCTGAAAAATCTAGAAAAAATGTATTTTATTTATTTCAATAAATATTTAATAAGAACTTATTTTCATCACTAAAAATGCATTATTCTTTTGTCCCAAATTCTACAAAAAGTCCATAATGATTTTTGCGTGAAATGCTAATTTTTGTTAAAGAAAAATTTCTAAATATATATAAATAAATTTAGCTAATGTATTATTGTTAATTAAACACTGAGCAAAAAATAAAAACTTAAAAGTGTTTTGATGTGTCGTGAAGAAAAAAAAGTGTGTCAATTGCGAACTGCTTATTCTCATATTGACTTTCGTGTTAAAGTACGAACGCATATTAAACATCCGTAAATTAGTTAAAAAGTTTGTCAATAAACGTTATGGTTAACTTTGTATTGTTTTTTTTTTTTTGTTTGTTAACAAAAAAATTCTTATCTTGTCTGTGCGTCCGTATTTATCTCTTTTCTATTCACTTATTTCTTTTTGGTCTCTTTCAAATGCTTATTTATTCTTTTCCATTCGACTTTCTGTTTGTCATTCAGTCGCTCCCATATGGGTGTAATGAATACATGATGTGTTTTAAAAAAAAAAAACATCTTTTCATTATTATTTCACTTTTTTCGTGTTTGGCTTTTTCTTGAATTTTTGTTTTCTGGGCCGCCATTTGTGGGTCAGTGATGTGTGAAAATACTAAACAAAATACAATCATAATTCGCATTCTTTATATGTATTTCAATATTTGTTTGCTTATAATTTTTTTATATATTTATTTTTTTTTATTATTTCTACACATATTTTTTTACAAGATTTTTAATATTACGGACTGGTAAAGCGTCTGACTTAGTGTGTATGCTTTTGTTATAATTATTTCTGTTTTTGAAACCGTCGCTTGTTAAACTCTTTACGGTTTCACCCTGCACTGCACGAAATAACTTGCTTTCATTTTTTAATGTATTTCTAACAATTGGGTGAATGTCATTTATTTTATGTGCGTTTTTATATTTCTTTTTATTCAATTACAAGTTTCTAGATTCTTTATGAATCAAATTGAAATAGAAAACTCACTTTTAATTACTGCTACGAGACTTTTTAGCCAATCAAATGTGTGCTAGATATTTTTCTAGACAACAGCACCATGGCATACAATAAAAGAGAAAAGTTTTCAACTGTTTAGTTCTGATGTTAATGAGATGCTGATGTTTGCTTATCAATATATTACAGTGGTGCCCGTTACTTTGTTAAGAAAGTTCATAGCACCGCAGACAATAGGATGTTTTTGTGTGACTTGTTGACAAATTTATTTATATATTCGTTTTCATTCAGTGCACAACATTTTCTTATCTTAATAAATAATAATAATAATAATAATAATAATAATAATAAAAATAATTTGTTTCAAAAAGTACGTTTAAAAAAATCTATTTGTTTTTGTTGTTGTTTAGAGTGCACTTTTCATAACTTTCAAAACGGGATCTCAGAGATCCTACTTGAATGTTTTTGGGTTACAGGCAGCCACGTATACCAACCAAGCCCTTTTCATAAAGTACAATTTACATGTTCCAGAAGCTAACTCACCACATGCTTTCGTAGCGGAAAAGTACATTTTGAAGAATTATATTTTCCAAAATAGTTTTAAAAAAAATTACATTTTTCAAAAAGAACCATCATCACAGAAAGAAGACAAAATTTAAAAAAAATAAAAACAAATAATAAAATAAAAATATTTAGCAATGCCAGCATCTATTTTTTTCCACAAGATAAAAAAAACCTTCATATATTGAAAAAAAGTACTTTTTTCGAAAAGTATCACCATAGATACTTTTCGAAAAGTACCTTTGGTAAAAAGTACTTTCTTCGAAAATTACCTTTAGTCAAAAGTACTTTCTTCGAAAAGTACATCTCGTCAAAAGTACTTTCTTCAAAAAGTACCTTTGGTCACAAGTACTTTCTTCAAAAAGTACCTTTGGTTGTAGAAGCGTTTTTCAACAGAAATTTCTTCGAAAAGCATCTTTGGTCAAAAGTACTTTCTTCAAAAAGTACCTTTGGTCAACAGAAATTTTTGGAAAAGTAATTATCATTCCCAGAATCTATTTTTTCCACAAGATATGGTATAAAAAGAATTTCATATATTGGAAAAAGTACTTTTTTCGAAAAGTACCTTTGGAGAAATGAATTTTTTTCGAAAAGTACCTTTGGTAAAAAGTACTTTCTTCAAAAAGTACCTTTGGTCACAAGTACTTTCTTAAAAAAGTACCTTTGGTCACAAGAACTTTCTTCAAAAAGCATCTTTGGTTGTAGAATCGTTTTTCAAAAGAAATTTCTTTGAAAAGCATCTTTGGTCAAAAGTACTTTCTTCAAAAAGTACCTTTGGTCAAAAGTACCTTTAGTCAACAGATATTTTTGGAAAAGTATTTATCATTCCCAGAATCTATTTTTTTCCACAAGATATGGTATAAAAAGAATTTCATATATTGACAAAAGTACTTTTTTCGAAAAGTGCCTTTGGTGAAATGAACTTTTTTTCGAAAAGTACCTTAGGTCAAAAGTACTTTCTTCGAAAAGTACCTTTAGTCAAAAGTACTTTCTTCGAAAAGTACCTTCAGTCAAAAGTACTTTCTTCAAAAAGTACCTTCGGTCAAAAGTGCTTTTTGAAAAGGTACCAAATTAATGTTCAACGTTCTCTTTTAATGACCCTACTCTAAAAAACAGTATATTAATTAATATTATTTATTTTAAAAGTAAAATGTTTTAAGTATATGAATTTTATCGAATTTGAAATTTTTGGCATCGTTTTTCGGCTTTCTGTTACTTTTTCTGTCCCACACAGATTTTACTATCTCAGCTTCTACGGCAGTAATTATTACGGCCAAAACTATTTTCACTTGCATCTACACAATTATTTTATCTTTACCAAAAAAAAAAAGTACCAACGACACTTATGATGTTTCCCCTTATTATTGTGAATTTTCCAAAAGCTCCAAAAAGTGTTCCAGACTATTCTTGGCAGAATAGAAATCGTAAAAACCTTTCGGTGTAATATTTTAAAAGTTGTATGGAGCAGAAAAAACTACCAATTCAGTTTTTACTCTTTTTTAACATTAAAAAGTCGATATATCAAAAAAGTACCATATTCGTGTCGATTTTCTTTTTGCAGCATTCGCATGCTTTTGGAATTTTGAGTCTGTCTGCCCCATTTTCCTAGATATAACGATAACAATTTTACCCTTTATGTCCGTTTTAAACCCTCCGTATTTCCAAAACTCCCATATATCGTAATATATACATATATCGTAATAGGGACTCTAATAATAATTAGAAACTTCAGCACCTAATATATTCAAAACAGTCATTGAGGGATTTGAGCTACTTCTCAGTCTCTTTGAAAAACTAAAAATATAAGTCGGTGTTATTTCAAACATTTATTTAATTGAAGAACAGGTTTAGCAAACATCAAATGCTAATTAACTCAATAATTAACTTTGTTTTTATTTTCTTACTTTATCATTCTACTATATAGAATCCATGTAGAGATAAAGAAAACAATAGCATAAAGAAGACAATAAAATCTAATAGTTGTTTTCTAAAAAAAACCTTAACTTAGAGAGTTGACAACTTTCGTTTGATTTCCAGTGCAAACCTGGTTTATAGACAATCTTTCACAAGCCGATACTGAAACCTTCCGTGTCACCTACAATATACGCCATATTCTAAGAAATATTGCTAGAAAAAACAAACTTTCTCTCTCCCTTTTTTCAATTATATAATAAAATCAATTGAATGCTATATTAACTGCTTTATTATAAAAAAAAATTATATATTTTCCATACATAAAAAAAAAACAGTCAATCCATTAACATCTATGCTCCGTTCAATTAAATGTGGAAAGCACTTAAGATAACTTGGCAATTTCACATCCATAAGAACGGTTTCATAATGCAGCTGTTTTATTCTTGAAAGTAAAATTGCAAAGTTTCCATTTTCTTCAATCAACTGCGTCGTAGTCTTTCGATTCTCCCTTAAATGCGAGTACTTAAGAACTAAGATTTTTATGGTTTCTAATCTCATTTATTGTTGGCAATTTCTTTAATTAAAAAAATTTCTTATTAGTAGTTTTATTAACATGATAAGTTCTATATACTCGTACATACATTTTTCTGTTTTCATTTTTCTATTCTTATTTCTTAACCTTTTCCATAAGAAACTTAATGTTGCAGTGGTGATTGAGCAATTACATTAACTCATTTATGGGCGAGTACATGCATGTTGTTAGTGTTTGTCTGTCTGTATGTTTGTATTAGTACTCGATTTTAACTGAATCAAGGCAATAGAAAATAAAGTTATTACGCAACTTATTAGCACTCAACTTACTCTTCATAAGCGGCAAAGAGGTTTTGAAGTAGAAACCCACATGAACTTTTCACATAAAATTTCTTGACGCAGAAAAAAAAACATGAAGTTTGGAACATAATCACACCCGCTAAGTCATATGTTTACAATTTTATAGATATTTAAAAAATTTCATCTAAAAATTAATAATAATATTTTTTTTTGCATTTTAAAGGCCCCATGTAATTATATATTAGGATTATAACTCGTCTGAATAAACCCTTGCTATAAACTCCAAAAAAGGGTATATTAACTTTGTCATTCCCTTTGTAACGCACCGAAATATCTATCTGAGACCCCATAAAGTATATATATTCTTGGTCAGTGATGAAATCTAAGACGATCTGAGCACGTCCGTCCGTCTGTGGAAATCACGATTCAGCCCAAACGAAAAGAGCCATAAATTTTATATAAATATATCCTGAAGGATAGCACAGGTCAAGCTCGGAAATGGTCTAAATCAGGCAAGAGGGAAAACAGTTCCCCAAAGAAAAACTAAAACAACCTATAAAAAATAACATAATTTTTAAAGTTTTTTTTTTGTAATTTTGTTATGCAAATGATATATTTTTATATGAAAGAAGGCCCAACGCATTAAACTTGGAGGCATAAAATAAAAACAAAGTAATTTTTGAACCCCGCCTCCTTTAGTGGGCGTTATTATATGTAAAATAGTGTAAATATTTAAGAAATTGTATTATTTAAGCCCACATCCCTTAAAAATAATATTTTTTAAGCTTTAATGGCGAAGCTGAGACGTAAACTGGTACTTCTCTGCCCTACCCCCTCCTCCCATTTGCCCCTGAATGACCCTATAAAAAAAATATTCATTTAATTATTCCGAACATTTATTTTTGAAGTTTTATGGCAAAGGTGGAATGTCAACCAAGGTCCTTGCCAGAGAGACCTCGACAAAATACATTTGTAATACCCTCCAAAAAGAATTGGGCTCCTTAAAGTATATATATACATATATATATATATATATATATATATATATATATATATATATAGTATATATATATATATATATATATATATATATATATATATATATATATATATATATAAATATATATATTGTATATATATATATATATATATATATATATATATAAAGGGTGTTTTTAAAAGAGCTTGCTGATTTGAAATTTAAATAAAAGACATGCCAAATTATGAAATGGCCAAAAAAAATTTTTTTTTTTGTATGATCTCTATTAAGCCTAGTACTCTGTTTGAATTTGTGGAATATGTTGCGCAACATGACTTATTTCAGTTTCAGTTTCAGTTTTTTTCCTTTTTAATTGAAATTATGTTTTCCATTTTCAATGAGAAATTTTTTTTTTTCGTTCGAAATAAATAACATTCATGTTATTTCACATGTTTTTCATAATTAAAACAGAGTACTAGTCTAGCAACATTTTTCCACAAATATTTCGATTGAATATTTTTTGTATGGGTTCTGTCAGAATTTCACATGAAATTTGAAACAGAATACTAGGCTTTATGAGCTAATAAGGCCTAGGTTATTTTAATGACAATAAAACAAGTTTTATTTCATTTTTCCCGACGTTTCGTCAATTATTTGTTGACTTTATCAAGGGTTGGGAAATCTATTTTATTATTAAAAAACATTAATTAATGATTTTACATATACATATATGTCTAAACATTTTTCTCAATTTGATTACTTACAAACTTTGCTAATTTTTTCAATAATTTAACATTTTTTTCAAACATTGAAAATTAAAACTTTTATTATGACAATATTACAGCTTAAGTTTACATCACCGTTTATTTCAATGCTACTTTGTAGCTCGTGCTGATGTTGTCTGTATCTTCTTTTAAATTCATCGTCTTCTCTATCCTTTGTTGTATTCTTAAGCTTTCTATTGTATATCTTTTCTTTCCAATATTCTCTCTGTCCAAGATCTTGACTCTTTCAAAATCAGCTGTGTGTCCAGTATATGTTGTGATAGTGCTGTTGATTGTTTATTTTTCTCTATATCTTTCTTTTTTTCTTTTTTTAAAGAAAAAATTTTTTATTTGGTAGATAATTTCTTGTCATTTAACATTTAAATATAATTTCGGGCATATGGCCACCACGACTATTTTGCACAAAGGTCATTCTGGAGGTCCAATTTTCGACCACCTTTTCAAGCATTTGGGGGCGTATTTCAGCAATGACACGTTGAATACTGGTTTCCAAAGCGTCAATCGTTGCTGGTTTATCCACGTAAACCAATGATTTCACGTATCCCCACAAAAAATAATCGAGTGGCGTCAAATCACACGAACGCGGAGGCCAATTCACCGGTCCATTTCTCGAAATAATGTTGTCGTTGAAATGTTCTTTCAATAAGTCCATTGTTTCGCCCGCACCATCCTGTTGAAACCACATTTCGTTTACTTGAAGTTTTGGCACCAAAAATTCATTGATCATAATTCTGTATCGATTTCCATTCACGGTAACGCGTCGTCCTTCCTCATTTTTAAAGAAATAAGGACCGATGATTCCACCAGCCCATAGACCGCACCAAACAGTACATTTATCGGGATGTATTGGTAATTCTTGAACGGCGTGTGGATTATCTTGGCTCCAAATACGGCAATTTTGCTTGTTGACACATCCATTCAACCAAAAATGCGCCTCATCACAGAAGAGAATTTTGCGGTAAAAAAACGGATAAACATTTTTAATTGAACTCTGTTTTAGAAAAAAAAAATTCCACGATTTGGAAGCGTTGTTCTGGAGTTAACCTGTTCATGATGATTTGCCAAACAATACTGTGGAGAGACGTCACTTTAAACTGTCAAAACAGCTGTCAGACAACAGAGTGATTCGTATAAAAAAACACGTCATAAAAAAACACCCTTTATATATTGTTGTTCACTGATGAAGTCTGAGACGATCTAGCAATGCCTATACGTTCGTCTGTGGAAAACATGATATAGTCAATTTTTGAATGCCGCCCCCTTTAGTGGGCGTTGACGTACGATATTATGTGCAAATATTGAAAAATTTTTTTTCCTTAAGCCTATAAGAAGCTGAGATGTTCTCTGATCTTGCAGATGTGAAACGTCTCTCCCACGGCCGTTTCCGGAATGAATCTGTCAAAATAGAGATGTGAAATTGGATACAAAGATGTCCTAAAGGAGCTCTGTCCCGCCAAGTTGGACATTTTAAATTTTCTTACTAAATTTTTGGAGGGTATTTAAGATTCGACCTGGTCGAATATAACGTTTTTACTTTCTTTTTTTTTCTTTGGACTTCAATTAATGCAAAACCTCTACTCTGGTCATAACCTACTTAAAGCCGGGATACTCTTCCTAAAAATATCCTCTGCCTGGTTGCTTGATATACCAACGATTTACTTTTTTCCGCTTCGACCAGCCTTCAGGATGTAATCTCTGTTGTAATGATATGACAGTTGAAGAAAGATGAGAAGATAAATAATCTTTTATTATTTATTTAATTCTTCACTTCGCTGGCGAACTTTTGCTACACTATCGACAAATGGAAAGTGCTATATTGCGATTTTAGGTACATACTGCGTCAGCCGTTATAGGTAGAGTGCAGCGACCAGTGCTATGGCTTCTTAATTTAAACAAGTCAACAACAAGTATCATGCTCTAAAGCAGATCAGAAAAATGCCATACCATAAACATGACTGAGTGCGACGTCGAACTCGAGATCTTAGGATTCGTAGCCTAAATGTTAACTACTTCAGCCTGAGCAGTGGCACGATTATTGCATTTTAGAATCCATTGGTTTAGAGTAGAAATTCATTTACTGAAGCGGACTTTCAATCGATTTTATTTCAGGTCCAGATATTCAAAATACCGATGAATAGCCCATTTTAGACATGAAAGAAAATATTATTACTGGTGCTGGAAGCTAAACTAACTAACTGCTATTCAGTGGTATGTGAAGTTAATGGTCCCCCCAAGACCTTGTGTCTTTTGACGAGGATTTCTCGCTTGAACTCTATATGACTTTTCCATCTAAACGATTGATTACATATCTCAGGCTATTGCTGTTAAAAAAAATGTTCTTGCAAAGTGGCATGCTTTTCTTTTGATTATAAAAGTGGAATTGACAATGGCCTTTGCTTTACATTCGCTTTGGAGGCAGGACTTTACTAATTGATTATTATTTTTCTATAGGAAGTTAATTGAAAACTCACAGAATACTGCCCACTTCTTTTATCGCTATTCACGATATTTACCAAGAATTGCAGGGCTTTTTTACACGCACATTTATATAAAAAAAAATAATTCTGTTTTTAATTTTTTTGTTAAATATCTGCTGGAGTAAAATGACCCCCTCGTCGTCAATATGGCAGAGTAACTGACTAATACCAATTTAAAGTCAAGTTAACCCAGAGAAAGGGAAATTGTATACAATTTTATAATGCAGAGAGAAAAATGTTAAAAAAAAAGGATTTTGTTTTAGGTTGGCCTGCTAGGCTTCTGTGATATATGGGCGAGTGTGTGTGTGTGTTTAATTAAGGAATTAGTATTGGTAATGCAATTTTTTTCGATATCCTTGATTTTATAAAATTTTACTCCTGTTTCATGGTTGTTGATATCACTACCACCACAAATGGAAACTTTGTTTTATTAAAGTGAGTGTGTGAGTGTGCGCGTGTGTGTTTATGTACATTTGGTTGATTGTTTGTATGACTGTCATTAGTAATTATGTTTATGCACGTGACTGCTTTAGACAGTTAGAGATAAACTTTATTTACGGGTGGTTGAATACTCATTCAACTCGCTTGCAAGTAGATGTTTAAGTTTCTTTTTTTTTTTTCCAAATATGAAGGGGGAGTGTGTGCTTGTGTGTTTGGCTGTTTATTTATGTTCCGGTTGCGGGTGATGATGGATGCATGCAGTTTGTTAGAAACGAAAAAAAAAATACCTAGAAACAGAAATATAATATAATAAAAACAAAAGCTAAACTTTTACGAATTACTTGTTTTCCTTTAGTAATTCAAGGGTAATTTTATGATTACATAACAACCAAATTGTTCAGAAAAAATAAAAAATAAAAACAACTGAAACAAAAAACTTTTATAAAAAGATTATTTCAAGTGTTTGAAGAGTCTGAAGAGTTTATTATATGACTTTAATGATGATTGTTTTCTTGCCAACGGAATCCATCAAGGGTGAAACTTTGTTCGATGCTTGCGGCTGTTGGGCAAATGTTATTATTGAGTTATAATTAATAATGTTGTGTATAACAAAGTTATTATAGTTAATTCTCTACAGATATTTAAGGGCTTTGATTTGTCTTATTGCAAATAATAACTTCCTGATACAATTAGCAGTACAATTGTTTCATTCGGGAAATGGAAAATAATAGTGTATTTTATTCTTTACTTAGAAACACAAACTCAGGCAATTAAGTATGTAATTGTTTATTTAAATACATTTAATTTAAAGTTAATTTTCGCTTTGTAAAATCTTTATTTAAAAACAATTAAAACCTTTATATTCGACCGTGTCGAATCTGAAATACCCTCTAAATGTTTACAAAAAAGAACTCTAATTTTATTCTTATTAAAATTTACATTTTTATGGCTTTTGCTTTAAGAAAACAAGAAAAAAAAATGTATTTTAATACGGTCGTTCCCAATGTGTTGGTAGAAGCAAGACTGAGACATCTTTCCATCAGCATAAAAACTAACGTATTAATAAGTTATATCAACATGCTAGAAGGGGACTGAGATAAGTTAAAAATGTTTAACCTGCTCGGTTACATTTCCTTTAAGACATTTCTGCGCCCAATTTTAAAACTCTATATGGGGTCACTCCAAGAACATCTCACCTAAAGCGTAAAGACTTGAAAACTAAATTTGTAAAAACATTTTTTTGATGTGTTAACATCTATACGCGCGCCTCTAGGGTAGTAAACTATCAGTTTCAATACATACGCAAGTGTTAGGTGTAAGATGTAAGAGTAAATCATCGTTTGTTTGTTCGTTGCTTGCCAGTCGGTATTGAAAGTGATTATTGGGCGATTTTCATATAATTTTCCCACGCGATTTTCTCCGGAAATTCAAAGCCGATTTTATTAATTTTTGGATTAAAACGCTAGTGCGGGTTTCGACGAAGAGTTTAGGCCAAAAATTAAGGCGATCCGATATCGGCGAGCGGAGATTTAAGTGTTTTAACTCGGAGTATTAATTTGGAGTAATATTAAAAAAGTGTTTTATGTTGATCTTCGGTTTTGTCTTATGCATAGCAAAGAGAATAGTGACGTGGTTATACGTACATATATAAAAATGAGATAGCAAGACAGCAACGTATGTAGCTTATGTACAAACATAACAATGTATGTATGTACATTTGTCTGTTGCTTTGCATTCTCTTTGTTTTTTGTGGGTTTAATATAAAATAAATAAAAAATACTTTATATTAACTCTACCTCCGGGTTTGTGGGTCTGTCTTCATAGAAATCGAACAGGTACCATGTAACAAAAAGGTGTTAACACATCGCCCGTGAGTTCGAACACTCATTGATTTTTTTTTTTTTATTATTTATTTACGGGTCAAAAGGAGGTGGGTAGAGGAGTAGGGCAGGGACAAATCAGAGAACATCTTACTTTCATCGTAAAAGCTTATGAATTAAATTTTTAAGGAATGTATGCTTAAGCAATACAATTTTTTAAATATTTATACTATTTTATCATATAGTATGTAACTTCAACGCCCACTAAAGGGTGCGGGGTCCAAAAATATACTATATCCTATTTTCCACGGACAAAAGTATGGGCATCGCTAGATCGTCTTAGACTTCATCACTGATCAAGAATATATATACTTTATGGAGTCCAATTCTTTTTGGAGGGTAATAAAATTGTATTTTGGCGAGGTCGCTCTGGCAAGGGCTGTTGGGGAGACATTTCACCTTTGCCATAAAACTCCAAAAATAAATGTCCCAAACATTAATTAAGTGTAAAATGCATTTAACTTAATTTATTTTTTTTGATAGGGTCATTTAAGGGGCAAATGGGGAGAAGGGGTAGGGCAGAGGAGTATTAGGTTACGTCTCAGCTTCGTCATTAAAGCTTAAAAACCTTATTTTTAAATAATGTAGGCTTAAGTAAAACAATTTGTTAAATTTTAAAAACAATTTTTGCATATAATAACTCCTACTAAAGGGGGCGGGGTCAAAAATTATTTTGTTTTTATTTTATGGCTCCAAGTTTAACTCGTTGGACCTTCTTTGACATAAAAATATATAATTTGCTTAACAAAATTCCGAAAAAAAATAACTTTAAAATTTATGTTGTTTTTTTAGAGGTTGGTTTAGCTCTTCTTAGAGGAACTTTTTTCCCCCTGACCCGATTCAGCCCATTTACGAATTCGACCTTTGCTATATGTATATACCAAATTTCAAGAGACTGGCTCGTTTCGTTTGGAGTGAATCGTGATTTCCACAGACGGAAAATCCACAAAATGGACAAAAATAAAAAATGATTATTAAAAATTAACAATCAGCTTTAAACTATAATTGTTGCTCATAAAATTTAGAAAAATTTTCAAATTATTTTGGATACTAAATCCAACTTACAATCTCACCTCAATTATTTCCCCTAGATATATATATATATATATATATATATATATATATATATATATATATATATATATATATATATATATATATTTTTTTTTTTTTTAATATTCTTTCAGCTTTGTCGGCCATCCTACAACTTGTTAAGACAAAAAAAAAAATCACATCATACTTTCTCTACCAAACAAACAAAACGCACGCAGTAGATTCAAATGCCATAGTCTCATACACTTTTTAACTCAAAAAAATAAGTATAACAAACTCTAAATTCCACTAAAGAGAAAAGTCGTTTGCCATTTATTAGAAATTCTAAAACAAAGCAGAAGTAAAAAAAAAAATATAATATAACAAAAAATTCCTTACAAACTCGTTGGTTGCTGCCTTTTGCCTGCATGTCGCCAACTCCTCTGCACTGAACAGCAGAATGAATGCCTTTCACTTTAACGCAATTTAACTAAAAGTTACTATCTCATTGCCTCATAATATCAACGACATAAAACCAACACTTTTTCACATCCTGGTTTATGGAAAATAAAAACAAAATAAGTATTAAAAAACTTAACGAATGTCTTGAAATGAGTACAATCTGTTAAAGACTTAAGATACATGAAATCCATAACAGCAACAACAATAAATTCATTTTAGTCAATATTAAATAGTATAACGAGACCATCGCTATCAAAGTCGGCTGCCTGTAGTCGTTAGGCATCAACATCAAAATTATCGCCAGCCTGCCTCATCATCAACTGTATTATCTACAACATAAAACTATCATTGTCGCCAACAGTTCGATGCAGCGACACATGTGACACTCATTTGCTTGTTAGCTCGCTCGATGTCTGGCTTGTTGGCTGATTGGCTGGCTGACTGGCTGCCTGGTTGTGTGTCTTTGCGCGGGTAAAGCCAAAAGAAATTTGAAAATAGACTTGTAAAAAATATTAAAAAAATATATATACATTCATTCTTTTCTATACAGACATAAAATCGCAGCAGAACTTTAAAGGAATGAACTTGTGTAGTAATGGATGCACATTCTCATTATTACTTTTTTTTTGTAGTAGTAGGACGGGCACCCTACTATACATTTATAAATCAAGAATGCCATATATATAAATAAATGGAAATAGAGCAATATAATTAGCAGGCAAACATAATGACATTTAAGTCGTATTAAGTCGGATTAGCGATTTTGAAAATATTTACAAAATGGCTGATCCGTTATTTATTAATTCAGTAATGAATTTTTAGGAACAGTTCAGGTGAAAAAAATAAAATAAAATTGTTAAAAGAAGAGAATAGATTACAGAAATATATGAAATTTAGGAAAACCGCTATATTCGGCTAAGCCGAATTTTATATACCCTTCACCGATATAGGCATGAGTATTAATTCATTCCTATCCTACATATTCTGATTTTCAATATCAATTTATTTCTTTCTAATATATAAAAAAAAGTAATATAAAAAATAATTATTTTTACTTTAATATTCCAAAAATAAACTTAAATTTTCCAGCTCTGAAGATGTCTTTTTGGCTTTTCTGATTTCTAATACCCATGACTTTTTTTCAAAAACATTTAAATATGTTTAATATGTTTTAGTTGGTTACTTTTATACAAGAAAGCAAGTTGCAATTGTCCAACCCTGGAGTCATATTTTTAATTTTGTATGATTTTTAAATTCAATTTAATTATTTCTGCTTCATAAAATAGGGTTCATTGAAAAAAACAGTTTTTAGCAGTTACTTTTATACTAAGTTTAAATTTTCCAGCTCTGGAATCGTATTTCGGGTTTTTTGGATTTTCAGTAGCAATATTTTTACGACTTTTTCCACTATATTGATCCAAAATTTAAGTCCAGCTTTTCTGACGACTTTGAAAAATTGATTTCACGTCCACACAGCGGGCAACGCTTATTCCACTACCTTCTTTCTAAGGTCCCAAATAATAGAGGGTGTCCAAAATTGAGGTCTAATATTAATTTCAATATAAACAAGTAAAAACGTTATATTCGACCGGGTCGAATCTTAAATACCCTCCAAATATTTAGTAAGTAAATTTAAAATGTTTAACTTGGTGGGGCAGAGTTCCTTTCAGACATCTCTGTATCCAATTTCAAATCTTTATTTTGCCGGAGTCATTTCGGGAAGGGGCGTGGGGGAAACGTTTCATCTCAGCAAGATCAGAGAACATATCAGCTTCTTATAGGCTTAAGGAATTCAAATTGTTCAATATTTACACTATTTGTGCATATAATATCGTAAGTCCACGCCCACTAAAGGGGGTGGGGTCCACAAATAGACTTTATTATATTTTCCACAGACGAACGTATGGGCATTGCCAGATCGTCTTAGACTTTATTACTGATCAAGAATATATATATACTTAATGGGGTCTATTCTATTTCGGAGGACATTGAAACCGTATTTTGTCGGAGTCTCTCTGGCAAGGGCCGTGGAGAAGACATTTCTCCTTTGCCATAAAACTTCAAAAATATATGTTCGGAATAATTAACTGCAACATTTATTTCAATTTTAATATTTTTTTATTGGGTCTTTTAGTTTGCAAAGGGGGAGGAGGGGGCAGGGCAGAGGAGTACCAGCTTACGACCCAACTTCGCCATTAAATATTAAAAATTTTATCTTTAAGGGATGTAGGTTAAATATTATAATTTGTTAAATTTTTACACTGTTTTTGCATATAATAACTCCCACTAAAGTGGGCGGGGTCAAAAATATTTTTATTTTATTTTATGGCTCCAAGTTTAAGGCGTTGGACCGTATTTGACATAAAAATATATCATTTGCTTAACAAAATACCAAAAAAACTTTAAAAATTATGTTGTTTTTTCTGGGTTGGTTTAGTTCTTCTTAGGGGAACTTTTTTCCCTCTTTCCCGATTTAGCCCATCTTCGAACTTAGCCTGCTCTAAGCTTCATAATATATTTATACCAAATTTCAAGAGTCTAGCTTTTTTCGTTTGGACTGAAACGTGATTTCCACAGACGGACGGACGGACATGCTCAGTTCGTCTTAGATTTCATCACTGATCAAGAATATATACATATATGCTTTATGGGGTCTGAGATGAATATTTCGATACGTTACGAACGGAATGACAAAGTGATTATACCCTCCAAATTCTTTTTTGGAGGGTATAAAAAACTTTGAAAATTGTATTGTTTTTCGTTCGTTTAGCTCTACTTAGGGGAACTATTTTCCCTGCTCATTGACGAACTTGACCTGTGTGTACTATTCTTAAAACTGTATTGTTACTAAATTTCAAGGGTATGGCTCTTTTCATTTGGACTGAATAGTGGTTTCTACGGACATGCCTAGACCGTCTTAGATTTCATCACTAAACTAGAATATATATATATATATATATATATATATATATATATATATATACTTTATGTGATCTGAGAGGGATATTTTGCTGCGTTACTCATGAAATGAGAAAGTGAATGTGCCCTCCAATTCTCTTTTGGAGGTTATAAAAAAATTATTAACTACTTAAATAAATATATATTCTAATAAATATAAATAAATATTTCGTTAAGTTTTTTTTTAATTTTCTCAACGGGCTTAAGTTCGAATCTGCAAGACTTCAAACCATTTTTTATTAAGCCCGTTGAGAAAATTAACAATTTACATAAGAAAGTTCGACTAATAAAAATGCATACATAATTTAAAACATTGCGAGGGCACGCGCACTTGTGCATTGTAAATTGACAACTAAATTCAATTACTTGAACATAAATAACAAAGAAGCTTTAGTTATCAGCAGCCGATGGCTCTGGAAAAAGCGAAAGAGATACATGGAATATTCGGAATATTAATCGTCAGGGTTGGGGAATTTCGTACTAACCAAAAAAAGGTAATAACTTAAAAAATTAATGTGGGAACTTCTCATATTCAGTTTTCGTTAAAAACATTGATTAAATAGTTGATATTCCTACTAACTAGCACCACTTGCAAAAGTGGAAAAATTGAACAAAGAACGCTGATGAGATGGCGTAGCGGCCTCGAAATCAGTACTGATCCGTTCTGCTGGTTTGATGATTATTGAAAAATATTCTTAATATTCCAATCTTAATATAAATTAATAAAATAGAATTTGAACAAATTCATTCATTAATAAAATAATAAAAAATGGTTTGCAGTCTTGCAGATTCGAACTTAAGCCCGTTGAGAAAATTAACAATTTACATAAGAAAGTTCGACTAATAAAAATTCATAAATATTACTATTAAATTCAGTCCTTTCCAGCTCTGCTGAAAACTATGAAAACTAAATACCAAAGCAAAATGTTTAAATAATCTGAAAAAAATTAAATTTCTGCATTCGTTCCCTGCAAATGTTGCGCTCGCTCTGTAAACATAATTATGATAAAAATATGTTAATGGCCTAGTGGATGATAATTGTAATGATCATTATTTAGCGTAATAATTTTTGCCTTTTTCACTTTTAAGTAAATTGACACACTAATTAGAAGATGTTGCTATTGTTCTAAATGGTTTTTCTATAGTGAATGGTTTTCTTAACAAAAAAAAAAAACAAAACAACAATAAAAATAAAAATAAAATAATATACATTACAAAGACAATGAACCGAGTTATTTTGCGCAAGTCGGTCATAAATAAATTAAAACTTTCCGAGATAAGAAACGAAGCCCAACTTTAAATGTTTGCATTTAATGGCATATGTGAAATCACTGGCCCCCGGTTGTGTTTAAATGAAAACTTTTAGCTTAAAACAATAATTGTATTTAACTTCCTTTGTTTCTTGGTTTTTTTTTTCTTTTTTTTTGTTTTTATTACAAATTGTGGGAGTCTTTTTGTGTGTCTGTTATATAGATTTTTTATTATCATTTTTATTATGGGGTCTTTTTGTATGGTTGACTTTAAGTATTAATTCATATGCATATGAAGCAATTTGTTTTTTAAGATATTACACTCACACACACATGCAGACATACATACATACATATTTACATACACACATACATTAATGCATGCACATGTGGTATGCAACAGAGTGGTAGCACCGATTGGGGAACATCACTTAAGTTGAGCATGTTTCAGAAAATTATTTTACACTAGATATTTTTTTGTTAGCAAATTAAACGGATATTGCCTATTAGTTAGATATGAGTTTCAAAGTAGACAATTAGTAAACGAGATGGCAGTCAGAAATTTTAAAGTTGTTGTTTAAAATGTATGTGTGAACGAGGCACTAAAATAATAAAATATCAACTTGTGAACGTGACAAGTCTAATTAAAATAATCATTGACATAATTTTCTTTGACCGATTTCAAAAAAGAAAAGCAAAAAACTTTTAATATGATGATTTCTATTGTTAATTTCGTTTTAATCAGACTGTTGCTGTTGTTAACAGTCTCCCCCCATTGTTGGAATGTAAAGAAAAAATATTTCCTACACTTCTGCTCTGTTTTCCATTAAGTGGTCATTGTTGGCTTAACAATAGAAACAATCATGATATTGCTGTCGACTATAATGATGACACTTGGGCTAATAAAACTTTTGATTTTTATCATTCACATCAATTTCATTGTTCTACTGTGCGTCGTTATACACATATTTCTATCGAGTAGATTTAATTGTCGCTGGCTGTTGCAGGAACTGCAGCATGTGTGTGTGTGTGTGTGGCATTTCTTTTATTCTATGAGCACTTATAATATCTGGGTCATTTACTATTCATTTGTTGTAACGAAATGCACATGCTGATAGACAAACTATACACACATACTGTTAAATGCACTCTTCAGTGCAGTGTTTGAATATCCCAGCGATCACATGGGTATAGGTTTGAAACAAAATTGATTAATTTCTTGTATTTTGTAAAAACGAAAAATCAAACAATAACTGCCTATTTCTCATTCTATTTCTTTAGTACAATTATATTTAAAACAAAATGTACGAGGGTGGGTCAATAAGTTCGAATAAAGCACAGGTTTTTATACAAAAAATCATTTTGTTGTTCAACATGATCTCCTTTGAGTTCTATACATTTAAACCAACGTTTCTTAAATTTTTTTTTATCCGCTCCATAGAAAATGGTTTGTCCGGTTCATCGAAATAGGCATGTGTTCTCGAGACGGTTTCGTCGTACGAGGCAAAGTCATTTCTTCAAATTTGGCTACCAGAAATAGTCACTCAGAGTTAAATCCAGCGACTAGGGCGGATGAGGGAGCCATGGATTTTGCTATGGAAACTGAACATGTGTGCAATGGTTAATGGCAGCCCGAAAATCTTTCTCATAGCCAAGTGATCATTCGAAAGTGAAATCACTACGCCATATGAAATGTCTGTGGTCACTCTCACTTTCAATCACCAGTCGGCTAAAACTGTATAGTGAATTTTTACAATTTTTTCGAATGTAGAGACCTCAAGTCCAGAATGTTCGGCACCTTCCTCGCTTGTACGGTCACATCGAAATTCAGTAACTCACTTCTTTACCATGATAATGAATGATCCAGAGTTGCCATAATATTTATCGAGTTTAGTCTTGGTTTGAGTGAAGGTTTTTTCAGCAAAAAATAAGTCTTAATGATCATACAAAATTCTCTTTGCACACATGAACTGTTTTTTCTGTTATCATCTGCTGTCAAACACAAACAAATGACAGTAATCGACGGACAGTTGAATGTTGACAGCTGCATTGTTGCCATTTCAATTCAAAGGCGAAACATTAAACAAAATTCCGGACTTATTGGCCCGTCCTTCGAAAATTTTCTTAATCGTCACTTCAACTTGTTAATTTTTTAATATAAAATTTATTAAAAATTAACAGAAACACACTACAGCTAAATTCTAAACATTTTCATGCAGGAAAATTATTTTCATGGAAAAAACCGGGTGCCAAAATTTCGTCCATATCGCCACCTAATAAGTGGTGACAAACACAATACACATGAGCACTGATGATGAAAGGGTTGCGTCTTTCGAAAACAGCTGTTCTGCTCTGCTGTGTAAGTTGAATAACAAAAACTGATGTTGACTTGCCTTTGTGCTTTGGAATATTTATCATGTCTTTCTGAGATTTAAATTAAAATTTCGAACAATTAGCCTATAGAATCTTAATTCAATTTAATATACTTTATTTTTATTTTACGGCTTCAAGTTTAACGCCTTGAACCTTCTTTGATATAAAAATATATCATTTAGATATAATCACTGATTAAGAATATATATAATTTAAGGGTTCTCTTATTTCTCATTTTATTAGAATAGGAAGATATTTTCTCGAGAAAACTGAAATGAGGAGAGAGAAATTCCGTACGGATATTTATAATTGGACTGATAATATATCTAAATAATGAAAAAAATTTAGCTTCTTAAATAAAATTTTGGTGAAATAATTTCATTTTGCATATTTTGGCACTTTTGACTTTTTGATCATGGGGTAATTGCTTTTGCTGCAGCCGCATTGAATATTCTTTTCCTTGTAACATTCCTGTACTGAATTTCTCTCTTTTTTTCCAATACCATTTTATTTACTTTGAGAAATATAGTTCGTTCAGAGTTAGCAACAACACACTGCAGTTGGTTTTTTTCTTTCTTGTTTTATTTAAACTTTACTTTCTCTTTCATGCGGTTTTTGTGTGTTTTGGTCTCATCTTTAATTGAGTTTAATCTCTAAACTATTTCTGTTATAGAAAGAAAGAAAAAAGCAAAGTTTTATATGTATATCAATTTGTGGGAAAATATTTGAATCGTATTACAATAGTGTTTTATTTGTAAGCGAAATAGTTAAAGAAGCAGCCGCAATACGTTGTAGAGATGGCTAATGGTTAACCCTCAAATATGAGGTTTTCTTTTAATCATGATATGTAGATTGTTTTTAATTTAATGGGAAAAAAGTTTTATCCTTTATTTAAATATATTCTTATGAAAATGCTGGAACTTTCTTCTTTGACATGGTTAAATACTTGCCTATACTTTTGTGTTCATAAATGAAATATGGAAATTAATTAACTCTCATAATTCGAAAATGATGCAGCTTCTAAGTGAGTTATTTGTGAATTCTTTGGGTTCAAGTAGGGAGAAGGGGGCTGTTATAAATAGAGAAAACTATTTGAAGTACTCGAGTACTCTATCAAATTTGTTAGAACTTTATTCATCTACTTTTATTTCCTATATATTTATATTCATAAATATTTATTAAGAGAAATTATGACTCTGATGCAAAAGCGTCCTGTATTACTATGAAATCTCTGCCCTGCTGGCTTTCATGATATCCTCCAAAATAAATTATCCTTAATATATTCTGGTCTAGTATTTGCTTTAAGCCAAGTTAGCCTTCTTCAAATACTTCGTTATCACAATATATTCTACTTTTTTATACCCCCCCAAAAAAGAATTGGAGCATATATTCACTTTGTCCTTCCGTTTGTTACGCTGCGAAACCATCTGAGACCCCATAAGGTATATATATTCTTGATCAGTGATGAAATCTACGAAGAACTGAGCATGTCCGTCCATCCGTCTGTGGAAATCTCAATTCAGTCCAAGCGAAAAAAAACCAGACTCTTGAAATTTGGTGTAAATATATCTTGAAGGATAGCACAGGCTAAGTTCGCAAATGGACTGAATCGGGCCAGAGAGAAAAAAGTTCCCCTAAGAAGATCTAAACCAACCTCTAAAAAATATCAACATAATTTTTTTTGTAATTTTGTTAAGCAAATGATATATTTTTATGTCAAAACAACTCCAACGGGTTAAACTTGGAGCCATAAAATCAAAAACAAAATTTTTTGGACCTGGGCCCTTTAGTGGGCGTTATTATATGCAAATATAGTGTAAAAATTTAGCAAATTGGTTTACTTAAGCCTACATTCCTAAAAAATAATATCTTTAAGCTTTTATGACGAAGCTGAAACGTAAGATGGTACTTCTATGCCCTACTCCCCTCCTCCCCCTTTGCCCCCTAATGACCCTATAAAAAAAAATATTTTTAATTTTGTAATTAATTATCCCAAATATTTATTTTTAGAGTTTTATGGCTAAGGTGAAATGTCTCCCCCACTGCCCTTGCCAGAGAGACCCCCACAAAATGCACATTCAATACCCTCCAAAAAGAATTGGACCCCATAAAATATATATATTCTTGATCAGTGATGAAGTCTAAGACGATCTGGCAATGCCCATACGTTCGTCTGTGGAAAATATGATAAAGTCTATTTGTTGACCCCGCTCCATTTAGTGGGCGTGGACTTACGATATTATATGCAAAAATAGTGTAAATATTGAACAATTTGGATTCCTTAAGCCTATAAGAAGCTGATATGTTCTCTGATTTTGCTGAGATCAAACGTCTCCCCCACGCCCCTTCCCTGAATGACTCCGGCAAAATAAAGATTTAAAATTGGGTACAGAAACGTCTTAAAGAAACTCTGTGCCACCAAGTTAAACATTTTAAATTTACTTACTAAATATTTGGAGGGTATTTAAGATTCGACCCGATCGAATATAACGTTTTTACTTGTTTCTCTTAGCACTTGCCATAAAATATGCACACATTTAATTAAATCATTTACACTTTTACGTTGTTTTAACAAACCTTGAATATGTTTAAAAACATAAATTGTTCACTCCGCATAGAAAAACTTCAAAGCGGGCTAAAGTGAAGAGAAATAAAATCAAAGCAAAAAAATATATATACAAGAACTTTAAAGAAGCCAACAATTAGCATGCAAACAAAGACTATAAAATACACTTGATATGGAAACCACTTTGAATTTTATATCGTTCGTACATGCCTACAATTAGTCATGATTATAATAACAACAAAAATACGGGTATTCAGCAAGAAGGTTTATGTCTATGCTAACATCAAATGTAGTTCAAGGCCAACATTCGCACTTTTTATGTTAGAAAAAAATTAAATTAAATTCAAAACAAACAACACTGAAACTAAAACTCATTAATAATTTTTTAATTAATGCTTTTAAAGTACTAGAAACCAGTAATTAATTCTCTTGTGTAGAATAAACGAGAAACTGCATTTGACTTCTGACGAACTTGCCAATTATGCACGCCGCTTTTAAAGTTGAAAACAAGACTTTGGCTTTTGGATCGAAAGTCTTTGTGCATTTATAAGCATACGAAAAAGACTACAAGTATTTTTTTTAGTTTTAAGAAACCATTAATGGAAAAATTAATACGATACGAGTAGAGTCAAAGTAATTTGTATTAAAACATACCAATTGGACTTTGAATGCAAAGAGTTTTTTATTTTAGTTTTTATTTCATTTGCATGCTGCAGTATTCAACATGTTAATTGTTATTAATCTATTGCAATTATTAATCAATATTTGTATTAAATGTGTTTTCTATTCTTTTCTATTTTCAGGTAAGAATCTATTTTCATCTATGTATGTAATCAAAAGTAAGTCAGTTGCAGTTTTTTTAATAAATACTAAAAGAAGACGATTTTAAGTATTTTATTTGAAAAATAATTAAAACCCTGTTTTCAATCTGAGTTCAAAACAAATTAGCTTGCCCCACCTGTTTTTTACATGTGGTATATAAAATTGCCCAGAGCACAATACATGACTTTAAAAATCTGCCACTGTAAAAGTCAGGCGCATGACCATATTATTATTTTTTGATACCGTGTTCTAAAATTTGAGCTCAATTATCCAAATAAAATATCATATAATTATTGTTCAGTAAATATGAAATTCGTATAATATTGAGTAAAATGATAAATGCAGCACTGCTGAAAAGTGTGTTAAGTAAACAAACCACAACTTAGTGAACACACTTAGTCGAGACATAGCACCTAAATTGTGTTAAAAGTAAAAAAACAATCAACAAAATATATCGACCCATGTCGAATCTTAAATACCCTCCAAATATTTTGTAAGTAAATTTAAAAAGTTTAATTTGGTGGGACAGAGTTCCTTTAAGACATCTCTATACCCAATTTTAGATCTCTATTTTGACAGAGTCGTTCTGGGAAGGGCCGTGCGGTTGACGTTTCATTTTTGTCATAAAACTCTAAAAATATCTAATAGCTTCGCTATTAAAGATTAAAAATTTTATTTTTAAGGAATGTAGGCTTAAGTAAAGCAATTTGTTAAATTTTTCCACCATATTTGCATATAATAACGCCTACTAAAGGGGAGGGTCCAAAAATAAATTTTTTTGCTATTTTTTACGCGTTGGACATTCTTTGCCATAAAATATATCATTCGCTTAACAAAATTACAAAAAAAAAAAATTAAAAAATTGTGTTGTTTTTTTGAGGTTGGCTGAGTTCTTCTTAGGGGATCCCAGATTTAAACTTGAGGTCCTTATGAATATAAACAATTTTTTTTTTTTGAATTGACTAAATTTGAACAGGAATGTATGTCATAAATTTGAATATTGACTCAATTGAAAATGCATATTATTCAAAAGTTTTTTATTCATAATGCTAGAGTTAATGTCGACGCCGTTGACGGCGTTTCAACGCCGAAAAAGTTGAAATAGATTCAACTTTTACGGCGTTGCAACGCATTGAGATTAACTGCTCTCATACAATTTCATACGATTCAACTTTTTTTTTGACATTTGACGCCGTCGACGACGTCGACATTAACTCTAGCATAATATTTTTTTTTGTTTAAAAAAAATGTTTTTACTAATTGATATATTTTTAAGTCAGATTTGATTCAATAATTCTATTATTTCATTTATTTTATGATTTTATTTCGTTTAATTTTCGCAGGATCCTTAAAGGCACTAACATTGACAATCCATCAAATATACAACCAGAAGAAAACGTCGTCAGTTACGCAACAAAACAGATAATAAAACCCCTATTGTATATTGAAGTACTTGCAATCATCACTCTGAAACAATTAGTTTGTGTAACGAATATAATAATTAAACATTTTTGCTTAATATTTTCGGTAGCTGAATGCTAACCCGTGTGTTTCTTAAATTGCAAAATCTTTCAAGATGATAGAAAATATTCAACCTAAATGCCTACAATTTTATTCAGAGTTCTTGGCTTTTTTCTTTTTCTGCTTCTAAAAATTTTCTAATTAATCACAAAATCCTTTTATAATTCCCCAAACAGATCAATGATAAAAATTCAACTCAAATGATAAATAAAAGTCAAAACTTAAAATTTGCAATATTTATAAAAAATTACCCCTTTAACACAATTTAGTATTCGACTCATTTCCGTTACAATTTTACCGCATGAATTTCCTTTACAAAATACTTGCACTCACTTTCATTGCAATGAAACTTCAAACGAATGTTCACAAATGCTATTTTCGTTTCTAATTTTTTTTTTGTTTTTTTATATTCCATACAATTAACTGTAACTGTGGGAGTATTGACCTACAAGCTGTTTCCATATGTAAAAAAAAAAATGGTCACCTGCCAGGGTAAAGTTTGTTTTGCAACCCATAAAGTTACACATTTTAGAGCTCACAAAATATAAACACAAAAGAAACAAAAAAATGCAGAATTGTTTGTAGTACAAAAGGACTAATGATAGCTTTGCTGTAGTTACAGTTTTTCTATTCATCTTTATGTTCGTTCAATTACAGGAACTTTTGAAGCTTGAAGCCATTAGTGTTATTATGTTTGTTGTTTTATTATTATTATTGTTATTATTGGCAGATATATAATTTCATTGTTGGTTAATTGCACTTCACTTTTATGACGGAGTTAAAGTTTTGCAAATAAACTTTCAATGAAAAGAAATAAAGATCTAAGCAAACTACATACATTTATAATGGCAGTTTATGCAAAATATTAAAATACAGTGACTAACAAAATTTTGTTTATTAATTTCTTTTTATGCTGTAACTTAACTGAGGACAAGTAGGTTACTATTAATGGCTGAAGGGCATAAGAATTTTATAAAAAAAAGGTGGTATACATTTTAAAACAATTTGTAATCAACCATCGAAATTTTTCCCTTTTCCCTAAAATTGCAATCATGAAAAAATTCCCCGTCAATGATTTCATGTTAAACTTAAATTCCCCTCATTGCCAATGACTTTTTCCCGCAAATTTTTTCACTTTTCCCTTTAATTTATTCACTAAGTTTTTGCTGGGGAATAGGGGCAAGATCCATTAGAGGCAAGATCCGTTAGAGGCAAGATCCGTTAAAGGCAAGATCCGTTAATAAGACACAAACAGATATCAATTGCCTGTGCCTCTGTAAGACTTGTTGCTCCAATTCCAAAATTCAAGAATATTTTTAATTGGTTTTGTTCGATTTCCAAAATGTATCCAAATTATTTTACTACTAACCCCCGTATTCATAAAATTTAAAACGAGTTTGAAATGTGTTTTAGTAAAAGTTTTTCAGACAAAATTTTTTTTTTAAATAGTTTTCAAATACATATTAATTTTTTATGAATATGGGGTTAAATCTTTAGAAATACTTTTTTAAAAATTTTCTAAATTATTACATAAATGTAAATTTTCATCACAAATTTCTTTAATTTTTCATGTTGTTTTCGGTTTTTTTTCTTTTTTACATTCACTGAGAACTGATAGCGGGAATAATTTCTCACTGGAGATTCACGATACCATTTTTCCCTTCGAGTAGAATACAAATTTCACGTAAATAAAAATTTCCCCTGTTATTCAGGTTTATCATATCTAACAGGAAATTATTAAATTAAAATCATATTTCTTTTCTTTGCCAACAGAGAGAGATTGTGGAAGCCAAAGACATCTCACATGCCTCAGTGGTTTAAATTTTGGGGTATACAATGGGCGCACACATTTGCTGTTTTGCAGGATAATAATCCATGAATTCGACTACGAATTGCTCTATCATCTGTCGTTTTTTTATACCCTCCAAAAAAGAATTTGGAGGGTATATTCACTTTGTCATTCCGTTTGCAACGCATCGAAATATCCATCTCAGACCCCATAAAGTATATATATTCTTGATCAATGATGAAATCTAAGACGATCTGAGCATGTCCGTCCGTCCGTCTCTCCGTCCCTCCGTCCGCCTGTGAAAAATCACGATTCAGTCCAAACGAAAAGAGCTAGACCCTTAAAATTTGGTATAAATATATTTTGAAGCTTAGAGCAGGTTAAATTCGAAGATGGGCTATATCGGGCAAGAGGGAAAAAAGTTCCCCAAAAGAAGAACTAAGCCAACCCAGAAAAAACAATATAATTTTTAAAGTTTTTTGGTTATTTTGTTAAGCAAATGATATATTTTTATGTCAAATACGGTCCAACGCCTTAAACTTGGAGCCATAAAATAAAATAAAAATATTTTTTGACCCCGCCCACTTTAGTGGGCGTTATTATAGGCAAAAATAGCATAAAAATTGAACAAATTGTTTTACTTAAGCCTACATTCCTTAAAAATAACATTTTTAAGCTTTAATGACGAAGCTGAGACGAAACCTGGTACTACTCTGCCCTACCCCCTCCTTCCCCTTCGCTCCCTAAATGACCCTACCAAAAAAAAATTGTTTTTAAATTTTGTATATAATCATCCCAAGCATTTATCTTTAGAGTTTTATGACTGCCGATTTCTGCCCTACCCCCTCCTCTTCCTTTGCCCGCTAAATGACCCTATTAAAAATATATAAAAATTTTTTTTAATTTTGTGTATAATCATCCCAAGCATTTATTTTTAGAGTTTTATGACAAAGGTGAAATGTTTCCCCCACAGCCCTTGCCAGAGCGACCCCGCCAAAATACAGTCTTTATACCCTCCAAAGAGAATTGGGCCCCATAAAGTAAATATATTCTTCATCAGTGATGAAGTCTAAGACGGTCTAGCAATGCCCATACGTTCGTCTGCGGAAAACATGATATAGTCTATTTTTGGACCCCGCCCCCTTTAGTGGGCGTTGACGTACGATATTATATAAAGGACCTCTGGCCCACCAAGTTAAACATTTTAAATTCACTTACTAAATATTTGGAGGGTATTTAAGATTCGACCCGGTCGAATATTACGTTTTTACTTGTTTTTTGCTAGATTTAGTACCGAGTGACTATTTTAGGCGCAAAAAGTACTGACTGATCCGTTCTGTTAATTTGATAATTATAAAAATATATAAAATATTCCACTCTTAATAAAAATAATTTGAATTTAATAAAAATTCTTATAAAAATAATTTGCAGATTGTAGATATGAACTTGAGTCTGACTGAAAAATGTTTATCTTAATCATAAAATTATTAAGAGCGGAAAGCATTTCTGTTAATCAATGTTTGTTTTATAATTTAGGTTGTAATTATTTTGTATTCTGTAAGTGAGAATGAAAAATATTTTCGTGGAGTGAAAATTTGTCGGCCAGTGTAATTTTCAACTTATACCGATTTCTTTTCTGAAAAATATGTAACATTTTGTCACTTTTTATTCTAAAAAACAACAATTGGGAGCAATTTTAAAATAAAACACATCTTCATAAAAGATGGTAGATCAATTTCCAATAAATTCACTATTTTCAAATGCCATAATGTTACCAGTTTCCATTGAAAAGTGCAAAAAAATTAGCATTCTTTTTTAGAAACGAAATGAGCATAATAGTTTCAAAAACACCTGCATGAAATGCTATTGAAACTGCGCTGTATAATATGAATTTATCAATTCCTTGGCAACTGTGGTTTAAGTGTTCCTTAATTTTGATAATTTAAACATTCGCATTGAAATAATTTTTTTTCCACGCATATGTTTGGAGGTGTAAACAATTATTAGAATATTTTTGATCCCCACTGTATATATTCCCATATATGAATCCATCTAGTGAGCATAATTTTACGATTACAACCGTGACTTGGTTATGCGAGCAGCCAGTCAGACTTGTTCAAATCCATATTCGAAAATTGTTCACTGAAGTAACATCATTATTTTCAAAAAAAATTATAAAAAATATATAAAAATGTGTAGACCGAAAGAAGGTAACTAAACTGTCCAGCGGTATAGAGAGTTAAGTTCGCTTTAATGCAGTGCATAAGTGTGAACCGACAAAAAATGCACAATTATTTGTTAGACCATGACCATTCAACCATACCAAAGCTACCAACTACACAGGCAGCCTGTCAAATATGAACGCAAAATCATACGTACAAGTACTTCTAAACACAAATGCACACGCACACACCACACACACACACACACACATATTTAAATACAAGAAATGTGAACAGATGTACAAAAGCCTGTATGTGTTTGTGTGTGTTTCAAATAGTTAAAAATGCTTTTTAAGTGTCTTGTATATGAATGAGTACGAGTGGCTTAATGTTTCTTTTACACAAACTTTTATAGAAATTAACAGAAAAACATTTATCTTTTGTATGATTTCTTAAAGCTAATGTTTTTGGTTTATTTTTTTTTTTATTTCTGTTTTGTTTTTATGTTGCCTGACATGAAAACGTTTGAAATCATTCATGTGTAAACTTTAAGATAAATTGTTAAACTAGAAATCAATGACAAAATCGACAGACAGTTTCTTGTTGGCTCAAATAAATAATAGACTGACAAAAAAAAAGCCACAACAACAACAGCAACAATGTTTTTAAGAAACTCATATTAAAATGGAAAATAAATAAATTAATTTATGGATTTTGTGTTCAAGTTGTGTTTTTTTAAATGCACACACACACTCGTACACAACATTATAAATGAGTGCACACAGCAGAGCATAAACGAGCATAAATATTGTATCCGATTTCCTATCACTTCCTGTTATCAGCTTGAAGTTAATTTTTTTATTTTGTTTATTTTTGTTTGTTTTTGTGGATCTCCGTCTTAATGCTAAAAGACATATTTGTTTTATAATGTTGTGTTAATTGATGCATGCTCGTTAAAATATATGCAAGTGGCTCCACGAAATTTGTAATGCGTTCAATGAACTGTTTGCAGGTTTCAAGGGATTTTTTTTATCTTTTATTTAGTTTTGTAGGCAAATTTAGTGCATTTTCAAAAACAAATAATACCAAAAGTATTTCCAAACATTTCCTGCCTAATTAAAAAACATATTTTATATTTATTCTCAGAAATCTGAGAAATAAAAGGTTGATGAACATAAAAAAATTTTAAGAATTTTCGTTTTGTAATTTTAGAAATAAATTAGATTGCAATATATGTACATATATGGACATTAAATAACTACACCGTCCTTAAACTTTGAGCTTTTAATTTGGATTCGCTGAAATCTATGTTGTCACTGAGAGTTTTTTTTTTGTTTGATATAATTTTTTTGCTATCGCTTATAACAAGAAAGAGATATCCTTTTGTTTAAGCATTTCCCAGTTGCCTGATTAAATCTGTGGCAATGAATGATAATGGCTTAATTTGACATAAGTGTTTTTTCATTTTATTACATATTCTTATTCTCTTCTTCAAGATCTATCACTCAGCTAAATTTCACGTATAAAATGTCATTATTAATAAAACTATACGCATTTATATTTTAACTTAAGTTAACTCAAACACAATTTATTTTAGACAAACCCCTCAATACCTCTAAACACGAAATTTCGACTTAAGCCATTATTATTTATTGACACAGAAATAAAACATAACAAAAGCAAGTAAAAACGTTAAATTCGACCGGGTGGAATCTTAAATACCCTCCAAATATTTAGTAAGTAAATTTTAAATGTTTAACTTGATGAGACAGACTTCCTTTAAGACATCTCTGTAACCAATCTTAAATCCGTCTTTTGACAGAGTCATTCCGGGAAGGGCCGTGGGAGAGACGTTTCACCTCTGCAAGATCAGAGAATATCTCAGCTTCTTAAAGGCATAAAGAATACAAATTATTCAATATTTACACTATTTTTGCATATAATATCGTACGTCAACGCCCACCAAACAAACGTATGGGCATTCCAATATCGTCTTAGACTTCATCACTGATCAAAAGTATATATACTTTATGGGGTCCAATTATTTTTGGAGGATATTAAAAGTATATTTTGTCGGAGTCTCTCTGGCAAGGGCCGTGGGGTAGACATTTTACCTTTGCCATAAAAGACTAAAACTAAATGTTTGGGATAATTAAATGTAAAAATTAATTTAATTTTTATTTAATTTTTTATAGGGTCATTTAGGGAACAAACGGTGAGGAGGGCGTAGGGTAGAGGAGTGCCAGGTTACGTCGCAGCTTCGTCATTAAAGTTTAAAGATGTTATTCTTAAGGAATGTAGGCTTAAGTAAAATAATTTGTTAAATTTTTTCACTATTTTTGCATATAATAGCGCCCACTAAAAGGGGCGGGGTCTAAAAATAAATTTTTTTCAATTTATGGCTAAAAGTTGGACCTTCTCTGACATAAAAATATATCAGTTTCTTAACAAATTTAAAAAAACAAGTAAAAACGTTATATTCGACCGGGTCGAATCTTAAATATCCTCCAATTATTTAGTAAGTGAATTTTAAATGTTTAATTTGGTGGGACAGAGTTCCTTTATATTATATCGTACGTCAACGGCGACCAAAGGGGCGGGGTTCAAAAATAGACAATATCATGTTTTCCATAGACGAACATATGGGCATTGCTAGACCGTCTTGGATTTCATCACTGATCAAGAATATACATATTTACTTTATAGGGTCAAATTCTCTTTGGAGGGTATAAAAACTGTATCTTGACAGGGTCGCTCTGGCAAGGTCTGTGAGGGAAACATTTCACCTTTGTCATAAAAATCTAAAAATAAATGCTTGGGATGATTATACACAAAATTAAAATTTATTTTTTTTGGTAGGGTCATTTGGGGAGTGAAGAGGGAGTAGGGGGTAGGGCAGAGTAGTACCAGGCTTCGTCTCAGCTTCGTCATTAAAGCTTAAAAATTTTATTTTTAAGGAATGTTGTCTTAAGTAAAACAATTTCTTAAATTATTACACCATTTTTGCATATAATAACGCCCACTAAAGAGGGCGGGATCGAAACAATTTTTTTTTTATTTTATGGCTTCAAGTTTAAGGCGTTGGACCGTATATGACATAAAAATATATCATTTGCCTAACAAAATAACCAAAAAACTTTAAAAATTATGTTGTTTTTTCTGGGTTGGTTTAGTTCTTCTTAGGGGAACTTTTTTTCCTCTTGCCCGATTTAGCACATCTTCGAACTTAACCTGCTCTAAGCTTCAGAATATACTTATACCAAATTTTAAGGGTCTAGCTCTTTTCGTTTGGACTGAATCGTGATTTCCATAGACGGACGAACGGACGGACGGACGGACGGACATGCTCGGATCGTCTTAGATTTCATCACTGATCAGGAATATATATACTTCATGGGGTCTCAGATGGACATTTCGCTGCGTTACAAACGGAATGACAAAGTGAATACACCCTCCATTTCTTTTTTGGAGGGTATAAAAATCTTATTTCTAGTAAAATCTTTTTTTTTTCTTCTTTATAAAATATTGAACGATGTTAATTTTTTTGTAATTATTTTGTTCTGCATTTTTTATTGCTTTTATTATTAAATTCAATTAGGATTTTTAGGGTAATTGTTCGAAAATGTGTTTTAAAGGCAGAAAGACATGATGAATATTTTAAATCACCAGGGAAAGACAGCGTAAGTTTTAATTAGCCACTCAGTAGAGCAGAACAGCTGTTTTCAAATGCCGCTACAATTTCATTGTCAGTACTCATGTGTAAATTTGTTTGTCAGCACTTGCCAGGTGACTTAATTGTAAGTGACAACAGTTTTTATTTATTTAAATTTCATTAGAAAATTGCTTCGATCGGTTCGAAATTTTGTTTTAACTAAATAATTTTAAGAAAAGTTCAAAAAGGTCGGCATCTGTTCGGGTTGGGAAGAACTTTGCAAAATTTACTTATGCTCGGCTTTGGCTTCGGCTTTGATTCGAGAAAGTATAATCGAACTGTATCAAATCGATGGTAACACATTCTTATTCTCCACTTTGCCATTCGATTAGTTTCCTTATGGCACATTTTTGGACTTTCTTTTTTTTTAATTAAAACATTCTACTAAATCACTTAATTTGTGATGATGATGAACGTATTGCGGCTTCCGAAAACAGCTGTTATGCTCGGCTGTGTGCATTATCAAAACTAAGGTTAAATTTCCATTCTAACTTGGAGTATTTACAATCTCTTGCTGAATTTATAAAACAAATTTTCGAATATAAATTTTTGTTCATTTAATACCAACTCTAAAGAGACATTGCAATTAATCCTTGCAATATTGGGAATAGCATGCCAGACTTCCAGTGCATTCCATAAGCAAATGGTTTGGCCCACAGAAATATTTTCTGTTATTCAGCACATTCCTGGAGTGTGTAACTATATGACTCGCTTATAACTTTTGAACGGCTTTTGCGTTTCAAAGGGTTTTTTCAAACCAAATTTCCTGTAAATCGCAACCTATTCGCGTTGGTAGATTTTGAGAACTTGCAAAAAAAGAATAATGAATTTTTTGTTCCAAATATGATTATTTTAAAGTAGTTTTAACAGTTCTGTCTATCGATTTCAAAACACTCGAAAAAAATTATCTTTTTCAAACTCCGCATCGTAATTCCACATTAAGATATACTGTTTTTAATTCGGACCAGCACTCAGAGGACGAAAGATGACGAGAGAAATGATTTACAGTGGTCGTTTTAATTTTTACTTGTATTGTATGATGGTCTTGTGTTTGTATGTTGTTTCCATGGCTGACTGAGTTTATTTGTTGAGTTGATGGCATATTTAGAGTATCTGAATACGAGTTGTTGTATCATGTTAAATTGTTGTTATTTGATTAACAGTTTAAGTTGTTGTTATTGGGGCTTTGAAGACTATTATATAACATATTTTATATAAGGAGGCGATTTTGTGTCCTTTGGAGACTCTTACAAAGACAAGTGTTATCCCAAGCCTAAATGTATGCTTATGCTCATCTAATCAATAGCCGTATTACCACTTTCACCAAAGAGACTCTCTGTTATTTATTTGAATAGTTCTGGAAGAGCTTTCGTATAACGCAACTTTTCTCTTATTCAGCTTTTTTCACATCTCCATAAATATTTGCGTTTCCAAATTTGACTGTGATGTGACTTAGACGGTCACATCCGTATGTCTAGCTGTCCGCGCCAATGCTACTCTGTGGTAATTTATTGAATGTGTTTCTTTTTACGCATTTACACAATATGATTGTAATTTTAAACTTGATTTACTGCAACTTTTCTATATAAAATAAATTATTACGAATTCGTTAATGCGTTTTTCTTTTAATTTTTTATTTTATTTAATTTCTATTTTTTTTCAAAAATTGTTGTATCTATTTGATGTTTGTTTTCATTATCTATGAACTAAAAACACCGTTTTTTAATTCGCTTTATTTACATTTTTACGTAACACTAAAAGCCAAGAAATAACATAAAAAATAAATTAAACAACTAATAATAATAATCATTCCATTTTGCTTTTCAAATGAAAGAGAAATATGAAATTGCTTAGAAAAAATAATGAATTAAGAAAGTCGAAGTGAAAGAAACCATCAAAAACATGCAGTAAAATTTTATTAACTTAATTGAAAAATCGTTATTTATTGGCTGAAAACATGAAGAGCTGGACACCGGAATGACTGCACATTGTACAAGTTTTAAAACTGGCAGTTACAACAAAATTAACACGAAGTGTTAAAGAAACTGAAATTGTATAAAATGAAAAGCGAACAGCAACAACAACCACAACTACAATGTATATATGAAGTAAATAAAACATACGTAATTTCCAAAGCTTCGCACCTAAATTAATGATTGTAACTAATTATCTGACAGACAATGATTATGAAAAATTGAGTGAAAAAAGACAGCGAGTGTCAATTGAAAAAACGCTCATTCCGAGACGTCAAGAAGCCCATGATTTTAATGTAAATATTTTGGTAATCTTGGTTAATACGACATTAACCTACTTGCTGCCGGTTCACAATACAACTCGTATTCTCAAGTGCGTGATGCGAATGTCAAGAAATCTGTTTGTATGTATGTTTTTTTTTTGAGGTTTTGGGGAGTCTGTCAGTCGTCGGTTGTACATGTTTGTTGAGATTAGGAAAACTAATAAAGGCAAGCATTTAAAATATGTTGGTACTTTCTTATATATTTGGGTATTTATATCCTTCCTGACAGCCAGGTGTGAATAAATGGAAGTTTGTCATTCTGTTTCTGATTTCAACAAACAGCCATTTGTGAAGTGTCATGGTGTGGTAATGTTTTTCAGGCAAATATTTTGAGTGAGGCTGTATGTTATTTACTGTAAAATTATTCGGTCGTACAAGGTGTCGATTAGACAGATGCTACTAGATTTAATGGAATGTATTTCACTATTCAAAACATCGCGTAAGAAAAATATGTTTCATAATATGGCAACGCCTGAGTACAATTAGTTCTCTTCTTATAACCTCCAAAAAAAATTGGAGGGTATATTCACCTTGTCATTGCGTTTGGAACGCAGCGAAATATCCATCTGAGACCCCATAAAGTATATATATTCTTGATCAGTGATGAAATCTACGACGAACTGAGGAGCATGTCCGTCCGTCGGTCTGTGGAAATTACGATTCAGTCCAAACGAAAAGAGCCATACTCTTGAAATTTGGTATAATTATATCTTGAAGGATAGCACAGGTCCAGTTCCTAAATGGGCTGATTTCGGGCCATAGCAAAAAAAAGTTCCCCTGAGAAAAACTAAACCAACCTCTAAAAAAACAACATAGTTTTTAAAGTTGTTTTTGTAATTTTGTTAAGCAAATGATATATTTTTATGTCAAGGAAGTTCCAACTTGTAAAACTTGAAGCCATAAAATCAAAAAAAAAATAAATTTTTGGAGCCCGTCCCCTTTAGTGCAAAAATAGTTTAAAAATTTAACAAATTGTTTTACCCCTTTGCCCCTAAATGACCCTAAAAGAAATTTTACATATAATTATTTTTTGAGTTTTATGGCAAAGGTGAAATATCGCCCCACGGCTCTTGCCGGAGAGACCCCGTCCAAAATACAGTTTCAATGCCCTACAAAAAGAGTTGGTCCCCATAAAGTATATATATTCTTGATCAGTGATGAAGTCTAAGACGATCTAGCAATGCCCATACGTTCGTCTATGGAAAATAGGATATAGTCTATATTTGGACCCCGCCCCCTTCAGTGGGCGTTTGAACAATTTGTATTCCTTAAGCCTATAGGAAGCTGAGATGTTCTCTGATCTTGCAGAGGTGAAACTTCTCTCCCACGATCCTTCCCGGAACGACTCTGTCAAAATAGAGATTTAAAATGGGCTGCAGAGTTGTCTTAAAGGAACTCTGTCTCAGCAAGTTAAACATTTTAAATTTACTTACTGAATACTTGGAAGGTATTTAAGATTCGACACGGTCGAATATAACATTTCTACTATTTTCTTTTAATACGGACTCAGGGGATGACCCATCTAGAAAGTAGAGTACTTCGCCGGCTAATATTTGGCTGCATGGCTGACGAAGGAATGTGTTGCTTTTCCGGTCTTTAGTACATGATAGCGGCAATCGCTGACAAATATAGGAGCAGCATGGCTAAGATACCCTTCCATCTGCACAAAACCAATTTACACAAGTTAATATTTCCAGTTAATATTTTATATCAACGCCCACAAAAAGGGACCGAGGTAAATTAATAATGTTTAACCTGCTGGGTCAGAGTTCCTTTAAGACAGTTTTGTGTCCAATTTTAAAATTCTAATTTGACTAGGTCATTCCGGGAAGGAGCGTGAGGCAGACAACTCATTTTTGTCGTAAAAACTTAAGAAGTACATTTTTGGGGTAATTAAGTGTAGAAAAAAAATTTTTTTCATAGTGTTATTTGGTGGACAAAGGGGGGGGGGGGGGAGATAGGGCACAAGAAGATCGGAGAACATCGCAGCTATGTCATAAAATTTTAAGAATTTAATTTTTAAGGAATGCAATTTCTTAAATATTTACTTTAATTTTCCATGTAATATTTAACTACAATTCCCACCAAAAAAGGTCGGGCTACCAAAAATGGATTTTTCTGATTTTCGCGCTCCAAGTTCAACGCTTTGGAACTTTTTTGACATAAAAGTACAAGGTGAGCCAAAAAAAGTCATCCGATGACTCCTCCACCGTGAACAGCGCACCATGCAGTCACTTTGGGCGGGTGTAATGGCTCCTCGGGCATCACTCTTGGATTTTCGGTGCTCCAGAAGCGATAGTTTTCCTTGTTCACATACCCGCTGAGGTGGAAATGAACCTCATTACTCATTATGATTTTGGTCGAAAAATCGTCCACTTCGTCCTAGTTACGATTATTCCGCGTTCTTGGGGAGTGTATCGCTCCATGGCTTGTTCACTTGTGTTCTACATCTGTCTAGTTCACAAATGTCAAAACAGATTTGACATTGGCTCCCATTTGCAAAAATAAGAGCATCTTCCAATAGGGTGATATCTTTTGGTTCAATTTGTATATCATTCGCTTAAAAAAAAATTACAAAAATACTTTTAAAATTATCTTGGTTTTTAGCGGATGGTTTAGTTTTTCTTCGTGGAACTTTTTCCCCTCTGGCTCAGTTCACGTACTTGATCTGTGCTATGCTTCAAAATTTATTTCTACCAAATTTCAATGGTGTGGGTCTTATCATTTGTACTGTATCGTGTTTTCCACAGGCGGATAGACAGACGGACGTGGCTGGATCATCTTAGATTTCAGCACTGAATATTTATGGGGTCTTAGAGGGATATTTCGCTGCATTACACCCGGAACGACAAAGTGAATATACCCTTCAATTCCTGTTTGGGGGTATAAAATGAATATATATAAATATATTGAAATAAATGAAAATGTGTTGATTATAAAAAAGTTATTTAGATTTCTTAGTGTAGCTCAAATGGTGTGCGCCACCCTTTACTAAATGGATATGTATATAAATTATAATGTCTGAAGAGAAAGGACTAGGGTTGCAGAATTATGTATTTTTAAACACAAGATCTGTTAACATCAGCTTGATACAGTTCTCGTATGCAATTTCCTAATAAAATTGGTAAAATAAGTACTTTTATCATATTCAACTAAGCCACCTAATAAGTGGTGACAAACACAATACACATGAGCACTGATGATAAAGGCGTTGCGGCCTTCGAAAACAGCTGTTCTGCTCTGCTGTGTAAATTGAATAACTAAAAAACTGGTGTTGACTTTCCTTTGTGCCTTGGAATATTTATCATGTCTTTCTGAATTTAAAACAAAAAATTTCGAACAATTAGCCTATAAATGTTAATTCAATTTAATATGTATTTTTAAGTTCTCAGGAGGAGGAGGTTGACTAAGTCTCGTGTAATACACTTTGTACGGCCATATTGAGATATGGATAGTTCTGCTGCAGCTAAATAAACACCCTATACTTAAGCACTTCCCAATAAAACCCATAAAAGTTAATAGCACTAAACTATACAATAATATTTCTATTATTGTATAGTTTTCAAACTATAGTACATTTCTTATATTTACTTATTCTCGGTGTCTTGTAGAAGGGTCGTAACTAAAATTATTTTAAATTTATGGGAGAAAGGGAAAGCAGTTACTTACAGAAACGTTGTTTCTATATTTAGCTTGTGAGGCTAAATTTTAAAGAATTTTCTCAAAATATTTTTGTCCCCTTCACGACATATTTATTTATATTTAAGTAGACACTTCCGGTGTGATTCGCCACCTGCATTCTTCCCAAATAAAACATTCATTTATAAGAACAGTTTGCTATTATTGCATTACAATTTCGTGCAGTGTATTGAAAACTGTGAAATTCTCGATTTCGGAAAAATTGTCAGTTGGGGCCTATTTACATGACTCCAAAGATAGGCACATATACGTATATGTTTTCATTTTATTTCCTTTGTACCAAATAACGAACAAACAAACAAACAAAAAAACAATTTATGTCATTTGTATTTGTGTTAGTATGTTGACACTTGCTTCCTAAAGTGTCAACATTGGCCAAAAAGGGAATATTAATGATGGAATTCAGTCAGCTATAGAGCAAGAGCAAAGCAACCATAAAAGCCAAGTTAAGAGGAGCAAAAAAAGAACTCTAACAAAGAAAGCTTCTTATTCTTTATGCTTTCAATGCAAAATTATCATTTATCAAACGAAAGCAGCAACAACAATGACGTTCCTTTTAATACAGGCAACAACACACCAACAACAATGAGCTAACAAAAAAGGAAACAACGAAATTATGAAACCAGTATGACTTGTGTCTGTGGAAAATGTTATTCATAGAATTTTCTTTTACGGTTTTTGCAGGATTCCTTTTCTTTTTTATTTTTTGTACTTTTAAATAGAAAAGTTGAAAATTTTCTTGAAACTTCGACCGAAACAATGTGTAATTGTTTATTTTATTTACTCTTTTGTTATTTTTTTTAATGCTGCTGCTTTTGTTTCTTTTTTCCAAAAAAAAAAATGAAATATAATAATTTGAATATTTATGAATTTCTATAATAAATTACTGAAAATAATGTGAAAAGAAAATTGTTTTCATAAATTAATCATGAAACTTGATTCTACTTGTATTGGGTTAGAATGTTATTTAAATATTTGTTGTACTTGATCTTTTGTTATTTTATTATTTAATATTTATATCAAAGAGGAATATCCTTTGGCCATAGTTCATTACGTGAAATGTGATTTTAAGGATATGAGTTGAGTGTTAGAGTTTTTCAAGGAAGATCAAAGAATAATGTAGCAAAAAATATAAATACTTCTCAAGGAGAATGAAAACCAATCGCAAATCTATGTATTTGCCCATTTGAAGAAAATATCGTAATAAAACTTTTAGCTATGGCTTTTCACTTCTGTTCAGGTAACCAGCTGCCTTGCAATGCAATAGTGGCTGTTTTTTTATATTTTTCAATTACAAAAATTTGCCATAAAAATGATCAGCAACTTTTCTGCATTCCTCCTTCTCTAAATATGAAGACATCAAATTAGGCTGCTATGGCGAAATGTTATTTATAAAATTCTTAATTAATCCTTAAATCATATCACTTAAAAAAATTAAAAATGTTTAAAAATATTACGTCTGAGTCACAAAATGTTATTGAAATATTTACTTCCGGTTTCTTAGTGGGACAACCAACCATTCACAATTATTTACATAGCATTTAAACTAATGTTTACTCTACTTCATACCTTTATAGCATTTTAGTACCACCACAAACTAATTTCAAATTTAGAAAGGAATTAAAAAAAATTTTTTAAGTTTAAAGAATTTTAACTCAAAATGATCACTTCCGTTTTTGAAGTGAGTTACGTGTATAAGAAATTTCTCATAACATTTAAACTTTTTTTGATATCCTTTTTACAGTATAGTAAAAACCAGAGATGGTAAATAATAGTTATCCAAAAATTTTAAAATATAAAAGTCTTCATGCTAGAGCCGTCGGATACGTATTCTGCCATACATCAATCAATTTCTACTGCCTTTTAAAATTTGCGGCGATCTTAAAAAAATGCTGTGGACTCCACAACTATAAGTTATTAACCCATATCGTCCCAGAGATTTTTTTCGAATCAGTTTATAAAACTTCGTAGTTAAATGTTAATTTGGGTCAGATGTCCGAATTTTTTTTTTAAATTTTCATTAAAAATTTTAATTAAAAATTTTTTTACAAATTGTAATTAAAAATTTTCATTAAACATTTTTTTAAAAATTTTCATTGAAAATTTTTTTAAAAATTTTCATTAACAATTTTTTTTAAAAATTTGCATTAAAAATTTTTTTAAAAATTTTCATTAACAATTTTTTAAAAAATTTTCATTAACAATTTTTTGAAAATATTCATTAAACATTTTTTTTACAAATTTTCATTAAAAATGTTTTTAAAAAGTTTCATGAAAATTTTTTTTTAAAAATTTTTCCTAAAAATGTTTTTAAAAATTTTCACTAAAAATTTTTTAAAAATTTTCATTAAAATTTGTTTTTAAATTCGCATTCAAAATTTTTTTTTTAATATTTTTTTAAAAATTTTTTTAAAAATTTTCATTACAAATTTTCATTAAAAATTTTTTTTTTTAAATTTTCATTAAAAAAGATATGTTCTTAGTCTTTCTTAAACAGAGAAAAAAATTTTAAATGCTTGAAATTTACTGTTCGAAATATCGAACACTGGGACGAAATGGGTTAAACAAAATAAATTAATAACAAGTCAGATAAAACACTTAAAAAGGGTTTTATTTTTGAGTCTCAAAATAAAACGTTTACGTTGAAAAATTTCTGTTTTGTATAGAAGTTTCTTTTAAAGTTAAGAAGTAACTGTTACAAAAAAAACTCCTTTTTTTGGTTTCGCTTATAAACTTTACGGTTTCTGATAAAAACATCCTAGGCTAATTTCTGCTAGAAAATAAAGAACAATAAATATATCGAAGTTTAAATATTTTTATTATTTTTAATGTTGCATGAAATAATTTTATTTTAGAAAAACTTAAAATTTGTAACCATTTTGGTCACTTTCATGTACTACAAAATATTGCAGTTATCCAACCCTGGAATCAAAATTAAATTTTTTTTTAATTTTTGATACCAATTTTTTAATTGGTAAAAAAACAACTTTTTTTTGCCTTTTTTGTTACCTTTATGCATAAAAAATATTTCAACGTCCCAACCCTGGAAACGAAATTTTAATTTTTTTTTTGGTTTCTTTTACCAATGCAACTCTTCATTCAAAAAAAACTTAAAGTTTGTAACCATTTTGGTCACTTTCATGTACTACAAAATATTGCATGTACCAAAAAAAACTTTCAATTTTCCATCCCTGGAAAATTTTTTTTTAATTTTTTAGCTTTTAATAGACAATTAAGGCTTCCCAAAGCATGAAATGGGTACAATTTACAAACAACCAAAAAAAAAATTGGTTATTAGTAGTTAATTTTGCGTCGAGAAACAGGTGTAAGCTTCCCATCTCTGGAACCGTATTTCGGATTTTTCTGAATTTCAGTACCAGTCGTCCATCAGTCATAGAACGAAGTCTGTAGCTCTTGTGGGGGCTTGGGAAAACCGATTTCACGTACAGACAGACGGACAGAGACGGACATCGCGTAATCGTCATAAGGATCCAGAATATATATACTTTATGGGGTCCCATATTAATATCGAAGAAATTACACACGGAATGACAAACCTATTTATACCCTTTCATTTTCTTGTGAAGCGTATAAAAACGGCAACATTTTATCACCCCGTAACTTGCCAAATATATATATCATGCAATAATAAATATTTAGCATTTCTATTTACATCTGCTATAAATCCCATAAAAGTTAATAGCACTAAACTATACAATAATATTTCTATTATTGTATAGATTTCAAACTATAGTACATTTCTTATATTTATTTATTCTCGGTGTCTTGTAGAAAGGTCGTAACTAAAATTATTTTAAATTTACAGGAGAAAGGGAGAGCAGTTACTTACAGAAACGTTGTTTCTATATTTAGCTTGTGAGGCTAAATTTCAAGGAATTTTCTCAAAATATTTTTGTCCGCTTCACGACATATTTATTTATATTTAAGTAGTCAATTCCGGTGTGATTCGCCACCTCCATTCTCCGCAAATAAAATAGGTATTTATAAGAAAACCAAAAATTTTGTTCAAGGTTTTATATGAAAATATACTTAATTCGAACAGAAGTTGCAGAGATGCAAGTAAAGTAATAAATACGTTGAAGGCAGGTACCCATTTCCCATATTTTTTTTTGAGCATTCAGATTCCCATGAAAGATGCACTTAAGCCGCAGAGCAATCCATATATTTTGAGAGTCTCCCTATTATAATTGAAGAGCTATAGGATAATTAAAAATTGCTGCATATGAAGGATGATAATCTCTTAATCCTCTTATAGATCCTAAGTTTTGATGGAACTGTTCAGATAGAGTAATATTAATAATTGCCTTGGATTTAAGACAAAATAACTAACCTATTTCAATGTTCACTTCGTATATACTGCAGTTCTGCAATTTTAAAACAATCGGTGGCAAACAAAAATATTAAAAAAAAAGCATAAACCTTAAATTAATTGAAATTTTATGCAGAAGTTTCTTATCTCTAATTAAAATAGACTAAATAAAATTTAAACAAAAATTAACATATTTTATGTACAAAGTATGCTGGTACAGTTCATCATGTTCTGATGACAGCCATCATAATTGTTTTTTGTTAAAAAAAAAAAAAAAAATTTTTTTGCTTCTTCCTTAGGGCCTCAGATGCCACAATCCTGACATCTTTAGATAATTTATGAATACGAGTAAACGACGCCAAAATAGAAAAGTAAATATTTTCTTAAGCGCAATTTCTAGCCAGAAAGGCATGAGAGAAAAGTTTCATCTAAGAAGGCTTTAATGTTTATTTGAAAAGTTTTTGTTGGTTGTTTACTTCAAACTGTCTGTAGGTGTTTTGTTTAAGATGGTGTTTTTGGTTCTCTATTATGATTATATATAAATTTTTTTGTTGTCTCTTCAGCCAGACAAAAAACTTTACAATAGACAACAAAAAAAAAAGTAATAACAAAAATAAAATTGCCAGACTTTCCTAAAACAACACAAAAAGAAAAAGTAAAAAAACATTAAAATCATTGTCACAGATGTTTAGTTTTTGCAGGTATTTAAATGGATTTCTCTACAAACTACTGCCATAAAGCATTAGCAACAGGATTGCAAAGAGACTAAAAGAAAAAAAATATATATATTTCTAGACTGACTAAATAGCAGAAACATGCTTTTTTATAAGTTATACAAGCCTCACACACACACACACACAAATCTACATTGCGACTCTATAACAACACGCCAATGAGGGTGGGAGTTTGAGTTTTTGCTGGTGTGTGTGTGTGTGTATGTGTGTTCGTGTACGTACCAGCGTTTATCCTTGACAGAAAAACTAACGGTGCAGAAATATAGAAAACATGTTCTATAGTTTTCTTTATTGCTTACGTTTGTTGCTATTGTTGTTGCTGCCACTGTATTTGCTGTTTTTCTTGTTGGCAATTTCTGAATGAATTCACACCTTGCATAACAACGTACACAAACATACACACACACACACACAATAGACCGAGCGTGATGCATAATAATTTTGTTATTGTGTTTGCCCTTAACCCATGGCAGGCTGTTTGATACTTTTTTCTTTGCCTTCAATCGCCGTATTGTAGTGTTTAAACTGCAAAAATCTGTTTGACCATAAAACGGATTGGTCAATTAAATTTTTATGGAAGAAATTATTTTGCCATTAATTATGGAAAATTAGAGTCTCAAATGAATAACAATTGCAACAACAAACAAATGATAAAAAAATGCATTCAAACAGAGAAGGAAATCAATAGTCAAATGAACAATAAATAATAGGGAACAATCAAATTTATCAATCCAAAGGAAGTAATTAAAAATACCTTTAAGGATCCTCATGAATTTTTTCAATATTTAAAAAAAAAAACGATTACACGATTACAATTAAAAATTCAAAGAATGTTGGTTTCTTGGAAAAACATATTCGGCCATGTCACAAATTCCGATTCCATTCGGAAACGGAGTTGTTTGGCGTATTTTATTGATACCACAATAAATAAAGGAGCAAATAATTTTTCGGAATATAATCTTTTTATACCCTCCAAAAAAGAATTGGAGGGTATATCCCACTTTGTCATTCCGTTTGTAACGCAGCGAAATATTCATCTGAGACCCCATAAATTATATATATTCTTGATCAGTGATGAAATCTAAGACCATCTGAGCATGTCCGTCCGTCCGTCGGTCCGCTCTTTTGTGGAAATCACGATTCAGTTCAAACGAAAAGAGCCAGGCTCTTCAAATTTCGTACAAATGTATCTTGAAGGACAACACAGGTCAAGTTCATAAATGGGCTGAATCGGGCCAGAGGGAAACAAGTTCCCTTAAGAAGAACCAAACCAACCTCTAAAAACAACATAATTTTTTAATTTTTTTTTTTTAATTTTCTTAAGAAGGTCAAAGAAGGTCCAACGCATTAAACTTGGAGCCATAAAATCCAAAATATCAATATTCGGACCCCGCCCACTAAAGGCGTTATTATATGGAAAAATAGTTTAAACATTTAATAAATTGTTTTACTTAAGCCTACATTCCTTACAAATAACATTTTTAAGCTTTAATGACGAAGCTGAGACGAAACCTGGTACTACTCTGCCCTACCGCCTCCTCCCCCTTTGCCCCCTAAATGACCCTACCAATAAAAAAAATGCTTTAAAACTTTGTATATAATTATCCCAAACATTTATTTTTAGAGTTTAAAAACAAAGGTGAAATGTCTCCCCCACAGCCCTTACCAGAGCGACCCCGCCAAAAAAACCGTTTTAATACCCTCCAAAGAAAATTGGATACCATAGTGTATACCAGGGAAAGGCAACCTATACTATTACATTTTGCGATTGTATTAATTATTACTGTCTGCGCTCTCACCACGAATCGGTATTGCCAATCAACTTTCGACACTTCTCCCCAATTAAAATTTTTAAAATCTCCAAAAACTAACTTAATTTTATTATGGGTATTTGCAATATATTAGAAAATTAGTATCGGCATGGCATTGGGGCAAAATATTGTTTGTGGCTCTGTATGCAGTGATGGTGTGTAAATAAGAAGGTTTTGTAGGACATTTGACAAAGAGTAATGCAAATACACATACGTACATATATATTTTTCATTGCATTATTCACCAACAGGCATTATTTGCAAAAAGTTTGAATGTAATGAACACAATGAATTGTGGTTCAAATTGTTAACAAAACACCAGGTTGTCATAAGGGAATGTCATTCATAATTTTCCGCATCTCTTCATACTTTTCGCCAAAGCATTTGCCTTTCCCTGTACTAGAATCAGCAAACATTTTTTTCATAAAGATTTCTCAACTGTGATCGGACTCACATTGCTTTCTGGCAACGCTGATTCTTAAAGTATGCGATAAACACAACCTGCCTGTTTGAATGCTGAAACTAGACTGATTAAAGTTGTTTACAGCTCTACAATGCGTGTACACACGTACGTAACAGAAGAGTAATGAAAAGGCGCCGCGCCCTGCATTTGCCTTTCCCTGGTGTATACATATTCTTGATCATTGATGAAGTCTAAGAAGATTTTTGGACTCCGCCCCCTTTATTGGGCTTTGACGTACGAGTATTATATGCAAAAATAGTGTAAACAATGAACAATTTGTATTCCTTAATCCTATAAGGAGCTGAAATGTTGTCTAATCTTGCAGAGGTTAAACGTTTCCCCCACTGTCCTTCGCGGAATAACTCCGGCAAAATATATATTTAAAATTGGGTACAGAGATATCTTAAGGGAAGAACATGTTAAACATTTTAAATTTATTTACTAAATATTTGGATGGCATTTAAGATTCGACCCGGTCGAATATAACGTTTTTACATGTTTTAACTCTAACTTTAAAATTCTGGCTGTAAAAATGTCCGGGAGGAAAGAGTATGCTAAACTAACTGCCTGGCCTACGATGTCAGTGCATACCGTTCTTTCGGGCAACTACATTTAAAACAAAAACAAATTCTCAAAATTTTATTTTTCTTTCAAAGGTATTTTATTCGACAGCCAGTAGTAAAACTCGGAAGAGTATTTGAAGTAAAAAAATTTGTATTACATATTTTTTTTGCTTAATTTATGAATGTGCAATAAAAACACTTAAGCTGTGGCTTGAGCTAAAAATAAAACTGAAAACGCTCACATGTACTGAAGTCTAAAAGAGTTAAAGCCTCGCAAAGGGTTAAAGGATCAGAAAATTTTATAAAAAGTATTTTTTTTTTACTTGTTGTACAATGCATGTCACACAGCTGCTCATTGTATTTTTCAGTTCCCGAAAGATGAACAATTTCGAAACAATATTCACTGTGAGGCATAATTTCAGTTGCTGAAAAATTGTATTTCGCCTATAAATCATATTTCTAAATATTTATTTTTAAGAAAAGAAAATAAAACAACATTTTTTTTAGTTATTTTAGCAACCGAAGCACGAGCCTGTCATTGTCTGGAAAACGCATTTAACAAATTAATATTAAATTGTTTATTTGTCTTTATTGTGTTTGCAGATCTCCTTCTGAACGTTCTGGCAAAGGCTGTTGTGGTCAATGGTTTGCTGGTCCTCCTTTACGTGCCTTAATAGCTGTTGTTGCTTTGGGTGGAGTTGCCTGTGCTCTGGGCGGTGCTGCTTTGGGTGCTACTGGCTTGGCGGGGCCTCCTAGTTCGCATTTTACCGCCGCTTTACTCATGATTGGTAAGTTTTCTTTTATAATTTCTATTACATTTCTATTACATTCTCTCTAAAGGCAGCGAAACAGAAGTGAAAGCTAACAAAAAAAAAGAAAAAAAATTAGTGCTTGCATTTCGGTTACATCACATTTTATTGTTTAAATAAAATTACCTCATAATTTGTGAGACTTGAAACGAACCATCATCATCGTTGAAGTGACACATTTTATTTACCTATTTACTTTATATATACGAGCACATAATTTGGGTTATTTTATGGTCTTTTGGCAACAGATTTCAAGTGGCTCACAATATTTTTTAATAGTCAAGTGTGAGTAGGTTTTGTTTGTGGCATCATTCAACGAATTTTTAGAGAAATGTGCCGGCTTACAATTTTTTTGTATTTGACTGTCTGTTCACAGTTTATTTAAGACTTTATTCCATAGTGTGTACGAGTATTTTAAAAACATAGAAAGTTAAAGATGACATATTCAATTATTAAATTAGGAAAGACAAATTTCCCAAATCTATGCTATAGTTCAAATCATTATTTATGTACTTTTACTTCCGGGAGTTCAAAAGAATGTATTTGATCTTTATCTACAGAAAAAGTGATATTTATTTCCTGTTTAAGCTGCTCCGGTATTTATGCCTTTTTTTATTTTAATTATTTTTATTACAGCCAAGTTTGGTGTTAGGCTGACCTCAAAAGTTGAATTTTTTAAATCGAAAATAATTGATTTCATGAATTTTCACTTAAGGCGGATTCACCCATGTTGTCCGAACAAAATTTTTGTCCGGACAAATTTTTTTTACATGTAGTTTGACGTCTCTTTTCTTGAGAGAGAGAAAATATTTTTTACGAACAACTCTCAGCCAGGGCTGCCAGAAATTTTTCGTGAAAAATCCCAAAAAAAATCGGCATTATCGGCACTTTCATTTCTTAAAATCCGCAAAAAATCGGCATTAATTAAAAAACTTATTTTGAAATATAAACAAAAACAATTCAATATAATTTATTAAATATTATACATAAAACAGCATGTATAGATCAATAAATTTGCACCTCACAAGTTTTGAAATTATTTTGGGGTTTCGTTTAATCTCCCAATTGGCAATTTAAAAGAAACGATTTATTATTTTATTCATTTAGAATGACTTTTACTTAAAAAAAATACATAAGATCAACTTGCTTTTTATAATAGTATAGTGGGACACCGGATAAGAACGCAGTTCCTTATTATAAAAATATTAATTTTAAGTTCTATTCGAGGTATAAAGAAAATAATTATTCGGATATACATTTTTTATTAGGATTTTTCTTTTCGCCGATCAACGAAAATACAGAATCAGTTTTGTTCCCAAACGAAATTGAATTCTGTCACGGCCCGGCTGCGTATGATTAATATTTGTTTGTATGGAATCGTATTACTCATACGTCTTAAACATTGATTTAGAAACAACAAATCTTACGTTACGGACGTTTTTTCCCGGTTACGGTACCCCTCCGCAACGTCTCATAAGGAACTTCGTTTCAATTAAAATATATACGTCTTTTCCAATAGTATTTCAAAACATTGCTATTATATTTCAGAATTTCCTAAAAATTAACTCTACTCGTAGGTTCTAAAATAGGAGTTACAATATACGATTAAAAATTTAGAATATTATCCTAAAATTTTTGAACAAAATTCGTAAATATAATACAAAAATTGGAAATAATGTGGTTTTCATAAATCAATCATATATATTATATTTTGACATTTTTATTAAATCGTTATTTATTTCGCAATTAGAGTTTCTCATTTTCAAATAATCTTTAGAATAAAGAATTCCTTCTTTTAAAGTTTAATTTTCTAAGGAACATCGGAATTTCGTGCACACCTACAACAAGGCAATTGAATTGTTATTAAAAGACGAATTATATAATAAAAGATGTTCCACACTATTATTAAAAAATCGGCATTTTTAGGGGTAAAATCGGCAAATCGGCATATTGAAATTTTTGGAGTAAAAAATCGTCAAAATGCCGATAAATCGGTATTCCTGGCAGCCCTGCTCTCAGCTTGAATTGCTTTAATTTTATATTTTATCCGGACAAAATTGAACTGAGTCGCCAATATGTTAAACTTTTTCACATAAAGTTGAGGTGTCATTTTGTGTTTGATATATTAAATTGTGTGTGAGACTAAAAAAATAAATTTTGAGAACTAATATTATCTATTTGTTTATTTTATTATATGTATTTTGCTAATAACAATGCTTTATGCAATTCAATGGCCATAAGGTAAAGCAATTTACTTCTCTCGTCCATTATTATTATCACAAATTCTTGAAAAATAATTTAAAATATGTAATATCCAAATATCTAAAATATCAAGAAAACAAAGCAAAACTCATTTTTTATATGACTGGCAACTTTGATTTTCCGGACAAATTTATCGAAATGAGTGAATCGTGCTGCAGGAAGCTCTCAGTAAAATAAATTTTGTTCGGACAAAACGTTTGTTCGGAAAACATGGGTGAATCCGCCTTTAAAGTATTTTAAACTTATTTATTTAAAAATGGGTTTTTGCTTTCTGCTACTAGAGAGGGCACTGCCAAATCTTATGTAACTTTTTCTGTGCCATAAATTTTTAATTGTTTTTTTTTAACGAAAAAGAACTATTACGAAATTTAAAATCAAACAGTAACAGAAAAGTTGCCAGTCATACTATAGAAAATGTGCTGCCTAAAAAACTTTGAAAAAATAACGTACTTCACATATTTAATGCTGAAATAAAAACTTGAGCTTCTTATTTTTTCTGATCCGCAAACATATTGCGTCTTTAAATTAAGAAATTTCAACAAAAACGTATTAAAAATTTACCAAAAAAAAAAAATATAACAAAAATGTATATCGTCACAAAAAATGCAAAAAGACTTATTCTAATATTTTCTTTTAATAAAAAATGTAAAAACGTCATATTCCGCCGGATCGAATGTTAAATACCCCTTAAACATTCAGTAAATAAAAAGTCTATTTTTAGTGTAAGCGCCCAAAAAAGGGGCGGGTATAATAAGTGTTTAACCTGCTGGGTCAGATTTCCTGTAAGACATTTCTGTGCCCATTTTTAAAACTCTATTTTGACAGGGCCACTTCGGGAAGGGCTCTTGAGGAGACATTGTAGAAAATTTTTGGGGTAATTAAGTGCAAAAAATTTTTTTTGTTTTCTTAGGGTTATTAATGCGGTAAAGGTGGGTGGTGGGGTAGGGCTTTGGCAGATAAGCGAACATTTTACCTTCATCGTAAAGGCCTAGAAATTTAACTTTTAAGGGCTGTAGGCTTAAGGAATACAATTTGTGAAATATTTACACTATTCTTCCATGTAATAGGTTACTTCAACGGCCACTAAAAAGGACGGGGTCTAATATGTATTTTTTGATTTTCTGGCCCCAAGTTCAAAACTTTGGACGTTTCATAAAATGAAAATATATAATTTGCTTAACACAACTAAATTAGAAAAAAAAATGTTAAAATTATATTATTTTTTAGAAGTTGGTTTAGTTCTTCTTAGTGGAATTTTTTTCGCTCTGGCCCCATCCAGATCATCAGACTTGATCAGACTTGACCTGTGCTATCATTCAAAATTTATCTATACCAAATTTCAAAGGTCTGCATCTTTTCGTTTAGACTAACTGCCTATTTCTCATTGTCGAATGAATTCTTTCTTTCGTATAAATATATTTAAAACAAAAACAAAATTTTATAAATTGTTTTTGTTTCAAATGTATTTATACGAAAGAAAGAATTCATTCGACAATGAGAAATACGCAGTAAATCGTGACTTCCACAAACGAACGGACGGACATGGTTAGATCGTCTTAGATGTTATCACTGATCAAGAATGCAGTAAAATCTTTTTTTACACGGTAGGTACAATGCTAAAAAAACCGTGTAAATCAAGACCGTGTAAAAAAATCAGAGCTCCGAAATTTTCGCTCGAATTCGAGTAGAGAGTGAAACTCGCTCGAATTCGACCGCGAGAACTCCTGCGAGTGAAAAAAAAATATCGAGTGTACTCTATTTTTCTATGCCACTCGAATAAGAGCGCATATGCTTTGCTCGATTTCGAGTGCGAGTAAAATACGCTCGAAATCGAGCAGATTATACTCTTGCAGAGTACTATTTCAGTCTTTCTCATACAAAAAAAAAATTTTCCACTTAATTTTTTTCCACAATTGTTAATTCCACAAATTGTGTTGTTTCCTTCAAAGTCATAACGAAAATATTTTCGAGTTTCATTATTTATGTCCTTATTGTTTATTATAATATAGAAAATATAAGTAAACTTTTAAAAATATAATAAAACTTTTTTATAAAACCAACTAATTGCTCCGCACACGCGCACTGTATGGAAAGACTGAAAGAGTACACAGAAACCACACGCACACACAAGTCAGCAAAGACAAACAGTTTCTATTTTTCCACTCGATTTTACTCTTAAGAGTAAACTCTCACTCTATTTCGAAGATTTTTACTCCCACTCTTATTTTTTAAAAAGGAGTACTCGCGACTACTCCCACCTAAAACAAACGAGTGGAGAGTAAACTTTTTGTAACACTCGTAATCTTCGAGTACTCTTCATCGCGAGTATTTTTCACTCGCGAGTAAAATCGAGTGAATCTGAGCTCTGAAAAAAATACACGATCATATGTAAATTTGGGGATCTGTTCCACAACCTTAAAAAGTCGTGTAAAATGAAAAAATTTCATACTAATTTTATAAATTAGTATGCATTTTTTAAAAAAACCGTGCAAAAAAGTGATATTAAGTAATAATGAAAAAAAAAACAATTCATATTTATTACAAGAAAACAAATTTAGTTTACAGTTTAAATATAATTCAGAAGTACGAAAATATAAGAAACCAAAAAAATTAGGAAATAAGAGTACAGCGTCCTACGAACTGAACACTTAACACAATCAACAACGAAAAGATGTGTTCAAGTTGCAGTACAACGAGTTAAAGAAAAAAGCTATAATAAAAATTGGGTATTCCCCGTAAACATGCGTCATCCACAAACTGATATGACAAATAAAAAGGGTATTTTAAGTAAACAAGCCGTTAAGTAGAGTTGCCATTTGGATGATATTTAGCAGAAAATCATGTAAAAAATAATTATTTTTTTTGTAATTCGTGTTAAATCAAAAAATGTGTAAAAAAATTTAAAATTTCTTCTTGACGAACAGTGTTATTTAAAAAATATGGACAGTTAAAGCAAAATTATTCAATAAATGCTAATTCGTAAAAAGTATTTTTTCCTTTTAAGCAAAAAAACTTAAGTTGCACAATTTTGTATAGAAATGAATAGGCAGGTTATAAGCATGAAATATCTTTTTATAAATTTTAGCTCTTAAATAAATAAATTTGTTAATAAACTTTTTATTGCAAAAGGTTTTTTTGTTCTTCCTGCAAATCATATAAAATATTATATAGGACCTTTAACACTTTCTTCGACGATATATGGACAATATCTTGCGCTACGAATGTTTCGCTCAGGTTTTATATTTCAGCTACAAAACAACTTTGAATGCTATTATTGGACTATTGTTGTCTATTACTAAACTACTGTTTGTCTATATTATTAATACTTTCTGTTAAATTAGGTTTTGTTGCTGCTTATTTACACATATGTGTTTATTTGTACATCCATCTAATTAAATGTTTTGCTACATTGAAAACATGCGAAAAATTTACTTATAGTTTTTTAAAAGCAATAAAATTTTAACTTATAATAAAAAATAATAATAAAGAAGCCATTTTAATTAAATATTGTGCTATATAAAATACTCAACGACAATGGCCAATATATTTCACTTGTTCATTTTTTAACTTTAGAGAGAGTAATAAAAGCACAAACACACATACAAACTCGTATACATTTACTTCTCGTACCTTATGAAGTCATTTTTCTTAGTCGCATATAAAAATGCATGCTTTTTTATTATTTCCTTAAAATTTACCAGTTCAAATATTTTTTCATTTATATTTTAAAACCTTATAAATTATGGCGTTTGTGCTAAACTTTTGATATTTATTTTCTTTCTTTCCTCAGCAAAGAGGTGTGAATATTGTTTGCGTACCTTCAAAGCATGTCCGCTAATTGTTTATTGACTTTCATGTGCTTTTATAGGTTGGGCTGTTTAACAAGAAAAAAAGAAACTAATTCAAATTGTATAATATTTATGTATTTGACTAATTCACATTAAGTAAACAATTTAAGTGGAAAATCCATTAACTTAAGGTCGCAGCCCTGCCATTCATTATAATTGTGACCTTTTTCACTAAACAGTTTATGTAAATAGTTTACTTTGAATTAAACTAATTACAAGAAAGCCCTTCATAATAATAAACAACTAATCGTAAATTTATTTACTCCGTAATGTCGAATATATTTCAAAATAGCATGACAGCTAGTAATTAGTGTGGCACACTGGGATCTATCCAAATTATTCTGGGGAAACTTTATCTTGACTTGGGGAAAAAAAATAAATAATGCGATTTAAATTCAGCATTTTTATGATTAGCATTAATTCAGTATTGTTTTCAGTTTCAGTGACAAATGCACGGAACATTATTAGCGGCGAATCTACACCCTGTTTCACCGGTCCTGTGCCAAAAATTAGACTGCGAAGTAGAAGTTAAAATAGATACAAAAGGGTATATTTTGTCATTTTGGTTTTCCTGCTTCTCAATACTATTCCTTCTTTTGAAGGAATATTCTACTGAATATGTCAACGGACCTTCCCTTGACTGCTACTTCCATTAAAAAACTATTTTTCATTGTGAATGTGATATTTTTTTACACAAAATTTTTTAGATTAATTCGTACTGATTCTTTTTCCTATTTTACAAAAAAAAAAAAGTTAAAAATTGATTGTTGAGGGATTTTAGCAATTTCCTATACACATTTCACTGGAGTTAATGCAGATCATCAGGGAACCTTCACTCAACATTTCTTTGAATAACTAAAGATATTATTTAAATAAAATTTTTTTACTTATTACTTTTTGCATTAAGCACAATTTTTTATTCAGGCTGAAGATTAAATCTGCAATCGGTGAATTATTTTTTAAGAATATTATTAAGATAGGAATTTACAGATTCCAGATTTGAACTTGGGTCTGAATAAAAACTTCGTTTCTTAATAATAATGATTAATAAATTGCGAAAAATAAAAATTTACATACACTTTTTAATCAATTTTATTAAATTGTAATCATTTTATTAAGAGTTGAATTAATAGAATAGTTTTCTTCAAACTAGCATAATGGATCAGGGGCCAAATTACGGCATTCGATATCGATTGAAATTTCAATACAATTCAAATAGAAAATTCTATCGATATCGAATGCCTCAATTTGGCCGTAGTACTGATTTCGAGTATTTTAATAAATTAATTTTAATTTAATAAAAATTAAAAAAAAAAGGTTTGCTCAGATTTGAACTTTAGTCTGAATAAAACTTCTTATTTTAATAATAATATTGCAGAATACATATTTTTCGGCTGCGGAAAATCGCCGAATAGGCAAAACGCTTCTAACTTTTATAACTCTAACGAACATGTGTTCTAGACTAATGTATCAGGCTAAAAAGGGAAACGATAATCTATTTTACGTGGTGCGCGTAATTTTATGTTCACTTATTTCTAAATAGAATTCTTATACGAGTATATATTTTTAAATAAAATTGTTTCGAATAAGCACAGCAAAGGAGACTTATTGCGTTTCGATATAAGTAGAAACAATAATGTAAATTTCTACAAAAGTTGGAATTCACATTATTTACAGCAGAGACCTCGTATATGTTTGTCATTTGCATCAAATATTTCGTTAACAGATTGTATTATAAATAAAATTTTAATAGGATCTTATCTACACTGAGTGTAGGCATTTCGAAATAAGTTTGCAAAAGAAAAAGAAAACTTTCTGGGGACAAGTTACGGCATTAGATATCGATCGAAACTGTATTAAAATTTTAATCGATATCGAATGACGTAATGTGGCCCCTGGAAAATTTTTTCAATATTGTAGTTTACAATAATATTTATCGCTTGTATTAGTTATTAGAAGTTTTTTATTTTAAATTTTCAGCACTTCCACTTTTTCAAAAGTACTTTTTTGAAAAAAACTTTTTCAAAAAGTACTTTTTCAAAAAGTACTTTTTCAAAAAGTACTTTTCCAAAAAGTACTTTTTCAAAAAGTACTTTTCCAAAAAGTACTCCTTCAAAAAGTACTCCTTCAAAAAATACTTTTCAAAAACTACATATCCAAAAAGTACCTACTTCTCAAAAAGTACTTTTCCAAAAAGTACTTTTCAAAAATTACTTTTCCAAAAACTACTTTTCCAAAAAGTAGTTTTCAAAAATTATTTTCCAAAAAGTACTTTTCAAAAAGTATTTTCCAAAAAGTACTTTTCCAAAATGACCTCTTTCAAAAAGTATTTTTTTTAAATATACTACTTCAAAAACTAATTTTTCCAAACAATAATTTATCAAAAAGTATTTTTTTGCAAAAAGAAATTTATAAAAAAAGGTTTATTTTTTAAAAACTAATTGTTTATAAAAAGCTTCTTTTTCCGAAAAATTCTTTCCCAAAAAGTACCCTCCTTAAAAAGTAATTTTTCAACAAGTACTTTTTTCTAAACGTAATTTTTATAAAAGTGTTCTTGTAACATTTTCCTTTTTATTTGGCCCCAGTGCAGTTCCCAAACTAGTTTTCGCAATGAAAAATTTATTGCAGCAAAAAATATTACAATATATTTTATATTCTCTTATTTTAGAACAAAACTGAATTTATTTTTGTAAATTTTGCGTCATGAAAAATGGCGTGTGAATATTGTGCCTCACGCTTAATTTGTTAACATTTTTATTTTTATTTTTTTTAATTGTTAGTTTCTGTTTTGCTGTTTTGCTCCTCGCTGGTTTCCAAAAACTGTTTGTCCATGCAGCGATGATGGCCATGTTAAAAGCAGTAGCGACGTAAAATAAAATCCATAATTAATGTCTGTTATGGGCGAAATGCAGTTTAACGTAGTGTGTTCAATATATACATATGTATGAGTGTTCTACATGTATGTAGATGTAAAAAAAGGACTCAAAAAGCTTAGCCCATTTATAGGTACAGTGGACAGGATTTAGAGATGTAATTTTGGTAAAAAAAATGAGGTGGTTTAAAAATAAGGGAGTTGCAGGACACTAACAATCAATTGTTTACTAAAATTCAATTTTCTCATTAAATGTGTATAAATCAGGGACCGGAAATAAGAGTTATTTTTCAATTTTTGAAGAAATAAATCATACATAAATGAACATCGTAGAAAACTTTTAATTACACCATCATGATTTTTAGGCGAAATGCATACAACATATTGCATGATTTTTAAATTTTTTATTTTTATTTTAAAGATCAAAAGTAAGAGTTATTTTTGATATATATTTTTTAAATGAAAAATAAGAGTTATATTTGATTTTTTTTTTTAAATGAAAAATAAGAGTTATTTTCGATTTTTATTTTTTTAAATGAAAAATAAAAGTTATTTTTGATTTTTATATTTTTAAATGAAAAATAAAAGTTATTTTTGATTTTTATATTTTTATACATATCAATAATAAAAATCAATTCAAAACTCTTATTTATTTGTTGATGCCGTATGTATTATAATATGCTGCTTCATTCAAATTTCTTTATGAATATAATATATTATGTGACTTATCCATTATCAGCTATAAAAACATGAATGCATAGAAATAGCTTATTAGTTTTGGCTGCTATTCAAGTCAGTGTTAAGAGGTCGTTTTCAGGTGTTCAATTTTACCATCATAATTGATTTTGAATGTTCCTCAGATAAATTATATCTCAAATCTCCCAATATTAATCTGAGTGCTGAAAATGACCTTTCTACACTGACTTGAGTGGCAGGTACAGAATGAACAATTAAAGCTAATTATCGAAGCCATGGAAACACAAACATATTACCTATGTCACGAATTTTGAATTGATTTTTATTATTGATATAAAAATATAAAAATCAAAAATAACTTTTATTTATCATTTAAAAAAATAAAAATCAAATATAACTCTTATTTTTCATTTAAAAAAATAATAATCAAAAATAACTTTTATTTTTCATTTAAAATAATAAATAACAAAAATAACTCTTATTTTCTATCTAAAAATATAAAAATCAAAAATAACTCTTATATCTTGATTTTTTTGATAAAAGTCAACAGTTACGGTCCCTGGTATAAATTAAAACTATTGTTCGCTTCGATTAGTCGACTTAAGAAATTGTGATAAGGAAGTATTCTCCTAAGTACTAATGATGAGAGTATAGCAACTTCCGTTCGTAGTTTTATTCTACTCTGCTGTTCCGGAACATTACATTGCATCAGTATGGGACATTTTCAAAGATCCGATCCTAAAAAAATACAATTCTTTAGTCCACTTTGATGCCCACCGTAGCCAAATGTACGTTGCTTTCGAAACAACACGAAATGTTCTATATGCCATATGAATTTGTGTACATATACTATATTGTTATATAATACTCGTATATGTACATATAGAGTATTATTTAAATTTTATTATATGCGTCATTTAGCAACAGAATGCCGGTGACCACTTAAAGTGACATGGTGTGTAAAATTGTCAGAATTAAAATGTTCGTGCTGGAAGACTTTCATGTGTATGTTAAATGTGATAATGACGTTGCCTTGTTTTTTGTTAATTTTTGTAAGCTTTTTTGCAAAAAAGCGTAATTAAGTGGGTACTTAATGTCTATAAATACAGAATAAAAAAAAAAAGAAACAAATTAAATAAAAGCAGGTAAAAGTACTACGGCGTATTATTGTGTATTTTTTTTGTAAATATTTGTTACCAAACAAAACCAGCAGCACAGCTGTACACTGATACAAACACTAAATAGATCAGACAGACATACATATTTATATAATTATATGTTTGATTTTACTATATGTATTCGTACATAAATGTCTTTTCGGACCAACATACCGAACATGATCTGAAAAGCTTAAATATACTTAATTACATTTTAAATGAATACAACAAACAAACACCTGAGTAAAAATCAACCAAAGTAAAAGATTAAATGTAGTGAAATGAAATAATAAACATTTTTTTTTTCTTTAATTACAAAGAAACATTACATAAGTTTTGTAATGTTATTTAAATTAAAATACGAATTTAGTTTACCAGCTTCGAAGTGAAGTGTACTGAGCAAGAGCTGGCAGGGAATTGTGTTAAATTGAATCGTATAAGAAGCACGCAAATCTGTCGATTGTTTAATACGAGTACTTGTATTTATTTAGTGACATGAACCGTCAATGGCTTAATTAGCTGGAATTCAGGTTCATTTAATTTATGACATTTTTATATACGAGCACGTATTTGTAAACCGTGGGAAAAACATTGTAGTTTATAAATGTCAGTCGAATTTGCACTTTTCGTTCGTCTTATAGAAGATTCGAAAACTATCATTTAGCGTCTTGCAAATATCTTCAACCATTTTGAGCACAAAATATTGTAAATATTCCATGATAAATTTTCCAAGATACAAGGAACGTGTGATGGGAATCAAAAATACACATGAGTACTGATGATGCAATTGTGGAAACTTTCGAAAATAGCGCGCTGACCTGCGTATACTATAAATGAAATTGTTGTTAATTTTTCTTGTTTTGATGAATATTGGAAATGTCTCTCCGAATTTAATTTTACGAATCGCAGCCTAAAAATTTTATTTACATATTTTTTTCTTTTTCCTAATTTTTTACTAGTTATTTTTTATATACGGAACGACATGGAGTTCAAAATATTTATTATAACAATGAAAATTTTTATTAAGATAGGAATTTTTCTTGCAGACTCAAGTTCAAATCTGCAATCTGCAAATTTTTTTTTTAAATTTTATTAAATTCAAATTAATAATATTCTAAATATTCTACTCTAATTGAAATAATTTGAATTTAATATATATTCTTAAAAAATATTATGCACATTGCAGATTTGAATTTGAAAGAAAAACTTTTATGTTAATAATAAAAGTAATAGGTTGAAAAGAGGGCGTAAGCAAGGGCTATCCCAATCCGTTCAGGATTACACCTAGGCCTCATAGGCCTGTTGTGCGCAAAATAAAAGTAATAAAAGTAATAAGTGCGGAAAATAAAAATGTATATTCAGGTCTAAAGCTGCAATTACATATTTTACGAAATAAGTGTAACCATTAATTTCTTGTAAAATTTCTAGTCATTTTAGGGAAACATTTTTGAAATAAACATGTGTCTATTTTGTAAAATTATCAATACACTGTCAGTATTTTCTTTCATTATTTCATATGTTGGTCACACACACACACACACGAAATATTAAAGAAACTTTTGTTTGAAAAGCTAGTGGTAATTCTAATTTATTCAAATATTTGATGAATGTGAACGTAGCTTAACAATGAATATTTTTATTCCGAATGTATTAAAGAAATAAATATGAACTGAAATCTTGTACAAGATTATTATCCATTTTCTTCTATGGAGATCATTATTCTCCTTAATTTTTTTTTCATAAACTAACGAACCAAGAGGCCGTAACTAACGTAACATTTCCAATACGAGTATTATAAATTTATTTAATTTGTATGTATTTTTTGCTTATCAGGTATATCCTGTAAAAACTGAGACAATTGTTAAATATTCGTCATTCTATTGTCTCTGTATTGCAGAGTTTAGGCTAAATTCATTGCCTTATCTCAGTATACTCTTGCGATTTAATTCGCCAAGACTCTGGCTATTGTGATTTACAGAACTCATTTCATGCGACTTCAAATCACAATCCCATTTATTTTTGAGTTTCAGAAAATATGAGTATCTTGCAAATTTTTGTGATAAGTGTCGGACTTGGGCAGTAATGATAATATTTTGTAATGTATTACAAACAATGTATTAATGTATTACAAATTTTGTGTAATTATAATTAACAGTTTTTAATTACTTAAAATTTTTACTGAAATAGAAAATGAAAAAAAAACAAATATATCTAAAAGTAATTGTCGTGGAAAAATTAAAATTACATGTAATTGTAATTGAAAAAAAACATGTAAGCGGAAAAATAATTGTTTAATTAAATAATTATAGCCAGCATATGTAATAATTACAAATTTTGTATAATTGCAATTGAAAGTTTTTAATTACAATTACTTTTTTTCTGAAATTAAAACAGGAAAAAAAAATATTTATTTAAAAGTAATTGTGGTGGAAAAAAATCTCAATTACAATTACTTAAAAAATCAACTACCATTACATGTAATTGTAATTGAAAAATAATCAATTATAATTACAAGGTATTGCAATTTAAACAAAATTAATTACAATAAATAATTTCTTAATTCAGTAGTTGTAGAAAATGTATGTATATAATAACACAGTGCAGCACTAAAATCTTGAACCAATTCAGAACCCCAAAATCTGAAAGCTTATCATGGTAGAAGAAAAACCCTAGCTGGGTTTTGAATTATTAGCTAAGGTTTTTTTTTAAATTCATTTTTGAAGTTTCCGACTGGGGGGTGGATTTTAGTACAATTTTCAAAAATTATGTACTGATTCTTAAGTCGATATCTCGTGAACTATTCGAAATATTGCTTTTCTCTGTCCAGCCAATTTTTACCTCTTAATTAGATCTAAAAATTTTAGCTTGAGAAAAAATCAAAAAAACACAACAACATCTTACTCAAAACAGCAAAACTGTCAAAAAACGTAAAATTTCGTCATAGATTTTTATTGCTGATGATGGAAAATACTCGTATAAGGACATTTCAAATATTTTAAAATAGATACTTCGAAAATTTGATAAGTTGAAACATAAGGAATGAAAAATAAGGACACTTCAAATATTTTTAAATATATATTGAACTTTACTCGTCGCTTTCGGAGCAAGACTCATCACCTGAAAACATGCTTCCAACCGTTTCGCTATCTTTATTTTCGCATCGCATATATTTTTTCCCTTTGAACCACTTTTCCATCGGGATGGTTACTAGCTGGAAGAGCTCACCTTGTACATCAAATTCTGCTGGCAATTGTTTTTCGAACTCTGCCAAATGATTATTTAAAAAGTTAAATATATATTAAATATAGATTCGAAGTGTCCTTATTTTTCATTCCTTATGTTCCAACTTATCAATTTTTCGAAGTATCTATTTTAAAATATTTGAAATGTCCTTATACGAGTATTTTCCATCATCAGCAATAAAAATCTATGACGAAATTTTACATTTTTTGACAGTTTTGCTGTTCTGAGTAAGATGTTGTTGTTTTTTTTATTTTCTCTGAAGGCAACATTTTTAGATCTAATTAAGAGGTAAAAATTTACTGAAGAGAGAAAAGCAATATTTCGAATAGTTCACGAGATATAGAGTTAAGAATCAGTACATACTTTTTGAAAATTGTACTCCCAGTCGGAGACTTCAAAAATGAATTAAAAAAAAACTTTAGCTAATAATTCAAAACGCATCTAGGGTTTTTCCTCTACCATCATAAGCTTTCATATTTTGGGGGTCTCAATTGGTTCAAGACTTTGAAGTTGAAAAATGTGCTACATACTGTGTAATTAATTCATTTGTTTAAAAAAGAACTGTTATCATATTCAACTAAGCCACCTAATAAGTGGTGACAAACACAATACACATGAGCACTGATGATGAAAGTGTTGCAGCTTTCGAAAACAGCTGTTCTGCTCTGCTGTGTAAGTTGAATAACTAAAAACTGATGTTGACTTTCCTTTGTGCCTTGGAATATTTATCACGTCTTAGTGAATTTAAAACAAACAAATTTTCGAAAATTTAATGTTTTTTTTAGTAATTAGAAAAATATTAAATAATTCGTTTTACGTTTTCTATGACGCCGTTGGAATAGCGTCGCGAAATCGGTTCTAAAGGTGCATAAAACTTGGAAATATGTTATCCATATTCGAATATTCTATAAAAAAGCTTTTGGAATTCAAAAATTCAATATATTTTACTGCAAAAATTTTTTTATCATTCCTTACAAATAACGAGAAAAAATAAAACAAAAATATAAAACTAACACTAAGGCACGAATTAATTCGGCAAGGATCCTTACGACACTCAACACATAAATAGACTGGCTCATAATCTCCTCAGTTTGTTTATGGCCGTATTCTGTAGAAGTTGGTTAGACGATAGACATTTCTAAAGGCTGGAATCATTAATTTAAATACGATGTACAACTTAAATGATTGTGTAATAAACTTTAAAGCAATACTTGCCTTAAATGCGTATTTAAAAATCTTTATGCGACCCTTGTGCTTCATCTCGAAAAACGACATTGAAATCTATTATCCATAAATTACTCACCCTGTATTTTTCCTATTGTTTGCTATTGTATATTTCCTCTTTGTTTTCCTATCACAACAATGGATTCTTTTGTAACTTTTTTTCATATAGTTTTTTGTATCTCTTTTTTTTAAATGTCATGATGTTAAAGTGTTTTAATTATACATACACTTATAAGATCTTTGTTGTTTGCTGCCACTTCAGCTTTTTTGTTCAATACGACTGACTACTTCTTTTATTTATGTTGCCATAGTCACTTTTAATAATACAATAGAAATAAAATTAATAATTGAAAATGATTAACCCGCTTGGTGGGCGTAAAAATGGTAACGCTTCAGATCGTTTTTAAAGACTATTTATTATATGCATCTTTACTTGTTTGTGGTACGTACCACACATACGAGTATTTAAAATAAAATAAATTTACCAAATTTTTTGTTTGTTTTTTCTATTTAAAACCTTATAAGCATCTCTCTTCTAACTTTCTCTTTTTTTTTTGTTAGATATATTTTTTATTCCTTCAAATTGTTTGATTAATTTTTATTTCATTTTTATCAGCATTTTTTGGATTTCAAAATGATTCATTTATTTTTTACGAGTATTTCGCTTTTTATTTTGTTTTTTGTCTTGTCATGTTAGGTAGCGGATTATCTTGTATTGTTTCATTACAGCACACTTTAATGAATTTACAATTTATAATAAAACAAAGCAGTTGGCTTAAAATTGTTAAATCATTTAATTAGGGTTTTGAAATTGAAAAAAAAACAGGCTAAACTAAATTTATAAAATAAAAAAGTTCGTGTTTAGTAAGGCGTTTCGGTTTATCCAAACAAAAAAAAATTGTACATATGCCAGTGTTGTCAATGGCAATAAACGTTCTGTCTTAGGCCTTAATTGAGTAAATCACGTCACCTAAGTGCAGACAGAAATAAAAGTTTAAGGAGTTTTGCAAACTCTTAAACACATGAATTTAGATAAATTTTGTTTGTGGAAAACTATATAAAAACAAGTAAAAACGTTATATTCGACCGGGTCGAATCTTAAATACCCTCCAAATATTTAGTAAGTGAATTTGAAATGTTTAACTTGGTGGGACAGAGTTCCTTTATATAATATCGTACGTCAACGCCCACTAAAGGGGCGGGGTTCAAAAATATGCAATATCATGTTTTCCACAGACGAACGTATGGGCATTGCTAGACCGTCTTAGACTTCATCACAATTCTCTTTGGAGGCTATAAAAACTGTATTTTGGCGGGGTCGCTCTGAGAAGGGCTGTGGGGGAAACATTTCACCTTTGTCATTAAACTCTAAAAATAAATGCTTGGGATAATTATATACAAAATTAAAATTTTTTTTATAGGGTCATTTAGCGGGCAAAGGGGGAGGAGGGGGTAGGGTAGAAATCGGCAGTCATAAAACTCTTAAGATAAATGCTTGGGATGATTATATACAAAATTTAATAAACATTTTTTTTTGGTAGGGTCATTTTGGGGGAAAGGAAGAGGGGCGGGGGGGGGGGTAGGGCAGAAATCGGCAGTCATAAAACTCTAAAAATAAATGCTTGGGATGATTATATACAAAATTTAAAAAATTTTTTTTTTTTTTGGTAGGGTCATTTAGGGGGCAAAGGAAGAGGTGGGGGGGGGGGAGGTAGGGCAGAAATCGGCAGTCATAAAACTCTAAAGATAAATGCTTGGGATGATTATATACAAAATTTAAAAAAAAAAAAAATTTTTTGGTAGGGTCATTTAGGGGGCGAAGGGGAAGGAGGAGCTAGGGCAGAGTAGTACTAGGTTTCGTCTCAGCTTCGTCATTAAAGCTTAAAAGTGTTATTTTTAAGGAATGTAGGCTTAAGTAAAACAATTTGCTAAATTTTTATGCTATTTTTGCATATAATAACGCCCACTAAAGTGGGCGGGTTCCACATATATTTTTATTTTATTTATTTTCTCCAGTTTAAGGCGTTGCACTGTATTTGACATAAAAATATATCATTTGCTTAACAAAATAACCAAAAAACTTTAAAAATTATGTTGTTTTTTCTGGGTTGGTTTAGTTCTTCTTAGGGGAACTTTTTTCCCTCTTGCCCGATTTAGCCCATCTTCGAACTTAACCTGCTCTAAATATATTTATGCCAAATTTCAAGAGTCTAGCTCTTTTCGTTTGGACTGAATCGTGATTTCCACAGACGGACGGACGGACGGACGGACGGACATGCTCAGTTCGTCTTAGATTTCATCACTGATCAAGAATATATATACTTTGTGGGGTCTGAGATGGATATTTCGATGCGTTACAAACGGAATGACAAAGTGAATATACCCTCCAAATTCTTTTTTGGAGGGTATAAAAATAATTTTTAACGTTCTGAAAGATAAAATTCGACGTTGCATTGACAAGATAAGCGCAGAACACCTGCCAACATGCTAGAGGTGAACATTTGCTCGACATCATATTCCATAACTAATTCCCATATTTCTTCTTCAAAATAATATCAATAAAAACTGAATTTGTCTAAAAGAGTGTGTTTTAAGTCAATTTACTTCTTAACGTCAAATTTACCCAGTCTTTAGTTTCAATTAAGCTTAATCTTAAATATCTAAACTTCAAATGCTCCCAAGTGTTTGTTATGTTCTAGTAAAAGCATTCTCTTGGCATTTGTTTACTTGCTTAATTTTAAGTGTAGGCTAGTGTAAATATAATTTTATGGTTGTTTACACAATGCTGTAAAATTACGACTACTACATTTTTAAATGTCCCTTTCAAAAACTTAATTTTAGTAAATTCTAAATAATTTGTTACAAAATATTTTTTATTAAAATTTTTAAAGACTTTTGGGCGCCATTTTGAAGAAAGTCCTTTATCTTTATATAATAAATATAAACTTCGTTTCTAGAATCATTTCGAGAGCCGCAGTAATTTTAAGACAAAATATAAAATAATCGGTCATGCCACAAATTTCGATTCCATTGGGAAACACAATTGAATGCGTGTTTTAATTCCTCAGAAAAGAAAGAACGAAAAAAATTTTCGAAATGAGACCTTTTTTAATTTCAGTAACTGATATCGTTTCTAATATTAAAAATAACTTCATTTATAAAATTCATTTCATTCATTTATCATTTTCTTAAGAAGTAAAACACTGAATCAATTCCGTTTCCGAATGGAATTGAACTCTGTGACATGCCTGAATGTGCCATTAAATAGAACAAGACATGCATTAAAAACCACTACAAAATTTTACCCACAAAAAAAATTTTTTTTTTGTTGACCAGTGTTATGTTTCTATTAAAATAGCTAATAAGACTACATTCTCGTATAATTTCAGGTGTTGGTGTTGTTTTGGTTACAGTTAGTGGTGCTGCTTGGCGTATGACTGCACCGGGTGGACCACCCTGCCTTGGCCTTGGCTCTAGTGTTGATTTGGGTAGATGTGGTCGTAGACCCTGCAGTAGGGGAGGAGGTGCACCACAAGGCCTGCTCTATCCAGAATTTCAGCACAGACCACCACCGCCATCCTATCAAGCCAGTATGCAGGAGTATCGCTTAAGGTAGGCAAACAGAAAAAGACATGAAGATTAAACACTTAAACATGCAAATGAAAAAAGAAATTAAAATAAAAAAGTTACAAAAACGTTAACAGCAAACTTAAAAAAAAAAATTAAAAAAATAGAGAAAAGACATAAAACGTGGCAAACCACACATTGTGGTTTAATAGGATTTAGTAGCACCGTAAGTGTTCGTGGCAGTTAACTCTTTTATTTTTTGTCTTTTTTTTTGTTTGTTTAGCAAACAAAAGGAATGTATCCTTTTAGAAAATTGCATGAATTTTTTTAAAAAACGAACTACAGTTTTATAATGTTAAACGAGATATCACTGTGCACTACAAGTGGCAGCTGAAAATAATTGAAAGTCTATAAATTTAATGATTGCATGTTCTAGTGTCATTTATTTTGCAATATATGGACATGTTGTAGCAATTTTTTAGCAAAATGTTTTTAAAAAAAGAACAAATGCAAAACAATTTATTTCTCCGTTTTTTTAATTTTATGTACTTTCTTTACACAGACTACTTTTATTGGATAGAGATCGCCAGAATGGTGTGGTCAGAGGAAGTTCACCGCCACCCACTTATCGTTCGCATGCCGGAAGTTTGCTAAGGTAAAGTTGCCTTTATTATTTATACACATACACACCTTTATGTCTATTTAAGTTTTTAACTGATATAAAATTTTATTTCGAAAATAAATTAAATATGAAATTAAATGTTCATAAAATTCATTCACCAGCACCACATAAACTATTTTAAAATGTTCCACCCAAATACATGCAACCAAATCACTCTGGCAATTTGGCTTGTAATAAGGATTAACAAAAAATATTTAATTATGTGGGACAGTTGACCCGGAAGTCATTTGGAAATTTTTTGTCTTTATGAAAACCGTTTTTATTTAAATCCCGCGGCTTCCACGAACCATAAAGGGATACACTCGTGTGGGAAATCTTAGTGCACTATTTTTAATTGAAATTGAACTGCTTGTACATTAATTTTGCAAAAACACTTTTTACCAGTCTTATGATAAAAATCGTACACTACACTACCTTTAACCCTTAAATGCTCAAGAACACCGATTTAGAACACCGAGTATTCGCAAAAGTGAACAGCAAATGTATGAAAACACTTGCCTATATATTTTCTTGCATCTATTTCTTCCTTATTACGAATTTTCGGCATATGAAAAACTTAAATAACTTAATTTGCGAAAAAAAATATTTTTGAGATTCAGAAGTCGATTAGGCTGACAACTATATTATATTTTTCAAAAGCTAATTTAAAATAAATAGTTTATGTTATCTTACTTTTCTAATGTTATCCCTAGGTCATTTTGCTAAAAAAATACGCAATTTTAATGGTTGTATCTTTAAAGATACAGTGAGCGTTTAAGGGTTAAAATAATTTAATGATATTGCAAATTTTGTTACCACTAACAGCGATTTAGTGCAATAATTCTTAAACAATTAAGTCGAAAACAAACCATATGCCCCTGCGCCATCGCAAGAAAACACTAGTGGCATTTCAAAACTGTAAATTTCTAAATCACAATACAAACATGAAGCTGCAAAGTCCCATAGAGTGTTCTCACTTTTAGTTCAAAATTGTTAACCGCACTAAATCAAAATTTGCATTTATTTTTTTTGAAAAATAAATTATTATAAAAAATTTTTTATAAATGCATGTACAAATAAATATGATTTCAAATTCAAATGAATATACAAGGTCGGCCAAATGAAGTCATCCGATGACTCCTCCAGCGTGAACAGCGCACCATACAGTCACTTTGAGCGGGTGTAATGGCTCCCCGGGCATCACTATTGGATTTTCGGTGCCGCAGAAGCGATAGTTTTGCCTATGAATCATAATGAGCCTTATCGCTCATTATGATTCTGGTTGAAAAATCGTCCACTTCGTCCTCGAAATTGAGGTTGGGGACAGTATCGCTCCATAGCTTGTTCACTTGTATTCTACATCTGTCTAGTTCACAAATCTCAAAACAGATTTGGCATTGGCTGCCATTTGAAAAAATAAGAGCATCTTCCAATAGGGTGATTTCTTTAGGCCCACCTTGTAAGTAGACAAAACATGCTATTGAATCAGATAATGGTTGAGCGAGCAGTTCAGTATATTGCACCGTCCTTGAAATATCAATCCAGTAAGTGGTTTCTCAGATATTGGTAAAAAAAAGAAATATAGTATATTTATTTATTATAAATTTTATCAAAATTCTTAGGCTGGACCATTTAAAAATTAAAATTTTAAAAAAGTAATAAAACAATCCCGGCTTAATGTTTTAACAAATATTTTTGCTGTAAAGTACAATTGTTCCTGTTAGAGATGGATGGTCATGCTCTTGAATCAATTGAAACTTAAAGACTGAGATCTTTTCTCAGAATTCTGTATAAACTGATGCGTGTAATTTTCAATTGTTGCGAACGATAATGAGTTGATGTTGATGGATTCCCATGTACACTCTCAGCCACAGACTCGATATTTTCGGGTGTAAACCCTGTACGAGCGTGATCACGTTTTGACGCATCCAACAATGAAACCAGTTTCACGAATTTAAGCCACAAACTTGTGTATACCGGAAACTGTTGGTTCTTCTCTGCGACCAAATTGTCTCTGTTTTGGAAATAAATTTTAAATAAATTCCAACATTGCACAAGCCTAAATCGAAGAATAGAATGACATAAGTATTGTCAGATTCGAAATAACCGTTGAGTCAAATTTAAACCGCTAGATGGCCCATCCGATATTTGAAATATCGGATATATACAGTTTCCCGAGAACTATCGGTATGTATAATTATGGTCCAGTTAAAGTTGGTAAATCATCATGAATCATTTAACGCTACGACAAGGTTACAAAAAGCGGAAATTCAGTTGGAAAATATTGGAACTTTTATTTTGTTATTATAATTTACTTTTTAAATTTTGCCCCGTATTAATAATTCCAACTATTTGGTACAATCAAGAATGATAAAATAAAGATTACGCCAACAAGCTGAAATAAAAATACCTTTCTGCGCATGATGGAACTCTGACGTCACTCAACATGTGTTCTGATTGGCTAATTAGATTCAGCTGGAGGACTATTATGTTATTGTAAAAACAGGACAGTGGGGCAAATTGCTATTTTTCAAATTAAATTTGTTTGATAATAAATAATTTTAAAAAATTATTTTATTTTCCACTTGTTTTTATTTGAAATTGTTAATTTATAGTTATTTTATATAAATATTGAACCCAAGTGCTAATTATTTCTCTTTTTTCTCCCTTCAAAGCAAATTTTTTTGCTTGCAAAATATCAGGCATAACTTCCTTTGAGCTTCATTTCTTGGAAAACTATAAAATGACACAGCTTTTTGAAAACAAACCAAATTTTGATAAAAATATTGCATTTTAACACAATTATTTCTCACTTGTTTTTTTGCTGTCACTTTGTTTGCAATTGCCCACTGCACATTTCATGCTTGCTCTTTTTGTTCTCTTTTCTCTTTAATTTAGGTTTTTTGTTTACAGTTTATGAGCTTTAAAAAGCAAGTTTTAATAAGTTTTTTACACTTTAAGTTATTAATAATTATTTTAATATATTTATTTTAAAATTAAACAGAATTTATTATAAAATACATCACAAAACTTGCACTTTCACAAATCCGATTTCATTTGCTTGTTGGAAATCTCTCTGAGTAAATTGAGTGAAGAGTTGCCAAATATAGCATAAAATATTAATATTGTACGAGAAAGTATTAGTTTTGCATATGATAAACATTTGGCAATCTCTTCATGCGCAAGGCGTAATCTTTATTTTATCATTCTTGGGTATAATAATACATATAAAAAATAGTTTTAAAAATTCTCATTATTGAAGGAACTATATATGGTTTTAAAATAGAACTCCTTTTATTGCTACTAACAGATTTAACGCCTGTTTTCTTAAATGGAAAGGCTGTGCTAAAAAACAAAAGCCAAATAACTTACAGCCCCATTGTGCTGTGAAATATTTCCCTAAATATTGTGCCTTATTGTCAACTCGACTCTTTACAATGGTTTAAAGAAAAGCTCTCAATGTTTCTCTAATCCAGTACAAACTGGTGGAAAATTTAAAAAAGTACCCATAATGGGATTTTCAAAATTTTCTTCGGGAATTAAGGAGATCTCAGAAAAAAGGCTCATTTGCATTTTCTCCTTTTCAAGAATCTTTCCTGCTAAGTAATTTCTTGTTAAAATAACTATTAATAAAAATTTCATTGCATTGCATAAATATATTTTTTTTTTTATTGATTTGGACCAGCACTCAGGGGCTGACCCCTACATATGCAGTGCATTGCACCGGAACTAGAGAGGGGAGGGGATTGTATTGAGAGGACAGATGAAGAAAGAAAAAATAGAGAATTTTTTTTAGCTATCTCAACGTTTTACTTTGCCGATTAATTAATTTGCTAGAGGGCCTATGAAGGAGGGTGCTGCTCCTTTAGTAAGTGTTAGTGTTAATCGCTGCCAATTCTCTTCAGTTATCAGTGATATGCCTTCATCACTAAAATAGGTTGACAACAACAAACACTAGTGCTGGTCGACAGAATTCGACACAATATTCATGACGGAACACGGAGTCGAACTCTGGATCCTCTGCTTCACAATATCGTGTTAAGCACTTGTAATGCAAATAATTTTCTAAAAATTTTAAAATGAAAATAAGACAAGAAAATTTATTTCCAATTGGCTTTCATATAGAAAATATTCCACCACTGAACGAACACTTAAAGAGTTAAACAACTTATAATACCGACTTCGTTGATTTCTATACATGCGAATAATCTCAGGACTTGGTGGTTTTTATGGTGTTCAATTGACAACTTTGCCCTTCAAAACTAAAACAGCTAAAAAAAAGCAGCCAACTTTTTTTTAACTTCTATTCAAAACACCCAAAAACAAAAAACTCTAAACCCTCCCTGAAACTTTTTGGCTTTAAAGCCAATTCGAAGTTCTTTTTTGCTGCTATTAGTTAACAACAAAAAAATCTCCCACCGGCGTACATAGTTTATTCTTTACTATTTTTTTTTTGCCAGAAAACACATTAAACACATTTAAAAACTTTGTCGTTAAACTTTGTAGACTGCCTTCAAGTTCGATATGGGTTGGTAAAACCAACTCATACAGTGCCAAATCATACATGTATGTACGTGTACCAGAACATACTCTTCAAAAAATTAAAGCAATAAATTCACAATTTCAGTCTAAACAACAATAACAAAATCAGCATGCGACCAAGGAATCAACCGACAAAAAAAAACACCAACAACAATAACACACAAACAAAAAACCACAATAATTTCTCTTCATTTAAGTTTGTATAGAAGAAGGTGGCTCACAACCACCCCTTAGCACACACTCACACATGTGTACTTCCTCTAATGCACCGGAAAACTAAAAAGAAGTTTTATTTGTATGTGTTGAAAATATTGCTTTGACAAAAAAAAATTTTAAGGATGTCGTTTCCGGTTAAATTTATGAGTTGAAAAGTGTTTATGCTTCAGTATCATGACTCCAAAGACACACATCGCAGGCTGCTTCTCTTTACCGAATGCAAATCCCAATAAGAGATTATAATTTTTGGCAAAAAAGCTAAAGAAAGTTTTTTGTTGTCAATGAAAATGAAAAGAACCCCCTTAAAAAGGGATGCTCAACTAGATGCGTACTTTTTTTCGCTGCTTTAATAGAATTAAGAACCCATTACAGCAAATAAGCTGTAAGTATCAAATCCATGCAGCACTCACTTAGGCAAGAGTTTTTCCCAAGTCCCATTAGATTATCATCTTAAAGCTTCACAATAACATGCTGCCTTTCACATTAATATGGAATTGATTACTACCGCCGAGAGAGAAGCATAATGGCACTAAATCATAAAATACTTGTAATACTCGCCAATAACACCATAAGCAATTTTTTGTTTTTTTTTTTTTGTTAAGCTAAAAATATAAAAGCCCTAGGGCTTTTATATCCCAATAAAAAGTTGTCTTCTTTTACACCATCGTGGTTGACTTTTCAACAGCAGCCGCATTTGGATATATAATTTTTATGTTACTTTTTCTGTAAAGAAAAATTTAATAAATCAGTATCAATAGGATAATTTCGGAACCCAATTTTGACAATTTTCATTCGAATAATTTTGGGGGAAACGGCTTCATTTTCGGCTCACTATTCGAAAAAATTGTGAAAATAAAAACACTTAGGCAGTGAATTTATTTAAAACCATACTTTTTTTTTAAATTGGTACCAATATAATATAGAGGTATAGGAATTAATAATGGAATATGACCTCTTGCTCGTCGGCAGGCGTTCGCTCTTTTTACAAAACACATCTTTTAACCACATTTTGCTACAAAGCTTGGCTTCTTACGTCAACGCCTTTAATTTACTTAACCCATATCGTCCCAGATATTTTTTTTTTCAAATAGGTTTATAAAACTTCGTAGTGAAATGGTAAATTGATTCCAGAAAATACGAATCAGATGTCCGATTTTTTTAAATTTTTTTTAAAAATTTTCATTAAAATTTTTTTTAAAAAGTTTCTTTAAAATTTTTTTTTTTAAATTTTGATTAAACATTTTTTTTAAAATTTTCAATAAAAATTTTTTTAAAAATGTTCATTCAAAATTTGTTAAAAAATTTTGTTAAATTTTTTTTTTACATTTTCATTAAAATTTTTTTTTTTAATTTTTATTAAAAAGTATATCTTCTTAAGCAGAGAAAAAAAATTTAAATGCTTGAAATTTTCTGTTCGAAAAATCGAACACTGGCACGAAATGGGTTAAGTGCTTGCAAATGGTTCCGCCAGTAGTCGAATAAACTATAGAAATACTTTAAGATGATCGTACAATTAATCAGACCACATTCTTCATAACTTTCAGGGTGTCCACAATGGATGTATCGTTTTTATTTTAATAAAGACAAGTTAAAACGTTATATTCGACCGGGTGGAATCTTAAATATCCTCCAAATATTTATTAAGAAAATTTAAAATGTTTAACCTGGTGGAACAGAGTTCATTTAAGACATCTTGTTTGGGATAATTAAATACAAAATTTAAAAAAATAAATTTTTTTTATATGGTCATTTAGGGTGAAAAGGGTTAGGAAGGGGTAGGGCAGAGTAGTACCAGGTTACGTTTCAGCTGCGTCATTAAAGCTTAAAAATGTTATTGTTAAAGAATGGAAACTTAAGTAAAACACTTTATTAAATTTTTACATTATTTTTGCAAATAATAACGTCCACTAAAAGGGGCGGGGTCCAAAAATTACCTTCTTTATTTTATGGCTCCAAGTTTAATGCGTTGGACCTTCTTTGGCATAAAAATATATCATTTGCTTAACAAAATTACAAATAGGAAAACTTACAAAATTTGTGCTGTTTTTTAGAGGTTGGTTTAGTTCTTCTTAGGGGAACTTTTTTCCCTCTTGCCCGATTCTGCCCATTTCCGAGCTTGACCTGTGCTATTCTTCAAGATATATTTATGCCAAATTTCAAGAGTCTGGCTCTTTTCGTTTCGACTGAATCGTGATTTCCACAGAGTAGACGGACGAACGGGCAGACTGACTTGCTCAGATTGTCGATAAAAACAAGATATTTTTTTCAGATATTAAAATTATTTTTATTTCAGTATGTTACTGATTAAAACAAATAAATAATAAAATGTAAAGGTTTTCAAATCCCGTGATCCCGTCGTGTACAACGTATTTTGCGATAGATTTAATTCTATTTCTTAAGCAGACGAACATCAATGTAAGGTGCCCAGGTTTCATATACTCAGACTGGTTTTTTGTGGTAAAACGTCGTTCACTAGTGTATTTTTGCATGTAGCACGAAGATTTTCAGTGCGTACTAATAATGCATTCACCAATTCACATCATTCGGACGACTTTTTATTAATTTTGAACACTTTTTATAATAAATATAGTATTTCTTCCTATTGCCTACTTTTTCATATGGTCACCCCATCACCTGTTAAATGAAAAGATTATTTTATTTACAGAAAAAAATTGTTCAGAAAATAATTAAAAAAAGGAATTTGTTTTGGAAAAAATGAACACCACCAGGCTAATTATTTACCCCCTTATTCATAAAAATTATGAGAGTCTAATAACAGCGTAACAAAACAAAATTTCATATGAAATTTGCTCTATTACACTCATCATTTTTATGAATAAGGGGGTAAACGTCTAAACAATCTGGCATCAGAGGAAAGAATTTACAATTTTGAAAGAATTTACAATTTGTTGTTCATTATTTTAATTTATTCGTCGTTATTGTGTTTCACACGACGAATTTATAGAGGGAATTTTTATCAACGAATTCGTCGTACTGAACGAAATTCGCCGTTCGTCCCAGTTGTGTTCCAACCATTACTTGAATGACTTGAATTATTTTTGTGCAGTACACAAGCACATCTCTTGTAACATGTTCTCAAACATTTTGCTGTTTCCTACAATTTTATAGAATAACGCCAGCAGATATAATTTCTCAGTATCGTTTTCCACTTTTGCTTTAATATTTCTTTTTATTTTTGACAAAATACTTTAAGTCCTATTAAATGATTAAGTTTAGAGGCTCATTTAACTCATAAGTGCCACTTTGATCTCTTGTAATAATGGGTAGCAATTAAAAAAAGTTTTTGTTTTCTTTAGTCTTTGGGTGTTTCAACCAAAAAGCTATATTTTCATTGTATATTTGATGCTTAAAGTTAATTGTTGATGTGGTGAATGGAAGATACTGAAGATTATAATGAGGCGAAAACTTTTCTTTCTATGTCGTTATCTTTAACAGTAAGCAGAACATTGGAAGGAAATTTATTTTGCTAATGCTTAGCGCTTCCAATGTAATGACTTAATTGAAATTCGTTTGTAAGGCGTCTTTATGATAGTATATATTTTTTTATTTATAAATTAAGCTCTATGCATTCATAAGCACTTTGCAGACTGAAAATATAACACAAGGGTGATTATATTAATTGTTTATTTAAATACAAAATAATGTTTCGTTTTATTGGCCCATTGCTATCAAAGTTGTCTATGATATGATAATATTTATTGAAGTCTTTCTTGGTCCTTATCGAATTTTATAACTTTCCTTGCACATCATGTCACATATATAGAGATTTGATTACAAACAAAGCCACTTTACTTTGTTTCAAGCATAGAATACCGTGGATAAGAAATTGTTTAAGATAACCTAAACTTTTTCCATACATAATGATTGAAATTTGTGCGATATGAGAAACCACTTTGACTATTTGTATAGCAATCAATCAAAAATAATTTATGCATGTTTACCTTTACACGCCTGCAACCTACCATTCCGATCAGCCTCTAGATGTTTAGTATTTAATAAAGAAATGCAAGAATAATTTCATTTGGAGAGCAACCTAAAATGGAATGAGTACCATAAACTTGTCAAAAGCAAACACTGATACTCCAAAAAAAAAAAACAAAAAATAAAAATTTATACAAAATTGTTTTTGCCTACGAGCATTTTAAAAAATACTGAGTATCAATCTACTCTAGAAAATTAGATTTGAACATTTATTTTTGGCATTTGTTTTCCTAGCTCCTTCGTATCTTGGATTACAAATTGGTTCCAGTAAATATAATCAATCAATATGTAAATTAAGTTGCAACCAAAAAACACAGACAACAGGTGTTAGACAGTAGACTGTAAAAAACAACAACAAAACCAGCAAAAATTTAAGAAAAAGAAAAATTCAATACTACACAAAAATAAATTAAACTTTAGACTTTAATAAAGTTTTTATTTCTTAGTATTTAGAATTATTGAACAAAAGTTGCCAGTATAGGCGGAGAAGTAACTATTTTGAATTCTAATTCATATTCAGAGAACCTTAAAGGAGTTATTAAATTCATGTTTTTTAACTATAATATTCTTCCTCTACCTTATCGTAAACTAATTATATACTAAAGAGCAGAATGCAGCATTCTTGTTCGACGGTACTGTACCAAACAGATTTACAGGTGAAGTAAATCCGAAAATGGCTGCAACAAATTCTCTATGTTCGCAGCTCTCAGTAATTTTTTTTAATCGTACCAGCGTATTCAGTGATGAGCCCCTTTCTATGCAGTGCTTTGCGCCGGAACTAAAAAGGAGGGGATAATATTGAGAGGACAGATGAAAAGACAGAGAATTTTTTGTAGCTATAACAACGATTTATTTCGATGGCTAGTTCATTGCTACAGACCCGACGAAGGATACTGCGGTTCGTCTGCTCTTTAGTAAATGATAGTGTCAATCGCTGCCAGTTATGTTCAATGATCAGTGTTCTGCTTTCATCGCTAAAACAGGCTGATAACAACTAACGTAACCTTGCACTACTACCAATCAAAAGAATTCGACACAATATTCATGACTGAGCGCAGAGTCGAACTCTGGACTCTCCTCTTTATAGTCTCATGTTAAATAATTCAGCCAATATACCATCCCTTCATAATTCCAGCTTCGGTTCGTAAAATCATTTAAGTATGTGTGAGAAATGTATCTTTTTTATAAATATACAAAATAATTTTTTTCGAAAGTAAAACACTAGTCATTAATTATATGAAAACTTACAGTAATTAATTTAAACTTATTAATTTTTTTTTTTTTTTTGCAAAAATTAATGTAACCAGAATAACAAAATTAGTTGCAAAATATTACAACAGAACAAATAAACCAACAATTTATGCTATCAATTTTACTATCAATTGTACTATTGCAGCTGGTTGCGTATGAGTAACGTGTGAAGGTAATAACTCACTCAATTATCATACGAGTACGTAATGCTTTGGTAATTCGAACACAAATAAATGCATACTTTTTGGAGTGAAAAAATGTAATTTCTCATATGAGTAACTTAAATAATTATAAAGTAGTAACAAAGGAATTTAATTGTGGGTTTCAAATTATTCAATGCCGAAAAAATATCGTACTGTCAGCCTCTTACCTTTTCCTGCTTAAGCCGCTGAACCGATTTAATGTTAGCTCCAATTATAACTGAAAATGCAATAGATAATAATAAACTAGAAAAAAAATTGTCGACCAAAAAATAGGATGTAGCCTTTGAAATTTAAGAATTGCATTTGCATGTTGTGAGCAAAGTTGTACATCCTGTATCTCGAAAACCAGTGGACGGATTTTGATGAAATTTTGCACTGGCTTAAATGAAATTTGGCATAGAGGTATTTCGAGATCCGAGGAATAGCATATGTTGTGTTTTGTTTGTGGAAATGTTTCTAGTAACTGGTCAAGGGTGTTTCGAATATTTGTATGGACATATGAAATTCTATGAACATCTCAATCTATGAACATTTCAATCTTCGACACAGTTGATATAACAATGTATTTGTTTTTGGCAATGACTTTATGAGGGGTCAAGGGTGGTCTAAAATTTCTAGGGATATATAAAATTATGAAACTGATAACTAAGAACGTTTTAATCTTTGATTCAGTAAAAGTAGAGCACATCATTGACATATTCGCAACATACACATTAGCTGAAGTTTCACATATTCTTCGCGGACAAAGTCGTGGATAAAAAGTATAATAAAATATAAAAAAACTCAACGTTAATACTTGATACACGCTGGTATGAGCGCATAAGCTTCCGCTCTTTATAATGAGTTGCATTTTTTATGATGACTTGCATATTTTATAATGACTTGCATTTTTTATGATGACTTGCATTTTTTATGATGACTTGCACTTTTACGATGACTTGCTTATTTTCATAATGACTTGCATTTTTCATAATGACTTGCATTTTTCATAATGACTTGCATATTTCATAATGACGTGCATTTTTTTATAATGACTTGCACTTTTTATGATGACTTGCATTTTTTATGTTGACTTGCATTTTTTATGATGACTTGCATTTTTTATAATGACTTGCATTTTTAATGATGACTTGCATTTTTTATGATGACTTGCATTTTTCATAATGACTTGCATTTTTCATAATGACTTGCATTTTTTATGATGACTTGCATTTTTCATAATGACTTGCACTTTTTATAATGACTTGCATTTTTAATGATGACTTGCATTTTTTATGATGACTTGCACTTTTTATAATGACTTGCACTTTTTATGATGACTTGCACTTTTTATTATGACTTGCATTTTTTATGATGACTTGCACTTTTTAAGATGACTTGCATTTTTAATGATGACTTGCATTTTTTATGATGACTTGCACTTTTTATAATGACTTGCACTTTTTATGATGACTTGCACTTTTTATTATGACTTGCATTTTTTATGATGACTTGCACTTTTTAAGATGACTTGCATTTTTTATGATGACTTGCATATTTTATGATGACTTGCATTTTTTATGATGACTTGCATTTTTCATAATGACTTGCACTTTTTATGATGACTTGCATTTTTAATGATGACTTGCATTTTTTATGATGACTTGCATTTTTCATAATGACTTGCACTTTTCATAATGACTTGCATTTTTCATAATGACTTGCATCTTTCATAATGTCTTGCACTTTTCGTAATGACTTGCATTTTTCATAATGACTTGCACTTGTTTTAATGACTTGCATATTTTATGATGACTTGCATTTTTTATGATGACTTGCATTTTTTATCATGCATTTTTTCTGATGACTTGCACTTTTCATAATGACTTGCACTTTTCATAATGACTTGCACTTTTTATAATGACTTGCACTTTTTATGATGACTTGCACTATTTATAATGACTTGCACTTTTCATAATGACTTGCATTTTTTCCCTTACTAATATAGTATATATGAAGCTCACTCTCTCTCTGTCTGTTACCTTTGCATGCTCAAACCGATTTAGGTGAAATTTGACATAGAGATAATTTAAGAACCGAGGAACATGGAAATAATCGTATTGAGTGGTCAAGGGTGGTCGAGAATTTGTTGTTATTAAAAATATGAAATTATTAAACTGTGAAATAGGAACCTTTTAAACTTTGATTCAGTCAAAATACAACACATCAGTGACATACATATTTGCTGGAATTTCACATATTCTTCATGGACAAGGACTAGCCTTTACCTAGTTTGTAGTAATTTCTTAATACTAATTATGTGAGATGTCTCAAATGATTAGCTAATAAACAATTGTTTGAAAGGTTTTTATTTAAACTTAGAAAGACATGATAAATATTCCAAGGGACAAAGGAAAGTTAACTTACATAGAAAAATCGAACAGTAGTTGTCGAAAACCGGTAAACCACTTATTAAATGTTTTAGTTGGATATGGTAACAGTTTTTATTTATAAAAATTTTACTAGAAAATTCATATTCAAGAGGGTCTCAAGTGCAAATCTGTGATCTTTTACTTTTTTGTCAAATTGCTCATCATATTTGTTTATATATTTTTTGATTTTTCCGTAATTTGTGTATGTGTGAACATGATATTATTTTAAAATATAATGTTTTTCTTGATATTATTCCATTTTTTTCTATTATATAATTTCAGAGCCCCCTTAACATCAACTATACGCGGCACTGGTATTGGCAATCGTTGTGAGAGCAGCATTGGCGGTTCCGAGTACAGTTTTCCGCCCAGCTATCGTTCACGCAATACTACTCCCGGGACAATTAGCAGCGAGCGCAGTATTGAAACTGAACCTTCAGGACGTCTTTTAGCCAATGAAGATATACCAGAACCCTTAAGCGTTGAACAATTATCGGAATATAATTCTTTACAACAACGCTGCAATAATCAGGCAAATGCTAATGAACAAAAGCCGGTACAGAAAAGAAATTCCATACAATTGGATACAAATATTTTAATATCGAAAGCCGATAATAATACAAATAATTTGTGCAGTGATAAAAAGGACGATTTGGTAACAATTGTGACTATAACACCGCAAAACAATGAACATTTAGAGGCCAGTGAAAATCGCATTAATAATGACGGTGGTGTTGTAGTGGGCCGAGAGTCTAGGGAAGAAATTGAAATTTTGGCTCATTTGTAAAAAGAAAAGAAAATTATATTAAAACAAATTAAAATTTGTTACAATAGTATTTGTGTGGGCTAAATAGTTTAAAATTTTGGGTTGCATGTTAGTTTTGAGTGGATTGTTAATGAATGAGGATTTGTAGTTTGTTCGAAATTTCATGAGGAATACTGTCAAAACACAATTTAAAAATAAATTTTTATATGTTGCTCATAAAAAAAAATGGTCGTAAGCACAAAATTACACTTTTCGATATCGATGGCAATTTCCATTTAAATTGTATTGAAATTTCTTGCGATATCGAAAGGTTACCGAAAAGAAACACTGTACATATGCGAAACCAAATTGTTTTACAAACCAAATTTAAGGTGTTATGAGAATTCACCGTTCCCCTTTTAATACTCTGTTCATTTTGAAGCAAAAACACATGATATGTGTCGGAAAATAGTTTTCAGAATTTTATCAAGATATTAGCGAATTGACAGACTTTGTAAAATAAAGTTGTTAAAGACGCTAGAATTGTAACATTACTTTTAGTTTTATTTGAAACGAAGATTTTTTTGATTTGAATTTTTTTATGAAATTTTAAACGATACAGCGTAGATTATGAAAAGGGCAAATGTTAAAAAAATGAATTTTTTAAACTCAATAAAGGTTTCCTTTAGAAGGATATACTTTTTCCAGCCACGATGTTCTGTTTCTAGTAAAAATTATGTCGCTGTTGAAAATATTCAATAATTGCTGGCTCGACATCTTCATCACAAGTAAATCTTTCCTAACTGCCCTTTTTTAGTGTTCAAAAGAAAAATAATTTGAAGAATTTTTTTTAGATTTATTAAACTCGAGGTGTTATTATAAAATTATTAAAAAGTTTACTTTTTTGGATTCACTATTTCGGAATGAGTAATAAAAAAATTGTATTTTAATTTATTTTATTTAATATGAAGAATCAAAGTATCTGATCACACAAATCACATTCAAAACGAAAGAAAAATATGTATTTAACAATTTTGAACGAAGTATAGCCTTCAACAACTCCGCAAATATGGTGGCTAAAGAGCTGAATGCAGCAATAGAAATTTTAATTCTTTGCTCAACGTTGTAAGAAGTTATTATCGTATCCACCATTGAGTTAAAAATAATTCTATGCTCATAAAAAAAAATAACTAAAAAATAAACAGCATAACACTGCCCAAATCAGGCTACAGATTTGATTGTTCCCTCGCCTCTGGTGTGAAATTTTGGACCAACGTCGATGCAAAAACTGTTTATTATTGTCGTAAAATATCGCCATACACTCTATTGAAGCTTCTTTACATCATCGAATTTTTTCGATCTGCATTAATGCATGGTTGTGGTAATTGTTTGTAGGCTTGATTCAATGATGAAGAGGCGAACTCAGGATTTTCGACTTCTTAGTCCTTGAAATGCAAAATGTGTATTCAAAGCGATCTTTTCCAACATAATTAATAAAAATATATAAAAATATTTTGGTTCGTGTAAATTTTGTTTGATTATTTTGCTGATAAGCTCTGGGGCCCAAATTATGGCATTCGATTTTGGGCGAAATTTCCATACAATTTAAATACAAATTTTGTTCGATATCGAGTGCCGTAATTTGCCCCCTGAAATTAAAAAAAAAACAACGATTTGTAATCATTTGTTAGATGGGCATTTTACTTTGTAGGTAACCAAATAAATGCTTTTCACTTACTATTTAATATATTATAGCGTCTCAAAAAAATTATGTAATTTTGTGGATATGACTTCAAATTCAATAAATGGAAACAAACAACAGAAAAAATTGGCAATAAAAAATTTCTGTAAAATTATCTAAATTGGCAACACTTCCCTCAGACAACTATTGGATCGAAATGACTTCTTAGGAAGCCAATAATTCACTAGGTAATTTCTTCAGATGACGACAAGCTACAATTCTATGATTCTAAAAAATGTGCTCACATGGTGAATTTAGGCATAAAAACGAATTAAATAAAATCAAATTTTATATAAAAAAGTTTAAACAATTTCCCTAGCATTATAAGTGCTAAGCTGAAAGCTTTCCGAAAACAATGTGCAACACAACAGAATAACATATTTCTGGGAATTCCTTCAATTTTCATTTAAATGCATCCCAGTTATTGTATCAACATATTTATATTGCTAAAGCACATTCAGATTTTAAATCCACTATCTTGAGGTTTTGTTTTATGCGTTAAACAAATATTTTTAAATTAATCCTAGTTTAAGATTTATCAAAGAAAAACTTATACACGTATGCATAAGTACTATATATTAACACTTGTACTAAATATTTTCTTCTCATCAATAATCCAAAGGTATTTATTTTTGTATATTTACAAAACTTTTGTTAATTTTTATTTTTTTTTTATTATTATTTGTTAAGATATTTTAATAAAAATAAGATCATATACAACTAAATATGAAATTTTAATGAAAATTTTTGTAAATAATCTATATAAATTATTTACCATATTACAGAAAATAGACAAACACACACACACACATAACAACCAAAAAGAAAAGCAGAATTAATAATATATTCATTCGAAAATTATAAATGTTTTTATGTAATTTATAAGTCAAGTTATCTGTATATAACGTAAACAACAATTAAACAAAAATCAATTAAGAAAACCATTATAAAAATTAAAATAAATGTATAAACAAATTGTTAGAAAAATATATTGTTGTTTCTTCTTAAAAAAAAAGAAAACAAAAAAAAAATAATGGTAAGATTTAGAAAACTGCTTTAGGATATATTTATATATTTATTTTTTAAATTTGAACAGTATACAGGGACCTAGAAATATAATGGGAATCAGATTCGTGCTGATTTGATTGGAGCCCCTTCTAACGTAGTAATCGATAAGAAATAATAAAACTATCGAATTAGTGCTTTTGATCGGATTGGCAACACTATCAGCTGTTAACTATTTGTCATCTATACAGACATTTATTTAGTGAACAGGCATCGCTTAACAAAAGTTTAAATTGTAAAAATAATTGAAACCTGACCACTTTTTAGGGTAATTATTCTCATCACAGTGGACTTACTATGCAAGTCTTGTCAAGATTATATTGAAAATATCACTTCTGTTAGTGAAAGTATTTCGGATAATTCCATATTATGTTCCATTCCATTGCATTGTCAACAAATGGACCTATTCTGGACTTAAATTGATGTTTATGAACTAAAAGATAATAAGACGATGCCACAAGCCATCCAACCAACACCAGCGCTTTTAACATTATTGCATAACTACTTTTGGCTACTTAAATGAAAACAGCATTTGAGAGGCAATGCAGACAATCTATTGGCAATTTCTTTTCTGGAAAACATGTAACATTTTATCACTCCTTTTCTAAAAAACTCTAATTGTACGCAATTTTAAAATAAATCAAATTTTTATAAGGGATGGTAGATTAATTTATAATAAATTCACTATTTTCAAATCCCATAGGGTTACCATTTTCCATTGAAAAGTGCACAAAATGTAGCATTCTTTTTTAGAAAAGAAAACAACTTATATTTTATTGCCATTAAACATTTAATACCATGTTCAGACATACACCATAATTGAGCTAATCGCAATAAATAGCATTATTTAGCTGAATTCATTATCTTCATTAAATTTCAATTAATTATTGTGTCAATATATATGAAATTGTTAACATATTGAGTAAAATTCCAAATGCAGCACTGTAAAAAAGTGTGTTTAGTGAGCAAAACACAACTCACCAAAACAAAGTTAGTCGAGACTTAGCACCTAAAGTGTGCTAAAAGTAAAAAAAACATGAACCAAATATATTTCGAGCCATGTTAAAGATAAATTATTGACATTAAATTTATTATTAATTAGAAAATTAAAAAAAAAATTAAACACAAAAAAAGATTCCAGATTTGAACTTGGGATCGTCATAAATATGAAAAATTTTTACCTTTTGTTGTCATACGTTAATTGGAATTACAAAAATTAGAATATGTGAACAGGAGGATAATTATGGCAATAAAATGAATATTGACTCAATTAAAAATGCAAGTCTGAATCATAATGGCCATCGAAGACAGCCGAAAAAATTTCACTTGCCTACTTTTTGTCGACAAAAATATGTCAATACTAAATGACTCAGAGAGCAGCAAGTACTTGAACGTAAAAACGTTATTTTGGAGCGAATAAGTAAAATCGATCATATAGTGATTAAGAAATTTTTTAACTCCCTCATGTCTTAGAGAAATGAATGGCAGATATTGAAATTTTGAAAAATGCGTTAACATTGACAACATCTAACATTTACCATCATTATAATTGTGAAAAGGATTACAAAAAGCAAGCAGTATAAATTTTGCCAAAAAAAAAAACATAAAAAAATAACGTAAGTGAATTTCGATGATAATCAAAATCCAAATGCACATAAGTGCAGAAAATATGTATGCAAAAGAGACGTTGCCCTACGAAACGAAAACTACACCCTTGGTTAATCAATAAAACAATAAATTTTGTAAAATAGAATTCAATGTGTTTTTTTATTTAAGACTTTCTAATTTAACATACTTAAACACATTTAATAGAAAAAACAATTAAATAAATAATACATTTCATTTAAAACTAAATAACAATATATTGGACAAAAAATAAGGATTAAAACATACATATGTTATAATAAATAACAAATAAATAAATAAATCTGCTTGTTTATTTGTCATACGCATTAGGATGATTTTAAACATATCGAAAGATGTTAAATGGAACAAACTGAGATAGCAAATACCTCCTGTATAACTAAAAATGCAATATATAATAAACAAGAAAAAGAATTGTTTGACCAAAAAAAGGGTGGGCCTTTGAAATTTGCGAAAAAAATGCTTGTTGTGAGCAACGTTGTACTGCCTGTATCTCGAAAACCAGTGGGCGGATTTTGATGAAATTAACTGCCTTAATTTTAGCTCAAATTATAACTGAAAATGCAATATATAATAACAAACAAGAAAAAAAATTTTTTGGCCAATTTTTTTGGAAAGGGGTACCCCTTTGCTAAAAATCGATTTTTGGCCAAAAAATTTTTTTGCTTAAATGCATGCGATTTAAGTTTTTTCGGAAGCTTCTGCGCATTTGAAACTCCTTCAATACTTATTTATTAGAAATAAACGCCTTTTGGCCAAAAATGGGTTAAATTTTGTTTCAGCCAAAAAATCGATTTTTAGCAAAGAGGTACCTCTTTCCAAAAAAATTGGCCAAAAAATTTTTTTGCTTAAATGCATGCGATTTAAGTTTTTTCGGAAGCTTCTGCGCATTTGAAACTCCTTTCAATACTTATTTATTAGAAATAAACGCCTTTTGGCCAAAAATGGGTTAAATTTTGTTTCAGAAAAAAAATCGATTTTTAGCAAAGAGGTACCTCTTTCCAAAAAAATTGGCCAAACAATTTTTTTGCTTAAATGCATGCGATTTAAGTTTTTTCGGAAGCTTCTGCGCATTTGAAACTCCTTTCAATACTTATTTATTAGAAATAAACGCCTTTTGGCCAAAAATGGGTTAAATTTTGTTTCAGCCAAAAAATCGATTTTTAGCAAAGAGGTACCTCTTTCCAAAAAAATTGGCCAAAAAATTTTTTTGCTTAAATGCATGCGATTTAAGTTTTTTCGGAAGCTTCTGCGCATTTGAAACTCCTTTCAATACTTATTTATTAGAAATAAACGCCTTTTGGCCAAAAATGGGTTAAATTTTGTTTCAGCCAAAAAATCGATTTTTTTTCTTTCCAAAAAAATTGGCCAAAAAATTTTTTTGCTTAAATGCATGCGATTTAAGTTTTTTCGGAAGCTTCTGCGCATTTGAAACTCCTTTCAATACTTATTTATTAGAAATAAACGCCTTTTGGCCAAAAATGGGTTAAATTTTGTTTCAGCCAAAAAATCGATTTTTAGCAAAGAGGTACCTCTTTCCAAAAAAATTGGCCAAAAAATTTTTTTGCTTAAATGCATGCGATTTAAGTTTTTTCGGAAGCTTCTGCGCATTTGAAACTCCTTTCAATACTTATTTATTAGAAATAAACGCCTTTTGGCCAAAAATGGGTTAAATTTTGTTTCAGCCAAAAAATCGATTTTTAGCAAAAAAATTGGCCAAAAATTTTTTTTGCTTATATGCATTTAAGATTTAAGTTTTTTTCGGAAGCTTCTGCGCATTTGAAACTCCTTTCAATACTTATTTATTAGAAATAAACGCCTTTTGGCCAAAAATGGGTTAAATTTTGTTTCAGCCAAAAAATCGATTTTTAGCAAAGAGGTACCTCTTTCCAAAAAAATTGGCCAAAAAATTTTTTTGCTTAAATGCATGCGATTTAAGTTTTTTCGGAAGCTTCTGCGCATTTGAAACTCCTTTCAATACTTATTTATTAGAAATAAACGCCTTTTGGCCAAAAATGGGTTAAATTTTGTTTCAGAAAAAAAATCGATTTTTAGCAAAGAGGTACCTCTTTCCAAAAAAATTGGCCAAAAAATTTTTTTGCTTAAATGCATGCGATTTAAGTTTTTTCGGAAGCTTCTGCGCATTTGAAACTCCTTTCAATACTTATTTATTAGAAATAAACGCCTTTTGGCCAAAAATGGGTTAAATTTTGTTTCAGCCAAAAAATCGATTTTTAGCAAAGAGGTACCTCTTTCCAAAAAAATTGGCCAAAAAATTTTTTTGCTTAAATGCATGCGATTTAAGTTTTTTCGGAAGCTTCTGCGCATTTGAAACTCCTTTCAATACTTATTTATTAGAAATAAACGCCTTTTGGCCAAAAATGGGTTAAATTTTGTTTCAGCCAAAAAATCGATTTTTAGCAAAGAGGTACCTCTTTCCAAAAAAATTGGCCAAAAAATTTTTTTGCTTAAATGCATGCGATTTAAGTTTTTTCGGAAGCTTCTGCGCATTTGAAACTCCTTTCAATACTTATTTATTAGAAATAAACGCCTTTTGGCCAAAAATGGGTTAAATTTTGTTTCAGCCAAAAAATCGATTTTTAGCAAAGAGGTACCTCTTTCCAAAAAAATTGGCCAAAAAATTTTTTTGCTTAAATGCATGCGATTTAAGTTTTTTCGGAAGCTTCTGCGCATTTGAAACTCCTTTCAATACTTATTTATTAGAAATAAACGCCTTTTGGCCAAAAATGGGTTAAATTTTGTTTCAGCCAAAAACTCGATTTTTAGCAAAGAGGTACCTCTTTCCAAAAAAATTGGCCAAAAAATTTTTTTGCTTAAATGCATGCGATTTAAGTTTTTTCGGAAGCTTCTGCGCATTTGAAACTCCTTTCAATACTTATTTATTAGAAATAAACGCCTTTTGGCCAAAAATGGGTTAAATTTTGTTTCAGCCAAAAAATCGATTTTTAGCAAAGAGGTACCTCTTTCCAAAAAAATTGGCCAAAAAATTTTTTTGCTTAAATGCATGCGATTTAAGTTTTTTCGGAAGCTTCTGCGCATTTGAAACTCCTTTCAATACTTATTTATTAGAAATAAACGCCTTTTGGCCAAAAATGGGTTAAATTTTGTTTCAGCCAAAAAATCGATTTTTAGCAAAGAGGTACCTCTTTCCAAAAAAATTGGCCAAAAAATTTTTTTGCTTAAATGCATGCGATTTAAGTTTTTTCGGAAGCTTCTGCGCATTTGAAACTCCTTTCAATACTTATTTATTAGAAATAAACGCCTTTTGGCCAAAAATGGGTTAAATTTTGTTTCAGCCAAAAAATCGATTTTTAGCAAAGAGGTACCTCTTTCCAAAAAAATTGGCCAAAAAATTTTTTTGCTTAAATGCATGCGATTTAAGTTTTTTCGGAAGCTTCTGCGCATTTGAAACTCCTTTCAATACTTATTTATTAGAAATAAACGCCTTTTGGCCAAAAATGGGTTAAATTTTGTTTCAGCCAAAAAATCGATTTTTAGCAAAGAGGTACCTCTTTCCAAAAAAATTGGCCAAAAAATTTTTTTGCTTAAATGCATGCGATTTAAGTTTTTTCGGAAGCTTCTGCGCATTTGAAACTCCTTTCAATACTTATTTATTAGAAATAAACGCCTTTTGGCCAAAAATGGGTTAAATTTTGTTTCAGCCAAAAAATCGATTTTTAGCAAAGAGGTACCTCTTTCCAAAAAAATTGGCCAAAAAATTTTTTTGCTTAAATGCATGCGATTTAAGTTTTTTCGGAAGCTTCTGCGCATTTGAAACTCCTTTCAATACTTATTTATTAGAAATAAACGCCTTTTGGCCAAAAATGGGTTAAATTTTGTTTCAGCCAAAAAATCGATTTTTAGCAAAGAGGTACCTCTTTCCAAAAAAATTGGCCAAAAAATTTTTTTGCTTAAATGCATGCGATTTAAGTTTTTTCGGAAGCTTCTGCGCATTTGAAACTCCTTTCAATACTTATTTATTAGAAATAAACGCCTTTTGGCCAAAAATGGGTTAAATTTTGTTTCAGCCAAAAAATCGATTTTTAGCAAAGAGGTACCTCTTTCCAAAAAAATTGGCCAAAAAATTTTTTTGCTTAAATGCATGCGATTTAAGTTTTTTCGGAAGCTTCTGCGCATTTGAAACTCCTTTCAATACTTATTTATTAGAAATAAACGCCTTTTGGCCAAAAATGGGTTAAATTTTGTTTCAGCCAAAAAATCGATTTTTAGCAAAGAGGTACCTCTTTCCAAAAAAATTGGCCAAAAAATTTTTTTGCTTAAATGCATGCGATTTAAGTTTTTTCGGAAGCTTCTGCGCATTTGAAACTCCTTTCAATACTTATTTATTAGAAATAAACGCCTTTTGGCCAAAAATGGGTTAAATTTTGTTTCAGCCAAAAACTCGATTTTTAGCAAAGAGGTACCTCTTTCCAAAAAAATTGGCCAAAAAATTTTTTTGCTTAAATGCATGCGATTTAAGTTTTTTCGGAAGCTTCTGCGCATTTGAAACTCCTTTCAATACTTATTTATTAGAAATAAACGCCTTTTGGCCAAAAATGGGTTAAATTTTGTTTCAGCCAAAAAATCGATTTTTAGCAAAGAGGTACCTCTTTCCAAAAAAATTGGCCAAAAAATTTTTTTGCTTAAATGCATGCGATTTAAGTTTTTTCGGAAGCTTCTGCGCATTTGAAACTCCTTTCAATACTTATTTATTAGAAATAAACGCCTTTTGGCCAAAAATGGGTTAAATTTTGTTTCAGCCAAAAAATCGATTTTTAGCAAAGAGGTACCTCTTTCCAAAAAAATTGGCCAAAAAATTTTTTTGCTTAAATGCATGCGATTTAAGTTTTTTCGGAAGCTTCTGCGCATTTGAAACTCCTTTCAATACTTATTTATTAGAAATAAACGCCTTTTGGCCAAAAATGGGTTAAATTTTGTTTCAGCCAAAAAATCGATTTTTAGCAAAGAGGTACCTCTTTCCAAAAAAATTGGCCAAAAAATTTTTTTGCTTAAATGCATGCGATTTAAGTTTTTTCGGAAGCTTCTGCGCATTTGAAACTCCTTTCAATACTTATTTATTAGAAATAAACGCCTTTTGGCCAAAAATGGGTTAAATTTTGTTTCAGCCAAAAAATCGATTTTTAGCAAAGAGGTACCTCTTTCCAAAAAAATTGGCCAAAAAATTTTTTTGCTTAAATGCATGCGATTTAAGTTTTTTCGGAAGCTTCTGCGCATTTGAAACTCCTTTCAATACTTATTTATTAGAAATAAACGCCTTTTGGCCAAAAATGGGTTAAATTTTGTTTCAGCCAAAAAATCGATTTTTAGCAAAGAGGTACCTCTTTCCAAAAAAATTGGCCAAAAAATTTTTTTGCTTAAATGCATGCGATTTAAGTTTTTTCGGAAGCTTCTGCGCATTTGAAACTCCTTTCAATACTTATTTATTAGAAATAAACGCCTTTTGGCCAAAAATGGGTTAAATTTTGTTTCAGCCAAAAAATCGATTTTTAGCAAAGAGGTACCTCTTTCCAAAAAAATTGGCCAAAAAATTTTTTTGCTTAAATGCATGCGATTTAAGTTTTTTCGGAAGCTTCTGCGCATTTGAAACTCCTTTCAATACTTATTTATTAGAAATAAACGCCTTTTGGCCAAAAATGGGTTAAATTTTGTTTCAGCCAAAAAATCGATTTTTAGCAAAGAGGTACCTCTTTCCAAAAAAATTGGCCAAAAAATTTTTTTGCTTAAATGCATGCGATTTAAGTTTTTTCGGAAGCTTCTGCGCATTTGGAACTCCTTTCAATACTTATTTATTAGAAATAAACGCCTTTTGGCCAAAAATGGGTTAAATTTTGTTTCAGCCAAAAAATCGATTTTTAGCAAAGAGGTACCTCTTTCCAAAAAAATTGGCCAAAAAATTTGTTTGCTTAAATGCATGCGATTTAAGTTTTTTCGGAAGCTTCTGCGCATTTGAAACTCCTTTCAATACTTATTTATTAGAAATAAACGCCTTTTGGCCAAAAATGGGTTAAATTTTGTTTCAGCCAAAAAATCGATTTTTAGCAAAGAGGTACCTCTTTCCAAAAAAATTGGCCAAAAAATTTGTTTGCTTAAATGCATGCGATTTAAGTTTTTTCGGAAGCTTCTGCGCATTTGAAACTCCTTTCAATACTTATTTATTAGAAATAAACGCCTTTTGGCCAAAAATGGGTTAAATTTTGTTTCAGCCAAAAAATCGATTTTTAGCAAAGAGGTACCTCTTTCCAAAAAAATTAGCCAAAAAATTTGTTTGCTTAAATGCATGCGATTTAAGTTTTTTCGGAAGCTTCTGCGCATTTGAAACTCCTTTCAATACTTATTTATTAGAAACAAACGCCTTTTGGCCAAAAATGGGTTAAATTTTGTTTCAGCCAAAAAATCGATTTTTAGCAAAGAGGTACCACTTTCCAAAAAAATTGGCCAAAAAATTTTTTTTGCTTAAATGCATGCGATTTAAGTTTTTTCGGAAGCTTCTGCGCATTTGAAACTCCTTTCAATACTTATTTATTAGAAATAAACGCCTTTTGGCCAAAAATGGGTTAAATTTTGTTTCAGAAAAAAAATCGATTTTTAGCAAAGAGGTACCTCTTTCCAAAAAAATTGGCCAAAAAATTTTTTTGCTTAAATGCATGCGATTTAAGTTTTTTCGGAAGCTTCTGCGCATTTGAAACTCCTTTCAATACTTATTTATTAGAAATAAACGCCTTTTGGCCAAAAATGGGTTAAATTTTGTTTCAGCCAAAAAATCGATTTTTTTTCTTTCCAAAAAAATTGGCCAAAAAATTTTTTTGCTTAAATGCATGCGATTTAAGTTTTTTCGGAAGCTTCTGCGCATTTGAAACTCCTTTCAATACTTATTTATTAGAAATAAACGCCTTTTGGCCAAAAATGGGTTAAATTTTGTTTCAGCCAAAAAATCGATTTTTAGCAAAGAGGTACCTCTTTCCAAAAAAATTGGCCAAACAATTTTTTTGCTTAAATGCATGCGATTTAAGTTTTTTCGGAAGCTTCTGCGCATTTGAAACTCCTTTCAATACTTATTTATTAGAAATAAACGCCTTTTGGCCAAAAATGGGTTAAATTTTGTTTCAGCCAAAAAATCGATTTTTAGCAAAGAGGTACCTCTTTCCAAAAAAATTGGCCAAACAATTTTTTTGCTTAAATGCATGCGATTTAAGTTTTTTCGGAAGCTTCTGCGCATTTGAAACTCCTTTCAATACTTATTTATTAGAAATAAACGCCTTTTGGCCAAAAATGGGTTAAATTTTGTTTCAGCCAAAAAATCGATTTTTAGCAAAGAGGTACCTCTTTCCAAAAAAATTGGCCAAAAAATTTTGTTGCTTAAATATATGCGATTTAAGTTTTTTCGGAAGCTTCTGCGCATTTGAAACTCCTTTCAATACTTATTTATTAGAAATAAACGCCTTTTGGCCAAAAATGGGTTAAATTTTGTTTCAGCCAAAAAATCGATTTTTTTTCTTTCCAAAAAAATTGGCCAAAAAATTTTTTTGCTTAAATGCATGCGATTTAAGTTTTTTCGGAAGCTTCTGCGCATTTGAAACTCCTTTCAATACTTATTTATTAGAAATAAACGCCTTTTGGCCAAAAATGGGTTAAATTTTGTTTCAGCCAAAAAATCGATTTTTAGCAAAGAGGTACCTCTTTCCAAAAAAATTGGCCAAAAAATTTCTTTGCTTAAATGCATGCGATTTAAGTTTTTTCGGAAGCTTCTGCGCATTTGAAACTCCTTTCAATACTTATTTATTAGAAATAAACGCCTTTTGGCCAAAAATGGGTTAAATTTTGTTTCAGCCAAAAAATCGATTTTTAGCAAAGAGGTACCTCTTTCCAAAAAAATTGGCCAAAAAATTTGTTTGCTTAAATGCATGCGATTTAAGTTTTTTCGGAAGCTTCTGCGCATTTGAAACTCCTTTCAATACTTATTTATTAGAAATAAACGCCTTTTGGCCAAAAATGGGTTAAATTTTGTTTCAGCCAAAAAATCGATTTTTAGCAAAGAGGTACCTCTTTCCAAAAAAATTGGCCAAAAAATTTTTTTGCTTAAATGCATGCGATTTAAGTTTTTTCAGAAGCTTCTGCGCATTTGAAACTCCTTTCAATACTTATTTATTAGAAACAAACGCCTTTTGGCCAAAAATGGGTTAAATTTTGTTTCAGCCAAAAAATCGATTTTTAGCAAAGAGGTACCACTTTCCAAAAAAATTGGCCAAAAAATTTTTTTTGCTTAAATGCATGCGATTTAAGTTTTTTCGGAAGCTTCTGCGCATTTGAAACTCCTTTCAATACTTATTTATTAGAAATAAACGCCTTTTGGCCAAAAATGGGTTAAATTTTGTTTCAGAAAAAAAATCGATTTTTAGCAAAGAGGTACCTCTTTCCAAAAAAATTGGCCAAAAAATTTTTTTGCTTAAATGCATGCGATTTAAGTTTTTTCGGAAGCTTCTGCGCATTTGAAACTCCTTTCAATACTTATTTATTAGAAATAAACGCCTTTTGGCCAAAAATGGGTTAAATTTTGTTTCAGCCAAAAAATCGATTTTTTTTCTTTCCAAAAAAATTGGCCAAAAAATTTTTTTGCTTAAATGCATGCGATTTAAGTTTTTTCGGAAGCTTCTGCGCATTTGAAACTCCTTTCAATACTTATTTATTAGAAATAAACGCCTTTTGGCCAAAAATGGGTTAAATTTTGTTTCAGCCAAAAAATCGATTTTTAGCAAAGAGGTACCTCTTTCCAAAAAAATTGGCCAAACAATTTTTTTGCTTAAATGCATGCGATTTAAGTTTTTTCGGAAGCTTCTGCGCATTTGAAACTCCTTTCAATACTTATTTATTAGAAATAAACGCCTTTTGGCCAAAAATGGGTTAAATTTTGTTTCAGCCAAAAAATCGATTTTTAGCAAAGAGGTACCTCTTTCCAAAAAAATTGGCCAAACAATTTTTTTGCTTAAATGCATGCGATTTAAGTTTTTTCGGAAGCTTCTGCGCATTTGAAACTCCTTTCAATACTTATTTATTAGAAATAAACGCCTTTTGGCCAAAAATGGGTTAAATTTTGTTTCAGCCAAAAAATCGATTTTTAGCAAAGAGGTACCTCTTTCCAAAAAAATTGGCCAAAAAATTTTGTTGCTTAAATATATGCGATTTAAGTTTTTTCGGAAGCTTCTGCGCATTTGAAACTCCTTTCAATACTTATTTATTAGAAATAAACGCCTTTTGGCCAAAAATGGGTTAAATTTTGTTTCAGCCAAAAAATCGATTTTTTTTCTTTCCAAAAAAATTGGCCAAAAAATTTTTTTGCTTAAATGCATGCGATTTAAGTTTTTTCGGAAGCTTCTGCGCATTTGAAACTCCTTTCAATACTTATTTATTAGAAATAAACACCTTTTGGCCAAAAATGGGTTAAATTTTGTTTCAGCCAAAAAATCGATTTTTAGCAAAGAGGTACCTCTTTCCAAAAAAATTGGCCAAAAAATTTTTTTGCTTAAATGCATGCGATTTAAGTTTTTTCGGAAGCTTCTGCGCATTTGAAACTCCTTTCAATACTTATTTATTAGAAATAAACGCCTTTTGGCCAAAAATGGGTTAAATTTTGTTTCAGCCAAAAAATCGATTTTTAGCAAAGAGGTACCTCTTTCCAAAAAAATTGGGCAAAAAATTTTTTTGCTTAAATGCATGCGATTTAAGTTTTTTCGGAAGCTACTGCGCATTTGGAACTCCTTTCAATACTTATTTATTAGAAATAAACGCCTTTTGGCCAAAAATGGGTTAAATTTTGTTTCAGCCAAAAAATCGATTTTTAGCAAAGAGGTACCTCTTTCCAAAAAAATTGGCCAAAAAATTTCTTTGCTTAAATGCATGCGATTTAAGTTTTTTCGGAAGCTTCTGCGCATTTGAAACTCCTTTCAATACTTATTTATTAGAAATAAACGCCTTTTGGCCAAAAATGGGTTAAATTTTGTTTCAGCCAAAAAATCGATTTTTAGCAAAGAGGTACCTCTTTCCAAAAAAATTGGCCAAAAAATTTGTTTGCTTAAATGCATGCGATTTAAGTTTTTTCGGAAGCTTCTGCGCATTTGAAACTCCTTTCAATACTTATTTATTAGAAATAAACGCCTTTTGGCCAAAAATGGGTTAAATTTTGTTTCAGCCAAAAAATCGATTTTTAGCAAAGAGGTACCTCTTTCCAAAAAAATTGGCCAAAAAATTTTTTTGCTTAAATGCATGCGATTTAAGTTTTTTCAGAAGCTTCTGCGCATTTGAAACTCCTTTCAATACTTATTAATTAGAAATAAACGCCTTTTGGCCAAAAATGGGTTAAATTTTGTTTCAGCCAAAAAATCGATTTTTAGCAAAGAGGTACCTCTTTCCAAAAAAATTGGCCAAAAAATTTTTTTGCTTAAATGCATGCGATTTAAGTTTTTTCGGAAGCTTCTGCGCATTTGAAACTCCTTTCAATACTTATTTATTAGAAATAAACGCCTTTTGGCCAAAAATGGGTTAAATTTTGTTTCAGCCAAAAAATCGATTTTTAGCAAAGAGGTACCTCTTTCCAAAAAAATTGGCCAAAAAATTTTTTTGCTTAAATGCATGCGATTTAAGTTTTTTCGGAAGCTTCTGCGCATTTGAAACTCCTTTCAATACTTATTTATTAGAAATAAACGCCTTTTGGCCAAAAATGGGTTAAATTTTGTTTCAGCCAAAAAATCGATTTTTTTTCTTTCCAAAAAAATTGGCCAAAAAATTTTTTTGCTTAAATGCATGCGATTTAAGTTTTTTCGGAAGCTTCTGCGCATTTGAAACTCCTTTCAATACTTATTTATTAGAAATAAACGCCTTTTGGCCAAAAATGGGTTAAATTTTGTTTCAGCCAAAAAATCGATTTTTAGCAAAGAGGTACCTCTTTCCAAAAAAATTGGCCAAAAAATTTTTTTGCTTAAATGCATGCGATTTAAGTTTTTTCGGAAGCTTCTGCGCATTTGAAACTCCTTTCAATACTTATTTATTAGAAATAAACGCCTTTTGGCCAAAAATGGGTTAAATTTTGTTTCAGCCAAAAAATCGATTTTTAGCAAAGAGGTACCTCTTTCCAAAAAAATTGGCCAAAAAATTTTTTTGCTTAAATGCATGCGATTTAAGTTTTTTCGGAAGCTTCTGCGCATTTGAAACTCCTTTCAATACTTATTTATTAGAAATAAACGCCTTTTGGCCAAAAATGGGTTAAATTTTGTTTCAGCCAAAAAATCGATTTTTAGCAAAGAGGTACCTCTTTCCAAAAAAATTGGCCAAAAAATTTTTTTGCTTAAATGCATGCGATTTAAGTTTTTTCGGAAGCTTCTGCGCATTTGAAACTCCTTTCAATACTTATTTATTAGAAATAAACGCCTTTTGGCCAAAAATGGGTTAAATTTTGTTTCAGCCAAAAAATCGATTTTTAGCAAAGAGGTACCTCTTTCCAAAAAAATTGGCCAAAAAATTTTTTTGCTTAAATGCATGCGATTTAAGTTTTTTCGGAAGCTTCTGCGCATTTGAAACTCCTTTCAATACTTATTTATTAGAAATAAACGCCTTTTGGCCAAAAATGGGTTAAATTTTGTTTCAGCCAAAAAATCGATTTTTAGCAAAGAGGTACCTCTTTCCAAAAAAATTGGCCAAAAAATTTTTTTGCTTAAATGCATGCGATTTAAGTTTTTTCGGAAGCTTCTGCGCATTTGAAACTCCTTTCAATACTTATTTATTAGAAATAAACGCCTTTTGGCCAAAAATGGGTTAAATTTTGTTTCAGCCAAAAAATCGATTTTTAGCAAAGAGGTACCTCTTTCCAAAAAAATTGGCCAAAAAATTTTTTTGCTTAAATGCATGCGATTTAAGTTTTTTCGGAAGCTTCTGCGCATTTGAAACTCCTTTCAATACTTATTTATTAGAAATAAACGCCTTTTGGCCAAAAATGGGTTAAATTTTGTTTCAGCCAAAAAATCGATTTTTAGCAAAGAGGTACCTCTTTCCAAAAAAATTGGCCAAAAAATTTTTTTGCTTAAATGCATGCGATTTAAGTTTTTTCGGAAGCTTCTGCGCATTTGAAACTCCTTTCAATACTTATTTATTAGAAATAAACGCCTTTTGGCCAAAAATGGGTTAAATTTTGTTTCAGCCAAAAAATCGATTTTTAGCAAAGAGGTACCTCTTTCCAAAAAAATTGGCCAAAAAATTTTTTTGCTTAAATGCATGCGATTTAAGTTTTTTCGGAAGCTTCTGCGCATTTGAAACTCCTTTCAATACTTATTTATTAGAAATAAACGCCTTTTGGCCAAAAATGGGTTAAATTTTGTTTCAGCCAAAAAATCGATTTTTAGCAAAAAGGTACCTCTTTCCAAAAAAATTGGCCAAAAAATTTTTTTGCTTAAATGCATGCGATTTAAGTTTTTTCGGAAGCTTCTGCGCATTTGAAACTCCTTTCAAAACTTATTTATTAGAAATAAACGCCTTTTGGCCAAAAATGGGTTAAATTTTGTTTCAGCCAAAAAATCGATTTTTAGCAAAGAGGTACGTACCTCTTTCCAAAAAAATTGGCCAAAAAATTTTTTTGCTTAAATGCATGCGATTTAAGTTTTTTCGGAAGCTTCTGCGCATTTGAAACTCCTTTCAATACTTATTTATTAGAAATAAACGCCTTTTGGCCAAAAATGGGTTAAATTTTGTTTCAGCCAAAAAATCGATTTTTAGCAAAGAGGTACGTACCTCTTTCCAAAAAAATTGGCCAAAAAATTTTTTTGCTTAAATGCATGCGATTTAAGTTTTTTCGGAAGCTTCTGCGCATTTGAAACTCCTTTCAATACTTATTTATTAGAAATAAACGCCTTTTGGCCAAAAATGGGTTAAATTTTGTTTCAGCCAAAAAATCGATTTTTAGCAAAGAGGTACCTCTTTCCAAAAAAATTGGCCAAAAAATTTTTTTGCTTAAATGCATGCGATTTAAGTTTTTTCGGAAGCTTCTGCGCATTTGAAACTCCTTTCAATACTTATTTATTAGAAATAAACGCCTTTTGGCCAAAAATGGGTTAAATTTTGTTTCAGCCAAAAAATCGATTTTTAGCAAAGAGGTAAGTACCTCTTTCCAAAAAAGTTGGCCAAAAAATTTTTTTGCTTAAATGCATGCGATTTAAGTTTTTTCGGAAGCTTCTGCGCATTTGAAACTCCTTTCAATACTTATTTATTAGAAATAAACGCCTTTTGGCCAAAAATGGGTTAAATTTTGTTTCAGCCAAAAAATCGATTTTTAGCAAAGAGGTACCTCTTTCCAAAAAAATTGGGCAAAAAATTTTTTTGCTTAAATGCATGCGATTTAAGTTTTTTCGGAAGCTTCTGCGCATTTGAAACTCCTTTCAATACTTATTTATTAGAAATAAACGCCTTTTGGCCAAAAATGGGTTAAATTTTGTTTCAGCCAAAAAATCGATTTTTAGCAAAGAGGTACGTACCTCTTTCCAAAAAAATTGGCCAAAAAATTTTTTTGCTTAAATGCATGCGATTTAAGTTTTTTCGGAAGCTTCTGCGCATTTGAAACTCCTTTCAATACTTATTTATTAGAAATAAACGCCTTTTGGCCAAAAATGGGTTAAATTTTGTTTCAGCCAAAAAATCGATTTTTAGCAAAGAGGTACCTCTTTCCAAAAAAATTGGCCAAAAAATTTTTTTGCTTAAATGCATGCGATTTAAGTTTTTTCGGAAGCTTCTGCGCATTTGAAACTCCTTTCAATACTTATTTATTAGAAATAAACGCCTTTTGGCCAAAAATGGGTTAAATTTTGTTTCAGCCAAAAAATCGATTTTTAGCAAAGAGGTACGTACCTCTTTCCAAAAAAATTGGCCAAAAAATTTTTTTGCTTAAATGCATGCGATTTAAGTTTTTTCGGAAGCTTCTGCGCATTTGAAACTCCTTTCAATACTTATTTATTAGAAATAAACGCCTTTTGGCCAAAAATGGGTTAAATTTTGTTTCAGCCAAAAAATCGATTTTTAGCAAAGAGGTAAGTACCTCTTTCCAAAAAAGTTGGCCAAAAAATTTTTTTGCTTAAATGCATGCGATTTAAGTTTTTTCGGAAGCTTCTGCGCATTTGAAACTCCTTTCAATACTTATTTATTAGAAATAAACGCCTTTTGGCCAAAAATGGGTTAAATTTTGTTTCAGCCAAAAAATCGATTTTTAGCAAAGAGGTACGTACCTCTTTCCAAAAAAATTGGCCAAAAAATTTTTTTGCTTAAATGCATGCGATTTAAGTTTTTTCGGAAGCTTCTGCGCATTTGAAACTCCTTTCAATACTTATTTATTAGAAATAAACGCCTTTTGGCCAAAAATGGGTTAAATTTTGTTTCAGCCAAAAAATCGATTTTTAGCAAAGAGGTACGTACCTCTTTCCAAAAAAATAGGCCAACAAATTTTTTTGCTTAAATGCATGCGATTTAATTTTTTTCGGAAGCTTCTGCGCATTTGAAACTCCTTTCAATACTTATTTATTAGAAATAAACGCCTTTTGGCCAAAAATGGGTTAAATTTTGTTTCAGCCAAAAAATCGATTTTTAGCAAAGAGGTACGTACCTCTTTCCAAAAAAATTGGCCAAAAAATTTTTTTGCTTAAATGCATGCGATTTAAGTTTTTTCGGAAGCTTCTGCGCATTTGAAACTCCTTTCAATACTTATTTATTAGAAATAAACGCCTTTTGGCCAAAAATGGGTTAAATTTTGTTTCAGCCAAAAAATCGATTTTTAGCAAAGAGGTACGTACCTCTTTCCAAAAAAATAGGCCAACAAATTTTTTTGCTTAAATGCATGCGATTTAATTTTTTTCGGAAGCTTCTGCGCATTTGAAACTCCTTTCAATACTTATTTATTAGAAATAAACGCCTTTTGGCCAAAAATGGGTTACATTTTGTTTCAGCCAAAAAATCGATTTTTAGCAAAGAGGTACGTACCTCTTTCCAAAAAAATTGGCCAAAAAATTTTTTTGCTTAAATGCATGCGATTTAAGTTTTTTCGGAAGCTTCTGCGCATTTGAAACTCCTTTCAATACTTATTTATTAGAAATAAACGCCTTTTGGCCAAAAATGGGTTAAATTTTGTTTCAGCCAAAAAATCGATTTTTAGCAAAGAGGTACGTACCTCTTTCCAAAAAAATTGGCCAAAAAATTTTTTTGCTTAAATGCATGCGATTTAAGTTTTTTCGGAAGCTTCTGCGCATTTGAAACTCCTTTCAATACTTATTTATTAGAAATAAACGCCTTTTGGCCAAAAATGGGTTAAATTTTGTTTCAGCCAAAAAATCGATTTTTAGCAAAGAGGTACGTACCTCTTTCCAAAAAAATTGGCCAAAAAATTTTTTTGCTTAAATGCATGCGATTTAAGTTTTTTCGGAAGCTTCTGCGCATTTGAAACTCCTTTCAATACTTATTTATTAGAAATAAACGCCTTTTGGCCAAAAATGGGTTAAATTTTGTTTCAGCCAAAAAATCGATTTTTAGCAAAGAGGTACGTACCTCTTTCCAAAAAAATTGGCCAAAAAATTTTTTTGCTTAAATGCATCCGATTTAAGTTTTTTCGGAAGCTTCTGCGCATTTGAAACTCCTTTCAATACTTATTTATTAGAAATAAACGCCTTTTGGCCAAAAATGGGTTAAATTTTGTTTCAGCCAAAAAATCGATTTTTAGCAAAGAGGTACGTACCTCTTTCCAAAAAAATTGGCCAAAAAATTTTTTTGCTTAAATGCATGCGATTTAAGTTTTTTCGGAAGCTTCTGCGCATTTGAAACTCCTTTCAATACTTATTTATTAGAAATAAACGCCTTTTGGCCAAAAATGGGTTAAATTTTGTTTCAGCCAAAAAATCGATTTTTAGCAAAGAGGTACGTACCTCTTTCCAAAAAAATTGGCCAAAAAATTTTTTTGCTTAAATGCATGCGATTTAAGTTTTTTCGGAAGCTTCTGCGCATTTGAAACTCCTTTCAATACTTATTTATTAGAAATAAACGCCTTTTGGCCAAAAATGGGTTAAATTTTGTTTCAGCCAAAAAATCGATTTTTAGCAAAGAGGTACCTCTTTCCAAAAAAATTGGCCAAAAAATTTTTTTGCTTAAATGCATGCGATTTAAGTTTTTTCGGAAGCTTCTGCGCATTTGAAACTCCTTTCAATACTTATTTATTAGAAATAAACGCCTTTTGGCCAAAAATGGGTTAAATTTTGTTTCAGCCAAAAAATCGATTTTTAGCAAAGAGGTACGTACCTCTTTCCAAAAAAATTGGCCAAAAAATTTTTTGCTTAAATGCATGCGATTTAAGTTTTTAGGAAGCTTCTGCGCATTTGAAACTCCTTTCAATACTTATTTATTAGAAATAAACGCCTTTTGGCCAAAAATGGGTTAAATTTTGTTTCAGCCAAAAAATCGATTTTTAGCAAAGAGGTACCTCTTTCCAAAAAAATTGGTACCTCTTTGCTAAAAATCGATTTTTTGGCTGAAACAAAATTTAACCCATTTTTGGCCAAAAGGCGTTTATTTCTAATAAATAAGTATTGAAAGGAGTTTCAAATGCGCAGAAGCTTCCGAAAAAACTTAAATCGCATGCATTTAAGCAAAAAAATTTTCTTGGCCAATTTTTTTGGAAAGAGGTACCTCTTTGCTAAAAATCGATTTTTTGGCTGAAACAAAATTTAACCCATTTTTGGCCAAAAGGCGTTTATTTCTAATAAATAAGTATTGAAAGGAGTTTCAAATGCGCAGAAGCTTCCGAAAAAACTTAAATCGCATGCATTTAAGCAAAAAAATTTTTGGCCAATTTTTTTGGAAAGAGGTACCTCTTTGCTAAAAATCGATTTTTTGGCTGAAACAAAATTTAACCCATTTTTGGCCAAAAGGCGTTTATTTCTAATAAATAAGTATTGAAAGGAGTTTCAAATGCGCAGAAGCTTCCGAAAAAACTTAAATCGCATGCATTTAAGCAAAAAAATTTTTTGGCCAATTTTTTTGGAAAGAGGTACCTCTTTGCTAAAAATCGATTTTTGGCTGAAACAAAATTTAACCCATTTTTGGCCAAAAGGCGTTTATTTCTAATAAATAAGTATTGAAAGGGGTTTCAAATGCGCAGAAGCTTCCGAAAAAACTTAAATCGCATGCATTTAAGCAAAAAATTTTTTGGCCAATTTTTTTGGAAAGAGGTACCTCTTTGCTAAAAATCGATTTTTTGGCTGAAACAAAATTTAACCCATTTTTGGCCAAAAGGCGTTTATTTCTAATAAATAAGTATTGAAAGGAGTTTCAAATGCGCAGAAGCTTCCGAAAAAACTTAAATCGCATGCATTTAAGCAAAAAAATTTTTTGGCCAATTTTTTTGGAAAGAGGTACCTCTTTGCTAAAAATCGATTTTTTGGCTGAAACAAAATTTAACCCATTTTTGGCCAAAAGGCGTTTATTTCTAATAAATAAGTATTGAAAGGAGTTTCAAATGCGCAGAAGCTTCCGAAAAAACTTAAATCGCATGCATTTAAGCAAAAAAATTTTTGGCCAATTTTTTTGGAAAGAGGTACCTCTTTGCTAAAAATCGATTTTTGGCTGAAACAAAATTTAACCCATTTTGGCCAAAAGGCGTTTATTTCTAATAAATAAGTATTGAAAGGAGTTTCAAATGCGCAGAAGCTTCCGAAAAAACTTAAATCGCATGCATTAAGCAAAAAAATTTTTTGGCCAATTTTTTTGGAAAGAGGTACCTCTTTGCTAAAAATCGATTTTTTGGCTGAAACAAAATTTAACCCATTTTTGGCCAAAAGGCGTTTATTTCTAATAAATAAGTATTGAAAGGAGTTTCAAATGCGCAGAAGCTTCCGAAAAAACTTAAATCGCATGCATTTAAGCAAAAAAATTTTTTGGCCAATTTTTTTGGAAAGAGGTACGTACCTCTTTGCTAAAAATCGATTTTTGGCTGAAACAAAATTTAACCCATTTTTGGCCAAAAGGCGTTTATTTCTAATAAATAAGTATTGAAAGGAGTTTCAAATGCGCAGAAGCTTCCGAAAAAACTTAAATCGCATGCATTTAAGCAAAAAAATTTTTTGGCCAATTTTTTTGGAAAGAGGTACCTCTTTGCTAAAAATCGATTTTTTGGCTGAAACAAAATTTAACCCATTTTTGGCCAAAAGGCGTTTATTTCTAATAAATAAGTATTGAAAGGAGTTTCAAATGCGCAGAAGCTTCCGAAAAAACTTAAATCGCATGCATTTAAGCAAAAAAATTTTTTGGCCAATTTTTTTGGAAAGAGGTACCTCTTTGCTAAAAATCGATTTTTTGGCTGAAACAAAATTTAACCCATTTTTGGCCAAAAGGCGTTTATTTCTAATAAATAAGTATTGAAAGGAGTTTCAAATGCGCAGAAGCTTTCGAAAAAACTTAAATCGCATGCATTTAAGCAAAAAAATTTTTTGGCCAATTTTTTTGGAAAGAGGTACCTCTTTGCTAAAAATCGATTTTTTGGCTGAAACAAAATTTAACCCATTTTTGGCCAAAAGGCGTTTATTTCTAATAAATAAGTATTGAAAGGAGTTTCAAATGCGCAGAAGCTTTCGAAAAAACTTAAATCGCATGCATTTAAGCAAAAAAATTTTTTGGCCAATTTTTTTGGAAAGAGGTACCTCTTTGCTAAAAATCGATTTTTTGGCTGAAACAAAATTTAACCCATTTTTGGCCAAAAGGCGTTTATTTCTAATAAATAAGTATTGAAAGGAGTTTCAAATGCGCAGAAGCTTTCGAAAAAACTTAAATCGCATGCATTTAAGCAAAAAAATTTTTTGGCCAATTTTTTTGGAAAGAGGTACGTACCTCTTTGCTAAAAATCGATTTTTGGCTGAAACAAAATTTAACCCATTTTTGGCCAAAAGGCGTTTATTTCTAATAAATAAGTATTGAAAGGAGTTTCAAATGCGCAGAAGCTTCCGAAAAAACTTAAATCGCATGCATTTAAGCAAAAAAATTTTTTGGCCAATTTTTTTGGAAAGAGGTACCTCTTTGCTAAAAATCGATTTTTTGGCTGAAACAAAATTTAACCCATTTTTGGCCAAAAGGCGTTTATTTCTAATAAATAAGTATTGAAAGGAGTTTCAAATGCGCAGAAGCTTTCGAAAAAACTTAAATCGCATGCATTTAAGCAAAAAAATTTTTTGGCCAATTTTTTTGGAAAGAGGTACCTCTTTGCTAAAAATCGATTTTTTGGCTGAAACAAAATTTAACCCATTTTTGGCCAAAAGGCGTTTATTTCTAATAAATAAGTATTGAAAGGAGTTTCAAATGCGCAGAAGCTTCCGAAAAAACTTAAATCGCATGCATTTAAGCAAAAAAATTTTTTGGCCAATTTTTTTGGAAAGAGGTACCTCTTTGCTAAAAATCGATTTTTGCTGAAACAAAATTTAACCCATTTTTGGCCAAAAGGCGTTTATTTCTAATAAATAAGTATTGAAAGGAGTTTCAAATGCGCAGAAGCTTCCGAAAAAACTTAAATCGCATGCATTTAAGCAAAAAAATTTTTTGGCCAATTTTTTTGGAAAGAGGTACCTCTTTGCTAAAAATCGATTTTTTGGCTGAAACAAAATTTAACCCATTTTTGGCCAAAAGGCGTTTATTTCTAATAAATAAGTATTGAAAGGAGTTTCAAATGCGCAGAAGCTTCCGAAAAAACTTAAATCGCATGCATTTAAGCAAAAAAATTTTTTGGCCAATTTTTTTGGAAAGAGGTACCTCTTTGCTAAAAATCGATTTTTTGGCTGAAACAAAATTTAACCCATTTTTGGCCAAAAGGCGTTTATTTCTAATAAATAAGTATTGAAAGGAGTTTCAAATGCGCAGAAGCTTCCGAAAAAACTTAAATCGCATGCATTTAAGCAAAAAAATTTTTTGGCCAATTTTTTGGAAAGAGGTACCTCTTTGCTAAAAATCGATTTTTGGCTGAAACAAAATTTAACCCATTTTTGGCCAAAAGGCGTTTATTTCTAATAAATAAGTATTGAAAGGAGTTTCAAATGCGCAGAAGCTTCCGAAAAAACTTAAATCGCATGCATTTAAGCAAAAAAATTTTTTGGCCAATTTTTTGGAAAGAGGTACCTCTTTGCTAAAAATCGATTTTTTGGCTGAAACAAAATTTAACCCATTTTTGGCCAAAAGGCGTTTATTTCTAATATAAATAAGATTGAAAGGAGTTTCAAATACGCAGAAGCTTCCGAAAAAACTTAAATCGCATGCATTTAAGCAAAAAAATTTTTTGGCCAATTTTTTTGGAAAGAGGTACCTCTTTGCTAAAAATCGATTTTTGGCTGAAACAAAATTTAACCCATTTTTGGCCAAAAGGCGTTTATTTCTAATAAATAAGTATTGAAAGGAGTTTCAAATGCGCAGAAGCTTCCGAAAAAACTTAAATCGCATGCATTTAAGCAAAAAATTTTTGGCCAATTTTTTTGGAAAGAGGTACCTCTTTGCTAAAAATCGATTTTTTGGCTGAAACAAAATTTAACCCATTTTTGGCCAAAAGGCGTTTATTTCTAATAAATAAGTATTGAAAGGAGTTTCAAATGCGCAGAAGCTTCCGAAAAAACTTAAATCGCATGCATTTAAGCAAAAAAATTTTTTGGCCAATTTTTTGGAAAGAGGTACCTCTTTGCTAAAAATCGATTTTTGGCTGAAACAAAATTTAACCCATTTTTGGCCAAAAGGCGTTTATTTCTAATAAATAAGTATTGAAAGGAGTTTCAAATGCGCAGAAGCTTCCGAAAAAACTTAAATCGCATGCATTTAAGCAAAAAAATTTTTTGGCCAATTTTTTTGGAAAGAGGTACCTCTTTGCTAAAAATCGATTTTTTGGCTGAAACAAAATTTAACCCATTTTTGGCCAAAAGGCGTTTATTTCTAATAAATAAGTATTGAAAGGAGTTTCAAATGCGCAGAAGCTTCCGAAAAAACTTAAATCGCATGCATTTAAGCAAAAAAATTTTTTGGCCAATTTTTTGGAAAGAGGTACCTCTTTGCTAAAAATCGATTTTTTGGCTGAAACAAAATTTAACCCATTTTTGGCCAAAAGGCGTTTATTTCTAATAATAAGTATTGAAAGGAGTTTCAAATGCGCAGAAGCTTCCGAAAAAACTTAAATCGCATGCATTTAAGCAAAAAAATTTTTGGCCAATTTTTTGGAAAGAGGTACCTCTTTGCTAAAAATCGATTTTTGGCTGAAACAAAATTTAACCCATTTTTGGCCAAAAGGCGTTTATTTCTAATAAATAAGTATTGAAAGGAGTTTCAAATGCGCAGAAGCTTCCGAAAAAACTTAAATCGCATGCATTTAAGCAAAAAAATTTTTGGCCAATTTTTTTGGAAAGAGGTACCTCTTTGCTAAAAATCGATTTTTTGGCTGAAACAAAATTTAACCCATTTTTGGCCAAAAGGCGTTTATTTCTAATAAATAAGTATTGAAAGGAGTTTCAAATGCGCAGAAGCTTCCGAAAAACTTAAATCGCATGCATTTAAGCAAAAAAATTTTTTGGCCAATTTTTTGGAAAGAGGTACCTCTTTGCTAAAAATCGATTTTTGGCTGAAACAAAATTTAACCCATTTTTGGCCAAAAGGCGTTTATTTCTAATAAATAAGTATTGAAAGGAGTTTCAAATGCGCAGAAGCTTCCGAAAAAACTTAAATCGCATGCATTTAAGCAAAAAAATTTTTTGGCCAATTTTTTGGAAAGAGGTACCTCTTTGCTAAAAATCGATTTTTTGGCTGAAACAAAATTTAACCCATTTTTGGCCAAAAGGCGTTTATTTCTAATAAATAAGTATTGAAAGGAGTTTCAAATGCGCAGAAGCTTCCGAAAAAACTTAAATCGCATGCATTTAAGCAAAAAAATTTTTTGGCCAATTTTTTGGAAAGAGGTACCTCTTTGCTAAAAATCGATTTTTTGGCTGAAACAAAATTTAACCCATTTTTGGCCAAAAGGCGTTTATTTCTAATAAATAAGTATTGAAAGGAGTTTCAAATGCGCAGAAGCTTCCGAAAAAACTTAAATCGCATGCATTTAAGCAAAAAAATTTTTTGGCCAATTTTTTGGAAAGAGGTACCTCTTTGCTAAAAATCGATTTTTGGCTGAAACAAAATTTAACCCATTTTTGGCCAAAAGGCGTTTATTTCTAATAAATAAGTATTGAAAGGAGTTTCAAATGCGCAGAAGCTTCCGAAAAAACTTAAATCGCATGCATTTAAGCAAAAAAATTTTTTGGCCAATTTTTTTGGAAAGAGGTACGTACTCTTTGCTAAAAATCGATTTTTTGGCTGAAACAAAATTTAACCCATTTTGGCCAAAAGGCGTTTATTTCTAATAAATATGTATTGAAAGGAGTTTCAAATGCGCAGAAGCTTCCGAAAAAACTTAAATCGCATGCATTTAAGCAAAAAAATTTTTTGGCCAATTTTTTTGGAAAGAGGTACCTCTTTGCTAAAAATCGATTTTTGGCTGAAACAAAATTTAACCCATTTTGGCCAAAAGGCGTTTATTTCTAATAAATAAGAATTGAAAGGAGTTTCAAATACGCAGAAGCTTCCGAAAAAACTTAAATCGCATGCATTTAAGCAAAAAAATTTGTTGGCCAATTTTTTGGAAAGAGGTACCTCTTTGCTAAAAATCGATTTTTTGGCTGAAACAAAATTTAACCCATTTTTGGCCAAAAGGCGTTTATTTCTAATAAATAAGTATTGAAAGGAGTTTCAAATGCGCAGAAGCTTCCGAAAAAACTTAAATCGCATGCATTTAAGCAAAAAAATTTTTTGGCCAATTTTTTTGGAAAGAGGTACCTCTTTGCTAAAAATCGATTTTTTGGCTGAAACAAAATTTAACCCATTTTTGGCCAAAAGGCGTTTATTTCTAATAAATAAGTATTGAAAGGAGTTTCAAATGCGCAGAAGCTTCCGAAAAAACTTAAATCGCATGCATTTAAGCAAAAAAATTTTTTGGCCAATTTTTTTGGAAAGAGGTACCTCTTTGCTAAAAATCGATTTTTTGGCTGAAACAAAATTAACCCATTTTTGGCCAAAAGGCGTTTATTTCTAATAAATAAGTATTGAAAGGAGTTTCAAATGCGCAGAAGCTTCCGAAAAAACTTAAATCGCATGCATTTAAGCAAAAAAATTTTTTGGCCAATTTTTTTGGAAAGAGGTACCTCTTTGCTAAAAATCGATTTTTGGCTGAAACAAAATTTAACCCATTTTTGGCCAAAAGGCGTTTATTTCTAATAAATAAGTATTGAAAGGAGTTTCAAATGCGCAGAAGCTTCCGAAAAAACTTAAATCGCATGCATTTAAGCAAAAAAATTTTTTGGCCAATTTTTTTGGAAAGAGGTACCTCTTTGCTAAAAATCGATTTTTTGGCTGAAACAAAATTTAACCCATTTTTGGCCAAAAGGCGTTTATTTCTAATAAATAAGTATTGAAAGGAGTTTCAAATGCGCAGAAGCTTCCGAAAAAACTTAAATCGCATGCATTTAAGCAAAAAAATTTTGTTG